>JANAVB010030220.1:49071280-49196280 GCA_029216955.1 Iris pallida | reverse complement strand
GCCAGGCGCATCCCTTCAGCAGCTCAGTTATGTGCATCCTCAGTTATGTGCATCCCTTCAGCGGCTCAGTTATGTACATCCCTTTAGCAGCTCAGTTATGTGCCGCCCTTCAGCCAGGCGCATCGTGAAGTCTCAGCATATGTGCCATCAAATGCTTCGACTGATGAAGCATTTATTGAGCAGAACGAGGGTGGCAATCAACCCTCTAGCTGGAGGAAGAGCTCTCCAACCGAGGAAGAGGAGAGCACCGCAATCGACCCGCGGCTAAAGGAGCAGCTTTCAACCCAACCAGAATGGGCAACACCCACTCTAGCGGGAGGAGGAGCTCTCCCAAAGCCTAAGGAAGATGATCGGAGCACCGCAATTCCGATCTGCGGCTCTTCCAGCATAACGGAGATGAGGCTCGAGCATCCCGACCTTTGGATGCAACAGGCACCTTCTGCCTGCCTCAGAAGCCCTCGACTCCGACTTTTGGATGTAACAGTCACCTTCAAGTGCATCAATGAAAACAACACGTCGCATCTTCACCCTCGGGAGCATCTCGTCAATAGAATGTGCTCGGGCAAATAAGTTTATTTCGGGAGGACGTGAGAGAACGATAAGCAAACCCTCTCTATGCCACTATTTATAGGCCGGGCAAATTAAACCCATGTGCCAAGTGGCTGGCTCTCCGAATCCCGTGCAATGAATTTGCATTAATGGTGATGAACCTGACGCTTCGAATTCAGCCAAGTCAAAAATGGCAATTTAAAGCACTCGAAGAACGTAACAGTCGGGCCAATAAAGACGTGTCATACAAACGGAAGCGCCGATCAGACCGCGCATCATACAGATGCGCCCCTCAACACCAAGCACCTTATGAGGATGTGCCCCCATGCGTCCCCATGCACCTAGTGGAATGTAGATCGATACGCCTACTCAAAGGCCCATCACCTGTCAAAAACATTAAATGCTGAAGCCTGACAGAGTTGGCAGCACGTCCCCCGAGGACTGAACAGTTGACAGCTTTTTTAGAAGACGAAGCGTCACCGACGTCAGCATCATTATTACTTTCCTCCGGCGGTTACAAACCACGTGGCCGCCCAACCATTCGCATGCGCCTCCGCAGCCATGCGCCCAAATCTCTACATGCGCCTCAAAATCCATACGCCTCAGACTTTTCTCTGATCCCTAAAGACAGAAGTCAAGTCACTACTGAAGCCTCGCATGCGCCTCAAAAGCCGTACGACTAGACTGGTTCGTGACTCCTAAAGGTTACAAACCAAAGTCTCCTCATGCGCCCAATCTCAGGCGCATCCTATCTGATCACTCTCCACCAAATTCGAGATCTTCGAGCCATGGACCTACGACACGTGTCCTTTGACTTGATTCAGCCTATGAAGGGGTGCTAATCACCCAAGATCTCAGCAACTGAAAGATCCTCTCCATTGCCACGTGTCAGCTCGGTCGCAGCCCACAAAGGCAACAGGAAGGGTTCAACTCCTCAATCAGAGCGCATCGTCCATGCGCCTCCATCAATAATCACCATGTAGCATCCCCATAAACAGGCGTATCCTACATGCGCGCATGAGCAGCCAGCCTGCAGACTATAAATAGAGGGATCATTACCTTCTTCCATACACGGACATACATATACAGAGACAGACCTACGAGCACACACAGAGAGGTAGATACAGACACTCAACGTCTTCTTCCTCTCCGCAAGCTCCAGCACCCAGAGCAACTCAGACCTTCAGGGTACCGAGAACCGTCGTTCGATCGTCAACGGAGTCAACGTATTACCACTCGCTCCATCGGCACAAGGGACCAAGATAAACAAAAGTGTACTACTAGGACTACGTCTAAGTCCTACATTGTAACACTGTTCTGTTTGTAATTGAAATTTGCAATCAAAAGATTTTAATGGCAAACAAGCTGGCGACTCTGCTGGGGACCTCTTTCTCCTCCACCGAGAAAGCTGTGTCGCAATCCGACGACGTGAAGGTGGGCTCCTCCCACAAGATGCTGGTTGTACGCCTCAATCAACAGGCGTATGAGGAGTTCATCTCTGAAGGCAGTACGAGTCCTTCGAAGCGGCTGCCGAAGCCGAAGAAGACTCGCCAAGTCTGGGTGCGCAAGGTCGACGCCTCTGGCACTACCATCGAAGGGTATACGCTAATGCAGCTTTCCCTTCCTGTTGACGTCCTCAGCAACCAAGATGCGCCCACCGGTGCAGCACATCTTTCAGGGAAACGTGCGGCTGACCACATTCCCCAGCCATCTCCCTCTCAGGCGAGGAAGATGCGTCGACGGAGCAGGGGCGCAGCTAATGCCCTGCGTATCACCTCTGATGCGCCACAGAAGGTCTCTGTCTTTGACAGACTCACTCGCTGTAGTGGCGAGGAGAATTTAGACTCTAGGTACTATGCACCCCAGCGGACTGGTACGAAGAAGTCTAAGGTAGCACGGGCCATGCACCTCAAACGTGCTATGCCGGCAGCAAACCAGAAGCCTGCGCTCACAATCATACGCGCTGCTGATGGTAAGCTGTATAAGGTCGACTCGGGTGCTTCTGCGCCAGAAATGAGTCAACCTTCAAAGTCCTTGTCTCACTTGGGTGCATCTATTGCGTTCGCAACCAAGTCGAGCAAGGCAAACCCTGTGGTCTTGAACTCCCGTGCCTCCACTGGTTGTGCGCCTGATGTTCGTTCAAGTCACTGTAAATGTTGTTCCCCCACTACTGATCTGAGCGCCTGTTTGGTGTTGGATCAGGAGGCGCAACATTCACTTGACCACCCCGGCGCTTGGCCTTGCCATGCGCCTGATAGGGGGTGCGAAGGTGGCAGTCTCCTCCAACGATCTGCGTAACGTGATCACTCACAAACGCCGATCAGGAGAGTCGATTGACAAGCACAATGTGCCCCTCACACGGCACACCTGTGCTGTAGTCACCATCAACTGCTGTTACAAGGCAGCAGTCCCACCAAGGCAGTCGGTGTTCCAGCGGCTGCAATCATCAACACCCCTCCGACGTCGCCTCGGAAAGAAGGTGTCAATAAAAGAGGAGCCAGAACTAAAGGTTGCTTCATGCAACGTAATCTCTAACTCCTCGTTAATCCGAAAGGCGACTGGCAATTCTTCGTCCTCGTCCAAGAGCCAGCCGAGGAAACTAAGACAACTGTCTCGTCCTCCGGAGTGTTTGAAGGCACTCGGGGGAGAAAGAAGATCTTGGAGGAAGCTGGGGGTAGTCAAGCCCTTGTTGATCCTCCTTCTGAAGACGAAGATGTCCTCCGGAGCACAACTGGGGTGGATCTTCATCCTGGAGACAAAGTCAACCTCCCGGACGTAGCTGGGGGTAGTCTGGCCCCTGTGGATCTACGTTTTGAAGACGAAGAAGTCCTCCAAGACAGAACTGGGGGTAATCAGGCCCTTGCGGATACTTCTCCCGAGGACGAGGGTGTCCTCCAGAACATAGCTGGGGGTAGCCAGGACGAAGCTCCAGGAGAGGCAACTCCCCTACAGGAGAGTGAAGCCTCAACTGATCCATCCGACTCCAGCCGTGTCAGGACAGTATACATGACTGGGGGTGATGCCGAGCCTGATGCGCCGCCAGCAGACCTCGTCCAGCGCATGGATACCCTGGAGGGAGGACTCAAAACCCTCTCGGCCTCGATGCAAACACTGACTCAAGCAGTGTTTGAAATACGGTCCGCTTTGGCCAGAGCGCCTTCTACCGGTCCTGACCCAGGAGCCAATGGAGAATCAAGTGTACCCCTTCAAAGGGTATCCTTGGATACAGATCGCCGCGAAGCACCACGGACGTCGGAGCCTTCAAATGCTCATCTCCAGGTGGTACCACCTTCTCCGACTCCCAACTCCACAAAAGACATAGTGGAGATGATCAGGGACTTGTGCGAGCGCTTTGAGTCCAAGAACAGTCAAGAGGAGCGCCAGAAGATGGGGATCCCCCAACCATATCCCCTCGAATGGAACAAAGTGGTTTATCCTCCTAAGTATAAACCACAAACATTGACGCCATACGACGGAAAGGACTCTCCGCGTCGCTATCTGACATACTTCCAGTCTCAAACGGGACATCTCCCGAAGGAGGACGCACTACTCACCAGCATATTTGTCGGGGCACTGAAAGGAGTGGCGTACGGCTGGTACTGCAGTCTCCCCGATAACTCTATATCTTCTTTCGATGACTTGACGTATCTCTTCCTTGACCGTTTCTACGACGGCGGGAAGGACATGACAATGGCGTCCCTCATAGAGATACGCCAGAAGGAGAAGGAAACAGTTCGAGTATTCATCGAACGCTTCTGACAGGCCTGCTTCAGACTGCCCCCGGACATGCCAGAACATGCACTCCTCTCCTCCTGCAGCATGAACATGCTGCCTGCAGTCAAACTCTGGCTCAACTCTACTCCTTCTCCCGACTGGAGTTCCTTGATCATCGAAGCCGAAGCAGCGTAAAAGAAGGCGTCCAATGCTCGCCTTCTGGGAGTTAGTTTCCCTGCCTTTGAGGACAAGGGGAAATGGCCTGCAGCCAACAACCCCGGACGAGAGACGAAGGGGAAACAGGCGTTGACTGGCAATGCCTCCAAGGGTGCATCAACACCCACTCAGAAGCCTCCACTTGCACCAAGGCGAAATGAGGTTTATTCTTTCAACGATGAAGACACCCTGTAACTCTTTGAGATACTGAAGCAGGGTGACAAGATCAAACTGCTGGACCCAAAGCATCCCGACGAGATTAGGAATGTGGACAATCCGAGGTACTGTCACTACCATCGGTTTGTTGGACATCCAACTAAGGACTGCTACATCCTTAAAAACTACATCCAGCGCTTGATCAATACGGATGTTATATCAGTCGACTACGAGATGAAAACGGTCTCGGCCAACCTGGTGTCACTCCAATTTGGCACCTTGCCGCCAACCACAACACAATATGGCGTCGTCCCCATCCCTAAGGCGACAATGGAGGTGGTTAACTTACCACCTACTCGTGACAACATGAGTGGACTCATCCCGCTCACCACATCTCGGGGAGAGGTCTTATGGGTTCACCCTGATCTTGTCTCCGAGGTTACTCAACCGGAGGTACGCTCTGCCTCCAAAACTAAGGGCAGAAATATCAAGTCTTGCCGCATGGTCTCTTCCTCTGCGGAAGAGGCACTTCCCGTACAGACGCGTTCACATCAGAACGCCCAATCTGACGAAGCTGCCGCTGAGGTGGTGCCTCCTTGTACCGTCCCTGCTGCCCAGGAAGAGGGCTCATCTATGCCTCCAGCAGCCAATAAGCAGAAGCATGTAGAGGCCCGTTTCGACAAGCCTCTGCGAAAGGAGAATGCTTCGGGACTAGCCAAGCCCCACAACTTCGACATACTGGCACAACTTACCAGTACTCCTGCCCACCTATCTCTGTTTGAGCTCCTTCGTCTTTCCAAAGACACTCGTGAAGCTCTCTGTGAAGCCCTGAAGGATGCTGAGTCCTTCAAAGTCAGGTCAAGTAGCCTGAGGATACTCCGACTATATGTGCGCACTATCATTGTGCGGATGAAGTTATCCCCAACATAACCTTCACCCAACAAGACATGCTGCACAAGCACAACCGACACAACAGGCCACTGTACTATACAGGGTATGTCGGTTCCGTCAAGGTGAAGCGGATTTAGATCGATCCGGGGTCTTCCCTTAGCATCATCCTGAAGACGCTGCTCTCAACACTGGGGATCCCAATGTACAGACTTGTTGAAGTATGGAATTTCAGGACCAGAAATCCTATGCGCCAAACATTACATGCGCCAGGGAGCTCAGAGGAAGTACTTGGCACAGCAAAGCAAAAAATATAGACATTAAAAGAAGATTGTTATTTTCATATAAAAGTCTATTATATGTCTTAAAAAGAGCTCTACAAAGGAGAATTTCTACAAAAAAAGACCCTAAGTCTACAGCTAGGCGCAGCAACCACCATGCGCTCTCAAACAGGCGCATCTCGCCATGCGCTCTCAGCCGGGCGCATCCCTTCATCAGCTCAGTTATGTGCATCCTCAGTTATGTGCATCCCTTCAGCAGCTCAGTTATGTGCCGCCCTTCAGCGACCCAGACAGGCACATCATGAAGTGTCATCATATGCGCCATCAAATGCTTCGACTAATGAAGCATTTATTGAGCAGAATGAGGGTGGCAATCAACCCTCTAGCTGGAGGAAGAGCTCTTCAAACCAAGGAAGAGAAGAGCACCGTAAATCAACCTGCGGCTAAAGGAGCAGCTTTCGACCCAACCAGAATGGGCAATACCCACTCTAGCAGGAGGAGGAGCTCTCCCAAAGGCCAAGTAAGATGATCGGGGCACCGCAATTCCGATCTGCGGGTCTTCCAGCATAACGGAGATGAGGCTCCAGCATCCCAATCTTTGGTTGCAACAGGCACCTTCTGCCTGCCTCGGAAGCCTTCGACTCCAACTTTTGGATGTAACAGTCACCTTCAAGTGCATCAATAAAGACAATGCGTCGTATCTTCACCCTCGGGAGCATCTCGTCAACAGAATATGCTCGAGCAAACAAGTTCAATTTGGGAGGACGTGAGAGAACGAAAAGCAAACCCTCTCCATGCCACTATTTATAGGCCAGGCAAATCAAACCCATGCGCCAAGTGGCTGGCTCTCCGAATCCCGTGCAATGAATTTGCATTAAATAGGTGATGAACCTGACGCTTCGAATTCAGCCAAGTCAAGAACGGCTATTTAAAGCACTCGAAGAACGTAACAGTCGGGCCCATAAAGATGTGTCATGCAAAGTGGATGCGTCGGCCAGACCGTGCATCGTGCTGACGCGCCCAACTCCCATCAAAGGATGCGCCCCCATGCGTCCCCATGCGCCTAGTAGAACGCCGATCGATGTGCCCACTCAACAAAACCCATCACCTGTCAAAAGAACATTAAATGCTGAAGTCTGACAGAGTTGGCAGCACGTCTCCTGAGGACTGAACTTGACAGTTTTTTGCAGAAGATGAAGCATCGCCGATGTCAGTATCATCATTGCTTTCCTTCGGCGGTTACAAGCCACGTGGCCGCCTAACCAGTTCGCATGCACCTCCGCAGCCATGCGCCCAAATCCCTGCATGTGCCTCAAAAGCCATGCGTCTCAGACTTTTCTCTGATCCCTAAAGACAGAAGTAAAGACACTAATGAAGCCCCGCATGCGCCTTAAAAGCTATGCGTCCCGACTGGTTCGTGACTCCTAAAGGTTACGAGCCAAAGCCTTCTCATACGTCCAATCCCAGGCGCATCCTATGTAGTGCCCCATCCCGCAAAGTCAATCGGAGGAATCGAAACGCCGACGGCGTTCGAACTTAGCCTTGCAACGGCTACTCGGAGACATCGCTCGGTCAAGGCGACCGCTCGCTCAGGTGGGGTAGTTTCGGTGAACTTGCCTCATCTTTGCCTTCACATAATAAAATACATGTTTTCAACTTGCACAATAGGCTTGATAATAAAAGAGACGAATCCACATAGCTAAGGAAATAATCCCGACGGGTCGAAATGAGTTAGAACATGGAAAACGTCCCACGGTCGGCCTAGAGTTGGTGCACGACGTGCTTTGAAAATGACACTCGGTCCTTCGTCCCGTGGCTTGGGAGAAGAAAAGTTGGTCTTCGACACAAAAGCTAAGAATTAGCCTAAGTCATAGGCGTCGCCCGCGTAAATGCTCGATAAAGCATGCACGCTTCCGTAATGCAAGGCTTGGCATAGCCTTTGCTCGTCCCTCGGGTTAAGTTGTAGGCTTGAGTAAGTTAGGCAAAGTTATGCCGGTCGACCTAAGTCATTCCAAGTGCTGTCCCGCTCATTCTGCGGTTGTCAAGTTAAATAGTCTCACGATCCCAAGGCCCGTCATATAAAGTATGACTTGGGCGATAGCGTTGCGTAGAACGTAAGTCGGTTTGTGGCACGATGTTCGGACTTAGCGTCAAGGCATGAACCACGGTCGACTTAATAAGTTTTGGAGAAAGGACTATCGAATATGCATTCCTAAGTTGAATGAAATTAAAACGGTAACATAAAAAGAATGCTCGCGACCGTGGGTCGTCGAGGGGTCTCAAATGATGAAGTTTGGAATGTGGAACTCAAAAGATAGTAAAACAATGAAAGTAAAGAATGAAACGGTCCTAAAATAAGTAAGTGGGTCGAGTCTGCATGGTCATTGGACAACTTGTGTACCGGTGCACAAGGGTTTTGATTTTGTTCCTCAGACGGTTGCCGCGGCCATGGGACCGATCTGGCCTAGGAGGAACCACGGGCCTACTGGACCCTTGGATGGTGTGCGACCTGACCCAAGGGGTGCGCCGTAGGACGGCTATTAGGGGAAATTCGGCAAGATCGTGCCTCGTTTAACGAACGTACCCTAATATCCAATGGAGGTCCAAGATAGCTTGTCGTGCTAGTGACCAAGTTCATATAGATGTCGACATGATGGCGGCAATCCGCGAGTGTGCCTTTGGATTTAGTCGAGTATTGAGTGCGCTATATCAAGGAGTTGAGTTGAAGGTGTGTACAAGTTAAAAAGACAATATTGGGCCTAAGATTTGGTTTCAACGTAGGCCTCGTACTTCGGCACGAGTCGTGGCATCGAGTCTTAAGATGTTGGCATAGAGTTGCACAAGTTTGATTGAGTCGTCGCGGGTTTAAGTCAGGAATCGTCGTAAGGCAAGTTGGTTGGGCGACACTAAGTTCACAAGTCTCGATTGGGTCAGTTGGTGATCAAAGTAGCAAGGGCCGCGAGGCGGCGAAATGGTTAAGTCTTACTGAATTACGAGGCACGGCCTCAGCAAGGGTTTGTGGCACGGTCACACGGAAATGAAGCCTCATCGCGTAGTTGCGTCTCTGATTTTGGCCGAAAGGCAAGCACCACTTGATAGGTTAACGTTGTTGGCACGAAAAGGGGGTCTAGAGGTAAAGTATGAGTTAACGTTGTGGTACATGCACGGGATGGTCCTCATACACAAATATGCCAAGGCGTCCGTAGTCTTAACACTGATCCTAAGGCAAGACTAGAAAGACAATAGAAAGGGATTTAAGCTACACAAAGTAAATGAACGTGTAGGTTTTGTATGGGTGGGCGAGGAGCTCACTCCACCAGTACAATTGAGTGCTGACACCCACACAGTGTTCATGTGCAGGCACAGGTAGAAGCTCGTGGCGCAGAGCTCGCTTGGATGCATCGAGGCACGGAGTTCCTTGGCAATTAGAAGCGTACGGCCACGTGGAACCGAAGACTTATACAGGACATAATGTATGGACATCGCCTTCCGAAGCTTCCGCTGGTTCAAGCATTTGTATCGAGAGATGAGAGAGAGCAGTGTGACTTGTAAAATAAGAGAAAAGTGTGCATGAGAGAATTTGTAATTTGGCCTTGCGCCCACAAATGTAATATTGTATTCAATATCAATAAAGAGCTTCTTTTGAATGACTTGTGTTCATGTGTTCTTGTTCTAATTTCTGCTGCATGTTTCGATGTATCTGCTTGGGACTTCTCGATGTAATCGGCCGTTATAAAACTGCCTTGTACGAGCGCAATCTAGGCTCGTGCGGCATCACGCCTTAGCGAGGACGATCGCTCCTAAGGGAGCGGGGCGTGACATCCTATTAGATCACTCCCCACCAAATCCGAGATCTTCGAGCCATGGATCGACGACACGCGTCCTTTGACTTGATTCAGCCTATGAAGGGGTGCTAATCACCCAATATCTCAGCAACTGAAAGATCTTCTCTGTTACTACGTGCCAGCTCTGCCGCAGCCCACGACAGCAACGAGAAGAGTTCAACTCCTTAATCAGGGCGCATCGCCTATGCGCCTCCATCAGCAACTACCACATGGCGTCCCCACGTACAGGCGCATCCTACATGCGTGCATGCGTAGCCAGCCTGCAAAGCTATAAATAGAGGGATCATTTCCTTCTTTCATACACATATACAGACAGAGACACGTCGTGCAACCATCGGCAACATATAGAGAGAGGCAGATACAGACACTCAACGTCTTCTTCCTCTCCGTAAGCTCCTGCACCTAGAGCAACCCAGATCTTCAGAGAACCGAGAACCGTCGTCAGATCGTCAACGGAGTCAACGCATTACCACTCGCTCCATCGGCACAAGGGACCCAGATAAACAAAAGTGTACTCCTAGGATTATATCTAAGTCCTACATTGTAACACTGTTCTGTTTGTATTGAAATTACATCAAAGGTAAAGGTGTCATTAGGGACCTCACTATGAAGGCTTTCAGGACACAAAGTTCGGCAACTGAATGAGGGACCGGCTCGCGAGGTAGCCAAGGTATCCCTTTGATTCGAAGTAACATCAATCGAAAGAGTACCCCCCACTGCCTTTCCTTGAGAAGGAGTAAGTTCCCATGAAATCCTCCTCTTGGAAGCTAGACGATAGAAGGCCGTCAGCGGCAATTGGCATTCGAGTTGTCGCATATACAGAACCATGCCCTTCGCAGAGAAGAACCAGTCTTCCTTGATCTTCAGTATCTTCGCCTCGGTGGAGATCAGTCGGTCACCGAACAGAAAGGCAGGTTTCAAGAAGGTCATATCCTCAGACTCAGCAGGTTCCAGCTTGCCACTCTCTATCATACTTTGGAGGAAAACAGGCGACTGATTCTGGATTTGCAACATTCTCTCGGGTGGCTGATTCAATAGGATACCAGCTTTCGCGGGATTAATAACTTCCTCGTCGAAATCAACTCCCATCTGACAAAGAGAAGCATCCAGGAGGACTTCATTCAGCAAAGGGATAGTCATCGACACTGACACAGCAAAAACAAAAGTCAGGTAAGAAACTTTAGTCTGGCGCATCATCAGGGTCTAAACCCATGCGCGTCAACAGTGAAGCTTCGGCGCATCATCAGGGTGTAAACCCATGCACATTAGCAGGAAAACCATGACACATAATCAGGGTCTAAACCCATGCGCGTCGGCGGAATAGCCTCGGCGCATCATCAGGACGGAAGTCCATGCGTGTCGGCGACAAAGAGTTAGGGCACGACAATATGATGCAACTCAGTCATGTGCTCTAAACTCGTCTAAAAAGGTTGAAAGATGACACTCACCCGTCACCGCTGGCCGAACATCAACCGGAGTCACAATGGTGACAAGAACGTCCTCCTCGACGAACTCCGCAGGCTCCTTTCCCTTGCCAGTACCGTCGCATGGAGTTTTGGGAGCCATTTCTTGCAAGAAGGAAGTTAGGATTTTTCATAAAATCTAAAAGAAGAAAGCAAAGAGAGGAAGAACTCTCTCTCTCCATCTCACGTCTATTTATAGGCTCAGTCGCACGCGTGAACCGATAAAGTGTGACCTCAGCCGCCACCTCGGGTTCTGTGAGGAGATGACTGCAAATAAATCCAAAAAGATTATTATTAATCTTCTTGGTTATCGAAGCGTCATCATTCGCATTTACTGAGAGGAGCATGCGCCCCACCACTGATGCGCGGAGTGATCATGCTCCCGAGCAGTCATGCGCCCCGTAGAAGACACCACCATGCTTCTTATTCAAAGTATTCCAAAACTTGACAAAAAGTTTTGAAAACTTTGAAGGGGGTCTTGTAGAAGCATGGAATTTCAGGACCAGAAATTCTATGCGCCAAACATTACATGCGCCAGGGAGCTCAGAGGAAGTACTTGGCACAACAAAGCAAAAAATATAGACATTAAAAGAAGATTTTTATTTTCATATAAAAGTCTATTATATGTCTTAAAAAGAGCTGTACAAAGGAGAATTTCTAAAAAGAAAATACTTAAGTCTACAGCTAGGCGCAGCAACCACCATGCGCTCTCAAACAGGCGTATCTTGCCATGCGCTCTCAAACAGGCGCATCTCGCCATGCGCTCTCAGCCGGGCGCATCCCTTCGGCAGCTCAGTTATGTGCATCCTCAGTTATGTGCATCCCTTCAGCAGCTCAGTTATGTGCCGCCCTTCAGCGACCCAGACAGGCACATCATGAAGTGTCAGCATATGCGCCATCAAATGCTTCGACTAATGAAGCATTTACTGAACAGAACGAGGGTGGTAATCAACCCTATAGCTGGAGGAAGAGCTCTTCAAACCAAGGAAGAGAAGAGCACCGCAAATCAACCTGCGGCTAAAGGAGCAGCTTTCGACCCAACCAGAATGGGCAACACCTACTCTAGCAGGAGGAGGAGCTCTCCCAAAGGCCAAGGAAGATGATCGGGGCACCGCAATTCTGATCTACGGCTCTTCCAGCATAACGGAGATGAGGCTCGAGCATCCCGATCTTTGGATGCAACAGGCACCTTCTGCCTACCTCGAAGCCCTCGACTCCAACTTTTGGATGTAACAGTCACCTTCAAGTGCATCAATGAAGACAATACGTCGCATCTTCACCCTCGGGAGCATCTCGTCAACAGAATGTGCTCGAGCAAACAAGTTCATTTTGGGAGGACGTGAGAGAACGAGAAGCAAACCCTCTCCATGCCACTATTTATAGGCCGGGTAAATCAAACCCATGCGCCAAGTGGCTGGCTCTCCGAATCCCGTGCAATAAATTTGCATTAAATAGGTGATGAACCTGACGCTTCAAATTTAGCCAAGTCAAGAACGGCTATTTAAAGCACTCGAAGAACGTAACAGTCGGGCCCATAAAGACGTGTCATGCAAAGAGGACGCGCCGGCCAGACCGTGCATTGTGCTGACGCGTCCAGCTTCCATCAAAGGATGCGCCCCCATGCGTCCCCATGCGTCTAGTGGAACGCTGATCGATGCGCCCACTCAACAAAACCCATCACCTGTCAAAAGAATATTAAATGCTGAAGTCTGACAGAGTTGGCAGCACGTCCCCCGAGGACTGAACTTGACAGCTTTTTGCAGAAGATGAAGCATCGCCGATGTCAGCATCATCATTGCTTCCCTCCGGCGGTTACAAGCCACGTGGTCGCCTAACCAGTTCGCATGCACCTCCGCAGCCATACGCCCAAATCCCTGTATGCGCCTCAAAAGCCATGCGCCTCAGACTTTTCTCTGATCCCTAAAGACAGAAGTAAAGTCACCACTGAAGCCCCGCATGCGCCTCAAAAGCCATGCGCCCCGACTGGTTCGTGACTCCTAAAGGTTATGAGCTAAAGCCCTTATGCGCCCAATTCCAGGCGCATCCTATCAGATCACTCCCCACCAAATCCAAGATCTTCGAGCCATGGACCGACTACACGCGTCCTTTGACTTGATTCAGCCTATGAAGGGGTGCTAATCACCCAAGATCTCAGCAACTGAAAGATCTTCTCCGTTACTACGTGCCAGCTCTGCCGCAGTCCACGACAACAACGAGAAGAGTTCAACTCCTTAATCAGGGCGCATCGTCTATGCGCCTCCATCAGCAACTACCACGTGGCGTCCCCACGTACAGGTGCATCCTACATGCGCGCATGAGCAGCCAGCCTACAAAGCTATAAATAGAGGGATCATTTCCTTCTTTCACACACACATACAGACAGAAACATGTCGTGCAACCATCAAAAACATATAGAGAGAGGCAGATACAGACACTCAACGTCTTCTTCCTTTCCGCAAGCTCCTGCACCTAGAGCAATCCAGATCTTCAGAGAACCGAGAACCGTCGTCAGATCGTCAACAGAGTCAACGCATTACCAATCGCTCCATCGGCACAAGGGACCCAGATAAACAAAAGTGTACTCCTAGGACTACATCTAAGTCCTACATTGTAACACTGTTCTGTTTGTATTGAAATTACATCAAAAGATTTTAATGGCAAACAAGACTGGCGCCTTCCAACACAACAATCAGTGGCTTCAATGCTAGCAAAAGCGAGCCGCTGGGCAAAATATGGCTGAAGTGTCATATTGGTAACCTCAGAACCGAGGTGACTTGCTATGTCGTGGATGCCGACGTTAACTACAACCTCCTACTGGGTCGTCCGTGGCTGCATGAGTATATGGTGGTACCATCCACACTCCACCAATGTATGAAATATGTGTCCACCAACGACATCATCCGGACGGAGTTCGCAGACATTGACCCTTTCAAAGGGGTCGAAGCCTACCTCACCGATTCTACCTTGTACAAGTCGTCCGACGAGAAGGAAGCCAATGATGCTGATGATGAAGCAGAAACGGCAGCAGAGCCTGACATGGAGCCAGAGATGATTCCCGACGCTCCTTTAAAAATTCGACTCAAAGGTAAGCCGCCTCAGACGTTGCCTCCCATGAATATTAAGCTACCTGGAAAAGCACCAACTGCTCTAGGTAGAACACCTACTGAAGCTCCCTTGAAGATACGGCTCAAGGGAAAGCTGCCATAAACATCGGCTCCCCTTGTGGCAAAACTACACGGGAAGGCACTAACCACTGAAGGCGCAGTTGAGGCACCTCTGAAGGTGCGTCTTAAAGGTAAGCCTCCGTAATCATCCGTCTCATCCAAGCTGCCGGAGAAGGCCCACATAGCCCTCTCGGATCCCAACGTCAAAGCTGTGGTGGACTCTCCCGATCCAACCCCAGTACTCACAGATGAAGAGTTAAGGGAATATATCTCCGCTGATGTAGATGCACCCTCTCAGGACAATGTAATCCCGCGGGACAAAATCTCGTCTTTCATCAATAATAGAGTGTCTATTAATTATTCTAGTCTTCCACATTAGAATACCATGTATACATTAGATAACGTTCTACGGTCGTTGTAAACACAAATAACGACCGTCAATCATGTAAATTGAGTAGTCCCGTCCCAAGGGATCTGTTTTGTAGTCCCACCGCGGAATCGAGACGAAGAATCCATCATCTTCGGCAAAGTCGAGCGTCATCAAGACCTCCCGCCACTCGAGCAAGAACCAGATACCGGCAGAATACAAGTCTATCGGTACACGGACAAGGCAAATTACCTCATCCAAAAGATGGGTTACGACCTAAAAAGCAACAAAGGTCTGAACTACGACAAGGGTCGACGTCTTCCTCTCCGGCTCCCAACACCTAAAGGAAAGCCGCAGGATTACTATCATCGAA
The DNA here is from genome assembly GCA_029216955.1 of Iris pallida. Taxonomy (NCBI): domain Eukaryota; kingdom Viridiplantae; phylum Streptophyta; class Magnoliopsida; order Asparagales; family Iridaceae; genus Iris; species Iris pallida. Next base: position 49,181,264 of record JANAVB010030220.1, on the reverse strand, counting down.
CTCGACGGGGGGTGGGCTATGTCACGCCGCCGTCAACTCCAGAGAGTTCAGAGGCAGAAGAAGTAGAACATTCTCATTCATCCGAAGCATCAACTTGGGATTCCGATACCAGTATCGGCTCAGTCTTCAAGAAAGTGCTATCAGCCAATATGACATCTGCACAATCTCAAGAAGATGAAGGCGAAGACCAAACGCCAGAATTCTTCGAGGAAAAACCCTGGGCTCAACGCCTAGGAGAACAATGTGAGTCTCGTTTTGAATTACACGAACCCCCTACCGAAGACGAAGTCGAGCAGATCGACCATGGGGATGGATCTTCTTCCAAACCCATCTTCATCAGCAAAAGCTTAAAAGGAGAAGACCGGGAATCTTTAATCCAACAGGCTAAAGAATATATCGATGTCTTCTCCTGGAGCTACGAAGATATGCCGGGACTTGATCCCCAGATCGCGATGCATAGGCTTAACATCTTACCTGATGCCAAGCCTATAAAACAACAACAGCGACATTTTCGTCCTGACATCATGAACGCTATCGATCAGGAAGTAGATAAACTCCTGACCAGCAGATTTATTCGTGAAGAACAACACCCGGATTGGGTGGCCAACGTCGTCCCTGTCACCAAGAAGAATGGGAAGATACGAGTCTGTATCGACTTCAGGGATCTCAACACTACTTGCCCGAAGGACAAATTCTCGCTTCCAATCATCGACGTGATGATCGACAACACATGTGGCTTCGAACGCATGTCTTTTATGGACGGGTATTCGGGCTACAACCAGATCAAGATGTTCCCCGATGACGCAAAACATACGTCATTTAGGACTCCGAAAGGTGTTTTTTGTTACACAGTGATGCCCTTCGGCTTGAAGAACGCTGGTACGACATACCAACGAGCTATGAGCACCATCTTCCGTTAGCATCTTTGCAAGACAGTCGAATGCTATGTTGATGACATCGCAGTCAAGAGCCGTCTCAAAGGAGATCACCTACAAGACCTTAAGACAGTCTTCGATCTCATGCGAGCGCATCAACTCAAGATGAACGCCGCTAAATCCTTCTTTGGGGTTTCTAGCGGAAAGTTCTTGGGCTTCATTATCACGGCAAAAGGCATTCATGTCGATCCCGAGAAGACCAAAGCCAACCTTGACATGGACCCTCCGAAGAACCTCCGAGAACTTTGAGGCCTGCAAGGGCGTCTGGCATACATCCGGAGTTTTATAGCAAACCTTTCCGAAAAATGTTAACCCTTCACCCAGCTCATGAAGAAGGAAGTCTCTTACGTCTGGACAGAGGAATGCCAAAAAGCTTTCGACGATATCAAGGCTTACTTGATGAGCCCGCCAGTCCTGGTGGCACCCGTTGCCGGCAAACCTTTTCTCCTCTACGTCCGTGCCAAGGATCATTCCCTCGGCGCTCTGCTGGCTCAGAACAGCGATACAGGCTATGAGCAAGCTATCTACTACCTCAGTAGAACACTGATCGGGGCCGAACACCGGTACAACCCCGTTGAAAAAGAGTGTTTGGCTTTGGTATTTGCCATCCAGAAGACTCGCCATTATGTTTCGGGCCAGACAATTCATGTCATTTTCTGAGTCAATCCACTCAGAGTTCTCATGACGAAGCCAGGGTCATTGAACTCCCGACTAGCCACATGGGCGATCCTGCTAACGCCATACAATATGGTGTTCGTTCCACAAAAAGCCGTTAAGGGTCAGGCTCTGGCCGACTTTTTAGCTGTACACCCCATTCCAGAGTCCTCAAGACTTTATGAAGACATCCCGGATGAGGTCCAAGAATCAAACGTCACCGAAGAAAGTTTCGTCTGGCGGATGTTTTTTGATGGCGCTTCAAGAACAGGCCCCAAAGGCCAAATCATCGTAGGAGTCGGGGTAGTCTTAGTCTCCCCCGATCAGCTGGTCATCCAGCATACCTACTCCCTTTCGAAGCCGTGTTCCAACAATGTTACCGAGTACAACGCTCTCATCATGGGACTCCAGCTGGCGCAACAGCTGGTGGTGGATCATCTGGAAGCCTATGGCGACTCAAAACTCGTCGTTAACCAGGTCAGAGGGAAATACAAAGTTCGCCATGAGGATCTGATTCCTTACCATGAAGTTGCATTGAACATCATTTCAACCTTCACCAAGTTCTTCATCGAACATGTACCTCATTTACAAAATCTGGAGGTTGACGCTCTGGCTGGCCTCGCAGCCGCATTGGCAGCACCCCTCGGGACTCAACACTATGTCACGGTAGTTGGTCAAGACTTGGTCTATCCTAAGAACAACCTATGCTCACAAATGGCACATGCCATGTCAACAAGTGCTGGTGTTAATGTCCGAGACTGGAGGTTCCCGTTCATCGACTTTGCTGTCCACGAAATTCTCCCAGAGGACCCGAAAGAAGCCGTCTGAGTCAGGAGGCATTCCCTGCGATTTTATTACGATATAGCTACTAAAATGCTGTACAGACGCTCTTACGGTAGACTTCTCCTTCGATGTTTATCCAACGAAAAAGCAACCGAAGCTCTCCGAGAAGCTTACGACGGAACCTGCGGAGCCCATCAACCTGGCCCTAAGTTGCAGGATTGATTGCGACGCATGGGCTACTACTGGCCAACCATGGCAGCCGATACTGTCGACTATACTAAAAAGTGCCATACGTGCCAGCTTCACGCTGACTTCATCCATACACCGTCTGAACCACTACATCCTACGGTCGCCTCCTGGCCCTTTGAAGCCTGGGGCATGGACATTGTAGGACCAATCATCCCTCCTTCATTAAGGGGACACCGCTTCATCCTAGCCATCACCGACTACTTCTCCAAATGGGCAGAAGCAGTTCCACTGGCGGAAGTGAAGAGCTCCCGGGTGGTTAGCTTCATCAAGTACCATATCATCTACCGTTTCGGGGTACCTCGGAGGATTATCCACGATAACGGTCCTCAGTTCATCAGCCATGTTTTCAGCAGATTCTGTGACAAGAATCGCATTCAAAACGTGGCATCAACCGCCTACAATCTGGCAGCAAATGGATTAGCTGAGGCTACTCAAAAAGGTCGTGTCATCCAACAAACGCGACTGGGATAAAAAGCTTGGCGAAAGCCTTTGGGCCTACCGCACAATGGTACGGACCCCGACGGGCAACACATCATTCTCTCTGGTCTACAGGAGCGAAGCGGTACTGCCTCTCTAGATCCAGATACCCTCGCTCAGTGTAGCGATCACAAATCAACTAACAGCGGAAGACAATCAACGTCGCCGTCTACGAAAATTGGAGGCCCTTGACGAAAAATGTCTCCTAGCTCAACAGCGCATCGAACTCTATTAAGCCCGTATATCACAGGCTTTCAACAAGAAGGTCAAGCAGAGGACTTTCCAAGTAGGCGACCTGGTTCTGGCAGTCAGGAGGTCGATGGTATTGACTCACAAGATACCAGGAAAGTTCGAGCCTAAGTGGGAGAGACCTTTCATCATAGAGACGGTATACTCGAACGGTGCTCACCGCCTCGCCAAACCTAATGGAGACTTGTTCATGATGCCCATCAATGGCAAGTTTCTAAAGAAGTACTACTCTTGACATCCTTCAGACATGTACTTATATCTCCACCCAACAAGGGAGTCTGCGGACCCAATCATCGGGGCTTACGTACGATTCCCTTCCACAAAATCTTACGCTTCCGGAACCCAGCTGTTCCGTGGCGTTCTATCCTCCAGTAGAAGGACAACCACGTCCACATTACCTCTGAGTTGTTCCCCTACACCCTACACAGCAGAATCTTACACTCCGTAAGACTACGCTATCCATCATGTTTACCACGTCCACATTACCTCTGAGTAAACATCCCGTACAGACAACCTCCTGCGTTGCCGTACATTGATCGCATAACTTCCACGTCCATATTACCTCTGAGTAGTTCCGCGTATCCCCCGGAGTCATTTCTACCACGTCCATAACACCTCTGAGTAGGAAGATTCCATCATTTGAATCCTATATTTGCCACGTCCACATCACCTCTGAGCAAACATGTCGGTTCTCTCGAACTTATTATCTGTACCTAAAAACCAAGGTGCATAAAAGATAATAGGTCCACACAAATCATCAAGTTCATGACAGCAAAAATGAACACACCACAAAAACTCTATATTCTTTATTCAAAAGTAAATGATTACACCCCCAGCAAGAGTTGTAAATTACACCAAAAGAAGAGACTACAATCCCTAAACATCCCCGGGGTTGGCCGAAAGCTCTTCGATCTGACGCTTCAAGTCTACCGCCCGAGTCTCTACGGTCGCCAGGACCCGGCGTTCGGCTTCTTGACGCATCATTTCTATGGCCTCAGGAGAAGTGTCATCCTCATGCTTCTCGTCCAACTGTTGCCGTTGCTGGGCCAGGGTAAGAGCTTGGCGGGTGAAAGCCGCTTCCTCCTCCTTAGATGCTATATGTTCAGCCTGGACTCGCTCAGCATCTAATAAGAGTTGGGCCCGCTGGTCTTCAAGGAGGCGAATCTTGGCATCAACCTCCGCTATACTAGCGTCCAACGTAGCTCGCAACTCCACCTTCTCCTGCGTGGACTGAGATAACCTCTCCACCGTAGCCTCAGTTTCAGCCACCTCGCGTTCCCAGACACCCACGGTAGCCTGATAAGAGGACTCAGTCTCAGTGATCAACTTCTCCTTTTTTACGTTTATCAGGGCGGAGAGCATTTTGCTGGATACACTGAAACTCGAAAAGCATCTGGTCCAGCTCGGCTACCGAGGCCTCCAGAATCTCGACCATATGATCATGGCCCTGTTGGGAACGTATCAGACTGATGTGAGGGAGTGCCAGGGTTTTTGCCGTCGCGAAACTCCCATTGGCATCCATCACTGCCGATACGCCCCTCTGCAGCATCTTATACACCGCCTCAATAATAAACTTGACATATTCATCTGCATCTGCCAGCACTTGCGATGCCATAGCAGGAGTTGGAGGAGCTGCTCTAGTCGACGGACCAGAAGAAGGCCCGCCGGCTTCAATCTGCGAGGCTGAAACCTCGACATCAATGGACTCTTCCTCGACAGGGGCTTGACAACTATCCCGAGGAGCCAAAAGAACAGAAGGAACCGAGAGAGGCGTCGATATCGTACCCCAAGTAGAAGGAGCAACAGAGGGTTCCAGCAAACCCTTACCCTTCTCAAGCTCGGAGGGACCACTGACGTCAGGGCCTACCTCATCCGTCCCTAACACACTGTCAGCAGGCCGTACGGGACATTCCTCCTCCGACAGAGCAGCGAGATCAGCACTTGTTTCCTGACTCGGCTCCCTTGGAGTCAGGATCGACGGACGAGTTTCACTTTCACCATCAAATCCCCCCGCGGGGATAGGATCTGTCGCTACCTCCCGGTCGGCAGCCACCTCAGCTTCCGTTGCTGAGTCTAGGGTAGGGCTCGACAACGCTGCAGCCAACCTCCCCTCATCATGACAAGGAGGGGAATCAACCCTCTCATCTGTTTCAATCACGTCTGTTGCCCCCGCAACAGGCTCACGCATCTCTGGAGGAACGTCATTTGAAGACGATGAACTCCACTCCACTTTCTCGTCTGGAAGCCCCGTGTCTGCTGGACCCTCAATGTCCAAGGCCCCCACGGCGGCATACACCATCTCAGAAGCTGCTGCATCCTCAGCTTCCCTCCCAACATAATCTGGAGATACTGGAATCTCCACAACAACGACATCGTCCGGGTTCTCCTCCACGGGAGACATCACAATCGGCGGAATGCGCTCTTCAGATGAGCCCGCCACCTCCTTTGGTCTGCTGGCACCAGATTTTGGAGCACGGGGTCACCTTTTTAGCGGCTCCTATAAAAAAAAGCATAGGTCACAAGATGTTGAACCTAACCAGACTATGTGGGACATCCTTACCTCTGCAGGAGCTGAGTCTGTTGACACTGCCGGTGACAATGCCTTCTTCTGCCTCTTTGGCGCAGAAGAGCCAGCCTCTGTATTAGCACGTCTTTTCGGTTGATCAGCCGAGGGCTCTGCCTGACCCCCAGTGGATACGGCAGGGGTACCTCGATAACCCACCTTTGGCGGATGGTACGATCGAGCCTTCGCCAATATGTTCCCAGTCGCCCCTAACTGGGTGCCGACAATAAAACTGGTCTTCTGATCGTATCTGGGGGGCACGACGTTCATGACACAGTAAAATTTGGCGGCCGAGAAAAGAATCGGCGGTCGCGAATTCTGAATAGGCAGCGTAAAGCGAGCTTCGGTACATCCGACATTGTAGTAATGCCAAGCTCGTGCACCATCCAGCAAACTTCCAGTATACCCCAGGTTAATACTGGGGTTCTCCAATATCAACTGAGCATAGCCGAATTGTTGTGCAAAATGGCTCAGCAAATACGGTTCCAGGTAACACTGATTCCTATTCTGGTACACCAGAAGGGACGGTCGGATACTTTACAACCAGCGGAATCCCCATAGAGGCAGAGTGGTGGCATCTTCACCCGAATCCATTAAGTCTTCGTTGGCCTCAAAACCCAAAAAGACGGGACCAACTTTGGTGATCTCCCACCCCTGAAGGTGGGATAAAACTTTCCTGCAAACAGGAACATCAGTATGCAACCAGCTCCTCTGGTGGAAACGACGGAGGAATGCATCTCCGGCCCTGTGGTCTTCTTCCGAGCCCGGACTCATCACATTGGGATGGTGTAAAATTAACCACCCCATCAAATAATGAAACGGCAGTTCGGCACGGGAGAAGTTGTCATTCCTACCTCGTTCATGAACCACATTTCCTACAAATTCTCGTAAACCTCGTAGCAGGTTACACACCATTACGGGGAGTAGAGCCAGGCGACGGCCAAAAACCAACTTCACAGCTGGCAGGATTAGGTTCCGGGTCACCCTCTCCACAGAGCCTGACCCGCCCGAGAAGACATAATCCCGAAGCCAAATCATCAGATACGCAGCTAACACTACTTTTGACTACATCCGATGAGTAAGGTGCCAAAAACAGCTATAGAAGCGCTCGTCCGACTGCCAGTCCTCATTTTCCCGGGGATTCTTCTCACTTAACCTGCTCATTTTGGAGAGCACCATGCTACTGAAAAGCGCTGGCGGAGTGGTAAACTGAAAGGGATCCTCCTTGTCTTGCTTAAAGACGTAATCTCTCCAAGCGGTCACATGAGGCTGTGACCCGCCCTTATCCCTCTTCTGTATATAATAATGATGACTCGCTACTTCCTTGAAGACGGACATCATCTCCTCTGCTTTGTCCTCCAGGACTTGGAACTCCTCGTTGGTCGAGAAATATTCCTCGTAAGGTTCTGATCCCCAAGGGAGCATTGACACTTCGTACATTTCATGAAGTGCTAGTCCCAGCTCCCCCACCGGAGTGAAGAAAGTCCCGGTCTGGGTGTTAAACATTTCCAGAAGTGCGAGGAACATATGCCTGTTGATGTCGACGCCTGCCTGGGTAACACGGATTGCGGCAGTCAGTCCAATCTCTCGGAGTTCGGTTCGAAATCGCGACAGAATCCAGAGTGTCAGCTTGTCCCATTTGGAAACATAGTGACACCAACCCTCTACCCAAAATTCACCTTTCAGGTACGACCGCTCCAACAATAGCATACGATTTGCAAAAGTCGAAGTGCCAAAAGCAAATGTGTTGATGGGTACGTCACTGTAAATGCTCCCAGGATGTAGAGTCCGCCAGGCGAAAGAAGGCCCAGCCCGCACGGCGGTCAAAGTATCCCTCTGATCGCAGGTAGCGTCGATCTTGATGGTGCCTGCCACCGCTCCCCCTGAGATGGGGTTAGCTCCCAAGACATCCTCCTCTTGGAAGCAAGACGACAGAAAGCCGTCAAAGGCAATTGACGCTCAAGTTGCTTAACAGTCATATGCACCCCTCTTGCTGTAAAGAACCAATCTTCCTTGACCTTTAACACCTTTGCTTCAATAGAAGTAAGACGGTCCCCAAACAGAAACTCAGGCTTCAAGAAAGTCACATTATTAGAAGTGGCAGATTTTAAAATGCCACGCTCCATCATCCGTTGGAGGAACCCATACTGTTGTTCCCGAATTTGAGTCATTCTTTCGGGAGGCTGATCCAGCATAATGGCAGCTTGGGCAGGGTTTATCACCTCCTCATTATAATCCACTCCCATCTGACAGAGGGCAGCGTCCAGAAGCACTTCATTCAAGAGCGAGACAGTCATCGACACTGGTGGTCAACAAAAGAAGGCAAAGATTCAGATATGTTAGAAACAACAAAAGAATCTGAGCCACGTTCTCATCAAAAGCGAATACCCTGAACCAAGGCTCAGGCGCATCTGAAAATAAGCTTCGGCGTATCATCAAGATATAAACCCATGTGCGTCAGCAGTGGAGCTTCGGCACATCATCAGGGTCTAAATCCATACGCGTCAGCAGTGGAGCTTCGGTGCATCACCAGGGTCTAAACCCATGCGCGTCAGCAGTTGAGCTTCGGCACATCATTAGGGTCTAAACCCATGCGCGTCAGCAGTAGAGCTTCAGTGCATCATTAGGGTCTAAACCCATGTGCGTCAGCAGTGGAGCTTCGGCGCATCATCAGGGTTTAAACCCATGCACGTCGGCAAAAAAACCTCAGCACATCATCAGGACTCAAGGTCCATGCGCGTCGGCGTATGTGAGTTCTAAAAATGGCACAGAAAGATATGGTAAAGAATGATGAAACCCACCAATCACCGCCGGCCGAACGTCGACGGGCGGCCGGGGGACATCATCTACGGCAGTCTCTACAGGCTCTTTTCCTTTGCCTCGTCCTCGGCCAGCACCGTCGCGAGGAGTCTTGGGAGCCATTTCTTGAAAGAAGAAAGTTAGGGTTTTTTAAAAGAAGAACTCTAAAAAAAGAAGTAAGCAAAGAGAGGAAGAACTCTCTATCTCTCTCTCTCTCTATCAGACGCCTATTTATAGGCTCAGTCGCACGCGTGAACCGATGAAGTGTGACCTCAGCCGCCGCCTCGGGTTCTGTGAGGAGATAACTGCAAATAAATCCAAAAAGATCATTATTAATCTTCTTGGTTATCGAAGCTTTATTATTTGCCTTAACTGAGAGGAGCATGCGCCCCATCACTGATGCACGGAGTAATCATACGCCCGAACAGTCATGCGCCCCGTAGAAGATGCCACCATGCTTCTTATTCAAAGTATTCCAAAACTTGACAAAAAGTTTTGAAAACTTTGAAGGGGGTCATGTAGAAGCATAGAATTTCAGGACCAGAAATCCTATGCGCCAAACATTACATGCGCCAGGGAGCTCAGATGAAGTACTTGGCACAGCAAAGCATAGACATTAAAAGAAGATTTGTATTTCATATAAAAGTCTATTACATGTCTTAAAAAGAGCTGTACAAAGGAAAATTTCTACAAAGAAAAGACCCTAAGTCTACAGCTAGGCGCAGCAACCACCATGCGCTCTCAAACAGTCGCATCTCGCCATGCGCTCTCAAACAGGCGCATCTCGCCATGAGCTCTCAGCCAGGAGCATCCTTTCAGCAGCTCAGTTATGTGCATCCTCAGTTTTGAGCATCCCTTCAGTGGCTCAGTTATGTGCATCCCTTCAGCAGCTCAGTTATGTGCCACCCTTCAGCCAGGCTCATCGTAAAGTCTCAGTATATGCGCCATCAAATGCTTCGACTAATGAAGCATTTATTGAGCAGAACGAGGGTGGCAATCAACCCTCTAGTTGGAGGAAGAGCTCTCCAAACCAAGAAAGAGGAGAGCACTGTAATCGACCTGCGTCTAAAGGAGCATCTTTCAACCCAACCAAAATGGGCAACACCCACTCTAGCGGAAGGATGAGCTCTCCCAAAGCCCAAGGAAGATGATCGGAGCACCGCAATTTCGATCTGCGGCTCTTCCAGCATAACGGAGATGAGGCTCGAGCATCCCGACCTTTGGATGCAACAGGCACCTTCTGCCTGCCTCAGAAGCCCTCAACTCCGACTTTTGGATGTAACAGTCACCTTCAAGTGCATCAATGAAAACAACGCGTCGCATCTTTACCCTCGGGAGCATCTCGTCAACAGAATGTGCTCGGGCAAACAAGTTCATTTCGGAAGGACGTGAGAGAACGAGAAGTGAACCCTCTCCATGCCACTATTTATAGGCCGAGCAAATCAAACCCATGCGCCAAGTGGCTGGCTCTCCGAATCCCGTACAATGAATTTACATTAATGGTGATGAACCTGACGCTTCGAATTCAGCCAAGTCAAAAATGGCTATTTAAAGCACTCGAAGAACGTAACAGTCGGGCCAATAAAGACGTGTCATACAAACGGATGCGTCGGTCAGACCGCACATCATACAAATGCGTCCCTCAACACCAAGCGCCTTATGAGGATGCGCCCTCATGCGTCCCCATGCGCCTAGTGGAACATAGATCGATGCGCCCACTCAAAGGCCCATCACCTGTCAAAAACATTAAATGCTGAAGCCTGACAGAGTTGGCAGCACGTCCCCCGAGGACTGAACAGTTGACAGCTTTTTCAGAAGACGAAGCGTCACCGATGTCAGCATCATCATTACTTTCCTCCGGCGGTTACAAACCACGTGGCCGCCCAACCATTCGCATGCGCCTCCGTAGCCATGCGCCCAAATCTCTGTATGCACCTCAAAAGCCATGCGCCTCAGACTTTTCTCTGATCCCTAAAGACAGAAGTCAAGTCACTACTGAAGCCTCGCATGTGCCTCAAAAGCCGTGCGCCCAGACTGGTTCGTGACTCCTAAAGGTTACAAGCCAAAGTCTTCTCATGCGCCCAATCTCAGGTGCATCCTATCTGATCACTCTCCACCAAATCCGAGATCTTCGAGCTATGGACCAACGACACGTGTCCTTTGACTTGCACTACTAAAATCTGTCAATTTAGCGACGTGCCAAGACGTCGCTAAAAAGGGCAAATACGTCGCTAATTTCTATTAGCGACATTTTCAAGTAGTCGCGATTAAGCTAGTCGCTAAACAAGAAAACGTCGCCAAACGTCGCTATGGCGACGATCTTTAGCGACGTGCCCACGTCGCTAATTTAGCGACTGCCAGCGACATAAAACGTCATAATTTACCGACGTAACCTAGCGACGTTGAGCGACTTGAAATGCATCGATGCTGACCTGGCTTTAGAGCCAATTGGCAACGTTCTGCGACTTTTTAACGTCACTATATTACCGACATATAGCGACGTTTAGCGACGTCCCTGTAGCGACGTTTAGTGACGATTAGCGACGGTAATCATTAATATTAGCGACGTACTTAGCGACGTTTATATCGTCGCTAGACGTCGCTGACAGTCGCTGAACGTCGCTAATATTAAAAAAAAATTACAACAATTGCAGCATTTGCAGAATTTGCAGCACCATTTGTTACAACAACGACTGTGTATCACGAACACAGTATCAAACAACATATACACACAATCACGAACACGTTTGAAACACAATGTGTCAACAATCAACACAGATTTATGAAAATTTGTAACAATGTCAAACATAATGTGTCCACATAAGAATAAAGTATGTAAAACCACATAAAAGACCCAACAATGGGCATCACACAACAATGTATATGCCGACTACGACTGATCAGGAGGAGCATCACCGCTCCTATCACCGCTCCTGGAAAGAAGGTAAGCATACTGCTCCGGTATAAGAACCACCGACGACGATGAAGGAGGATGCAATGCAACCGCTGGAGAAGGAGGCAGTGTAACCGCTGGAGATGGGTGCGTCCGCGTCTCCTCTAGGGCTCGGAGTCTGGCGCTGCATTGCTCCATGCAAGTCGCTACCCTGGTAACGGTGTCGTGAATGGACTCATGTGTCCCCTGTACTTGCTGTACGGTGCGCTCGAGCTCGTCAAAGCGTGCGGTGACCGACGCAGCGTCCTCTTGCTCCTGAGGCCCTTGCTGCTCAGCAATCCTCCTCAGTATATCGTCGCGCAGCTCAGCAATCTGGCGGACAATGGTCTCCTCGACTCGGGACGACTCGGCCTGTGACGGCTGTGAATGCGCACTGGAAAAGGGAGCCCTGGATGCCTGCGTCGCAACAAATGCGCCGTAGGACCCCGTACCGTAGTACGTACCCCTCTGAAGACCACCAACAGCGGTCTTCCAGAGCTCGTCCTCCGACTGGGACAGAGAGGGTTGCGATGTACCAACCCCTCCCTCTGCCTGTACACTAGCACTCGCATGCTCATCACGTAGCCTAACATACTCTTCCTAGAAATCATTGTGCATCTCTATACATCAGTACTTACCTAAATTAGCCTAATAAACGTCTAAAATATTTAATTATTATTAAGTATATAGTTATCTGTATATTCTTCAAGTTGTGTTAAAAATTAACGAAATCTAAATTAGTACTTACATAGCTCTGAGTAGCCCGGTCGTCGATGAGCTTCCCGTCCTTCCGATGGGTGGCCAGGAAGACGGTCACCATGTTTGCGTCCTCACCCCTCTTCACCTGCGTGTTTGTTATATTTTATTCTTTAGTAAAATAGAAAATTATATACTCCTACTATCAATAAATTCTTATATTTGACAATAAATTACATACCAGACGACGAAAATGCTCCGTCATAGGAATCGATCCACCACACCACTTTCCGGCCATCGTCCTAGCCGCCTTCGCCTTCTTTGACCGCTCTTTGTACTCGGGCTCCTCAAATCGAGCCCTCATCGTGGCCCACTGGTCAGGTGTGATCAAACCAGCAATCGGCTTTCCGGAGCGGAGACGTTTTTTCTGATCGTCAATAGCATCACGGATCAACTTGGCAACGACGGCAGGAAACTGCCTCTCAATCTGCTCGGCGCGGTGTGGTGGATAAAAATAAGTCCTCTACAAGAATTACAAATTAAAATAATTAGTTCTAAAAAATACTTAAATTATATTAATCATACTAAATTAACTATCTTTAGTTACCTTGAAGTGGGCAAACCAGAATGCCTTCCTCTCTTCCGAGGCATCCGAGTAGTTGATCCACGGACCCCCATAGTTGGACCTTAGAAATGTGCCCAACGCTCTCTGTACCGACGAGGGACGATATCTGTATACAACGATAACCGACGTATTAATGAATATATATAGATATACAGACATGCATAAAATATTGATTTAACTTACTTCGTAGGACCGTCGGCCCAAATCTCCATCCTCGTCTCGCCCTGAGGTGCGCATGCAGGGTCGCTCTGGTATGGATCCGCCCGGGCGGGACAGGCGGGAGTAGGGACTACCTCCTCCACCTGCTCCCCACCCGCCATGCTGCTGTCAGCGCTAGGAAGGCTAGGGGAAGTAGTATGCTCAGCAAGCCAGGAACTGCTCGTCGCAGGTGCACTGCCACCCGGACCAGAGACCGTATGGTACAATGGAGTGCATCGAATCTGTTGGCTTGCGTACACCAGAAGTCCTTGTTGTACTAGTTGCCTTGAAGCGATCGGCACCACAAAATCTGCAGGCGTCTTCATCCTTGTCGTCCTTATAGTACAACATGCATCCGTTGCGACTTGCATCAATTTTTTCATATCCCATCCAGAGCGATCTCACCATTCTCTTGGATCGGTAGAAGTCTTTAGGTAACTTGCCACCCTCCGACAATATATCTATAATTAACTCCAGGATTCGGTTGTAGCATTCTTGAGACATGTTAAAATCTAATTTTATGCTCAACAATCTTGTAACCACCTCCAACGGTGAATGGTCATCACAACCAGGATATAAAGGAGTCCTTGCATTCTCCAGCAACTCCATAAACTTTGCAGCATTAGCATTCGGTGCCTCCTCAGCTGCATATTGATTATTAGGATCGAAACTAGGCCCCGCAGCATCGAAAACCATGTTCGTCCACCCTTGGTCGTAATCAGCATGCTCGTGGACATCTACATAAGGCTCTACATAAGGCTCCGGCTCGGAGGCTAAAGACACAAGTTCTCCGTGTGCGGTCCACTGATAATAATTTGGCATGAAACCCCTCGAATACAAATAATATGTCACATCCACTTCCGAATGATATTTCAAGTTGCGATATCTCATACATGGATGTGTAGTATATGTTCTTATCGAATCTAGTATCTGAAGGATGTAACAGAATCAAGATGAACCCACATAATGTAATACTAAGACATTATCTACTACTAAAAGATGTAGTGATAGGTTGTCGTATCATCATTGCCGAGGGATGGGGGTAGGAGGACAGTCAACTTTATCTACGGCTACATAGTTTATGCCTCGCCAGTCGAATGGCTGCAGGGACTATGTCCTAATCACGATGTCGTACCATAGATTATCTACTACTAATTAAGACTTTCAACTAAGCAGTCAAAGGGTACTGAACAGAAAGTCTAATTATAAGACTTTCAACTAAGCAGCATTGTAGGATTTAAAATATGGTATTCAGGATTAGTATCCATCCTTCATGACATAGCTGACTCTGCTAAAACCTGACCAACATATCCTACACTAATCATTCCATATTTCAGTAATGTCAGTGAGCTAAATCATTCTCAACTGTCGAGAATACTTAGGAGAAAACTCATTCACAGGATTAGTATCCATCCTTCGTGACATAGCTGAAATTTTATAGAGCTCGATAATAATTATTAGTCAATTTATTTATCATTTCAAAACCCTGAAAAAGCCCAAAAACAACTTCCAGTATCAGTAAATAGGGCTCGAACCCTAAATTAGAATTCGAATCCAAGCAAAACATCAAATTGACAGTTGATATGCCCAAAAAACTCCCAGTATCAGTATATAGGTGTCACATTGTGAGTCTCGTATCCACACAGTGGGACACGACGTGTCCAAACCAACAAAATAGGTGTCACACGAACTAGAAGCGAGTCCACTGTGAGTCTCGTGTCCACACAGTGGGACAAGACGTGTCCAAACCAACAAAATAGGTGTCATACGAACTAGAAACGAGTCCATTGTGAGTCTCGTGTCCACACAGTGGGACACGACGTGTCCAAACCAAAAAAATAGGTATCACACGAACTAGAAGCGAGTCCACTGTGAGTCTCGTGTCCACACAGTGGGACACGACGTGTCCAAACCAACAAAATAGGTGTCACACGAACTAGAAGCGAGTCCACTGTGAGTCTCGTGTCCCCGGCAGCGAGTCCACGCTCTCGTGGACACGAACTACAAGCGAGAGAGAGAGCTAGAAGACGAGGAGAAACTGGGAAGCGGGGGGGAGAGTTACCGGATCCGGAGCTACCTGAGGAAGGAGGAGGAGGAGGGAGATCGCCGGAGAAGCGCCGCGGAGGAGGAGGCCGGAGGAGGGAAATCGCCGGAGGGGCGTCGCGGAGGAGGAGGGCACGAAATATTTGGAGGGAAATTTTGTGAAAGATCGAAAAGCGAAACCCTTGCTATATGAAAATATTAGCGACGTAATTCTAGAACGTCGCTAAACGTCGCTGGTATTTATTAAACGGAGACGCTACTTAAATTACGTCGCTACACGTCGCTGAATCAGCGACGTGTACCAACGAACTTGCGACGTCTATTCTCATTTAACAAATTGCAGCCGCTAGACGTCGCTATTAGTCGCTGTCAGCGACAAACAGCGACGTCTTGCATAAACGTCGCTAAAACCCCAAAAAATAGCGACATTTTTGTTTGGAGTCGCTAAATACGTCGCTGATATGACTTATTTTGGTAGTGTTGATTCAGCCTATGAAGGGGTGCTAATCACCCAAGATCTCAGCAACTGAAAGATCCTCTCCATTGCTACGTGTCAGCTCGGTCGCAGCCCACAAAGGCAACAGGAAGGGTTCAACTCCTCAATCAGAGCGCATCATCCATGCGCCTCCATCAGCAATCACCACGTGGCATCCCCACAAATAGGCGCATCCTACATATGCGTGCATGAGCAGCCAGCCTGCAGACTATAAATAGAGGGATCATTTCCTTCTTCCACACACGGACATACATATACAGAGACAGACCTACGAGCACACACAGAGAGGTAGATACAGACACTCAATGTCTTCTTCCTTTCCGCAAGCTCCAGCACCCAGAGCAACTCAGACCTTCAGGGAACCGAGAACCGTCGTCATATCGTCAACGGAGTCAACGCATTACCACTCGCTCCATCGGCACAAGGGACCCAGATAAATAAAAGTGTACTACTAGGACTACGTCTAAGTACTACATTGTAACACTATTCTGTTTGTAATTGAAATTTGCAATCAAAAGATAACACTCACACATGAATATATATAGATATATGGACACACACACGCACACACATAGATATATATATATATATATATATATATATATATATATATATATATATATATATATATATATATATAGAGAGAGAGAGAGAGAGGCACACACACACGCACACATATGAATATATATATATATATATATCTATGTAGACACACACACACATGGGTATATATACATATGTAGACACACACTCACACACTCATGGGTATATATATATATATATATATATATATATATATATATATATAAAATATATATATATATATATATATATATATATATATATATATATATATATATGTATGTAGACACACACACACATGGGTATATACATATATACATCTACTAATTTCTCCAAATCAGTCCAAAATGGAAAAAGACCCAAAATGACAAGTTCAACTCATGAATGGGTCTCCCAAGAGCCTCTACAACATCCCAAAATGAGTTCATGCAAGGGGGTGGTCCTATGGGTTCCAAAAATGCTAAAATACAAGAGAAATGAGAAGGTTAGAGAAGGAATTACCTCTTGGAAGTTAGATCCCAAGGTTAAACTCAAGATGACTCGAATCGGACACGAGAATTCCTAGAAATTGGACTCTCCTCCTTCTTTCTTGCTCCCTACTCCAAGCTAGCACCCTCTCCTTGAAGGATTGAGTGGAAAGGAGGGAAAATGGAAGGATTAAGGAGATGAAATCAAAAGTTTAGGTTAGGTTTGGGGAAGAACACCCAAATAGGAAGAAAGGAGGCTATGTATAAAAATTTTGGAATGAAAACAAAGGGGAGGGGTTGTCGGCCATGTAACGGGGTTTGGGGGCTTTTGGAAAATGTCCAAAATGCCCTACAAGCCTCCTTTAGGTCAAAATTAACTTATGTGATAAATCGGGTTTAAACGGGCCAAATTAAAATCTACAAATTGACCGATTAAGTCATGAGGGATTTGTCTAAAAGTACTAGACTAATTAGTGGAATTTATGGATCATGTCTAACTTAAGTTTGGGTCCCAATCAGGGTCTAAGCTACCCGGGTCCCCGATACAAGTCGGAATGAGCTAAAATTCGAACCCGACTTAAATAATATCCAAATAACATTATAATTAAATAAAAATTTCTAAAATTCCCAAAAATACAAAATGACCACTTTACCCCTATTTATGAAAAGTGGGAGTGACAGGTAACTTGGTTAATAACTGCGGTCGAAGAAATCAGCCTCTCTCGGAGGAGAACCTGCCAGCCAGCTTCGAGACTACTAATCCTGATACTCATCAAGTTGGATCAGTTGAAGTGATGAAAGAACCAGAGGCGGTGTTGGAGAGTAGTAAGGAGCATTCCTCGCATATGATTGATATCACAGGAGGTAATATTATTAATCGTACAGATTCAAGTAGCCCAGAAGAAGAGCCGAGCGCTCCAGTCGTCATATATACAGGGCAGGGAATAAAGATCACCACGCATGAAGAGGAAGAAGGCTCATCGCCGTCAGTCCTAGGGAAAAGGATGGGTACCCATGATTCGATAGTCAAAAAAATATTGGCTGTAGAAGGGAGTCTATCCTCACAGCAACGAGGAGTGATCAACTTGAGCACAGAGGCAAAGTCCCCATCATCCATAAAAGAACACAAGGTTCGTAAGTGGCACGACCCGCACCCTGATTAGGGACACGAGCACGTGGGTACGTCCAGCCTACGTCGTAGAATCGGTGGTAGAACGCTGTATAGGTCGTCTGTAAATACTACAACTAAACAGTATAAGGGTACCTGTCATCTCCGTACGGAGGAATATAATATGGCATAACTCAATCACAAGATAAAACTAGGATAGATAGCACGAAATAGAAATATGATAGAAGTGAAAACAGAAAATGAGTTCAGGATCCAACACAGCTCAGAGATATAAATAACATCACAGAGTCACAAAATCTAATATAGAATACTACAGTCTGAAAACACTAGCTGGATCGCAGTCCAGGCAAACCTAACTAAGCTATACTACTTTGGGTGTGCAAAGTCTAGTGGCTCAACTAACAGGCCACAATCCTGGACAAAGTCTCCATCTATCTCGACCCCATAGTAGGTCGAGCAGTCTGCCTCAGAATCATCTGTAATATATCAACGGTATCCTGTCAGTAAAATGAGCAAGTACAAACACTAACAACAGTTCCATATGAATTGATAAATTTTATAAGAGACAATTATAATAAATATAAGACAAAGATATAGGATGACTTGGGAGCTATTCAGAAGTCGAGTTACAGCCCGTAAACCAAATAAGGACCGGGGTTGTAACCCTTCTCCCGAACAGAACTTAGCCTCCACTCAAGGTTTAGCATAAGATAATGTAGAACATGTGAGTACTGAATATCATAACATGGTAAAAAAAAGTACTGAATGTAGAACTGAGCAGGATATATGATGTGATAAAATAAATATAAAATGTGCCATGAATTATTAGAGCGTTATGTGATCGGCTTGGGAAAGGTACATGACAGGCTATCCACTTAGCCCGACAATCACCTGAAAATCACTGGAAAGGGTCATGCCGGCCAACCTGGATAATGAGCACAAGAAATAAGATCTCGCTACACCCTACGTGAGGTGAGAGTGGCGCAAGCAGAAGAATATAGTGACAGGATGGCTTGATCACATAGCCCCTAATAATTGTCCATCCCCGAATAGTATAATAGATACGGACATGACACATCATGACACGGGATTCCCTAAGAGGGTAGCAAGTGTCACGACCCACACCCACCGTAAGGGTACGAGTACGTAACAGCGCCCAGCCTACGCCGCAGAGTCGGCGATAGAACGCTGTTCTAGGTCATGAACTATAACTAGCATAATATGAATACTCTCCAAAAGAAGGCCAACACAGAGGTACAACTCAATCACAATCTAAGGTAGAATGTAGCACGATGGAATAGATAAAGAAATCCTCAACTGAGGTACATCAGAATGAAATAACAAAGTTAACCACTACCAGTATCAACATCTCTAAAATATACAACTCTGAAATCAAAGACAATAACCAAACATGAAAAGAAGAACAGTCTAAGCTATCTACACTATGCAAGGTATCGTCCTCAGCAGCTACCTGAACCTCCCCAGGGGTCCAGGTCGTGAGTGTCATCTAGGCAACCTCCAAGGTAAGGGGTGCAGGGTTCCTCATCATCCTCTGTAAAATTTTCAACAGGTCCAGTCAGAACGGAAGCGAGCACAATACATCTCACGTAAATCATAACAGGTTAGAAAATATAAACATGCAAGAGAGTACGGTACGCGAAACTAAAAGAAGTACATAATATAAACAGAGAGAGAACTGTAATAGAAATATCTACTATAAGTAGAGAGCTACCAGTTGTAGTGCCCCGCTCCGCGAAGGCACTAGATAGACAGAAAGATCGGATTGCTGGCTCTGCAACAGAAGACGATTGATCTGGGTGAGTGGACGAAGTCTCATTTGCTGATTCGCTTATGCCTTAAGAATCTGAGTTTTTGATTGAATGCTATTTGTTAATAACAAGATAGTAAATCATTGAGTATGCTTTAAGAGAATCCATATGTTGCCATGCTAAGAACAAAAAAAGAGATAACATGTATACTAAGAAGATTTATTACCTACTAATAAGAAACGGATTGATGCCTGTATGCTAAAGTAGGGATGATGCCTTTAATCGTAGAACTGTTGCCATGCTTAATAAGAACAGAAAAGAGAATGCTCAATTGTCCATAACAGTCAGCTATCAAGAGTAGAGTTCCTGCTTGTTGCTATTTGCTTAAATAAAGATTGTTCATTGCCCCTTGATTATTGCTATGAAATGACAGAGATGTATAGAGATGGCACATTGTGCAAAAGAGATGATACGGCTCGTCCGTATAGAGAAAAGAGTAGAGCTACTGGCTCGATTACATGAAAAAGAAGAGATGAATATGTTTGCAAGTTGCTTATTTGATGCATGATTGTTTATATGATAGTTGCATTTGCATTGGTCTAGACGGCTTGTGCACAAGTGGTAGTCTCTCGACGATTCTGGGGGCACCCGGAGTCGATCGGCCTAGGAGAGAACAGGACACCTGGGGCTAGAAGTCCCTGCAGTAAGAGGGGGTGTCAGTCTATTAGTAGTTGGGCAAGAAGTTCCGACTGCTAATATGGGTATTGCCCATGGACCACAAGAGTTATTGTCATGTTGCATATTGATAAGAGTTAAAAAGAATATTTTGCTAAGAGCTAACGATGCAGAGACGAACAGGGAATGACAATGTTGGTTTCATAATGTTTATGCTAATCCTGGTCTTGTACAGGGATGGACGGTCGGCTATGGTAAGAATCACTGAAAAGTGATACACACGTATTGGTTGAGTTTGCTATATGAATGGCAAGAAAAGATTAATCTGTTACCAAGAAGTGCTATGTTCCACTAAAGAAAAGATGTAATATCATGCTTGTAATCTGACCCCTAGAATGTCTTGAATCAAAGAAAAGATATGATATCGTGCTTATACTTGTCCCTAAGAATTGCTTGATCAAAGAAATGAATATTCTCATGAAACACGCTGCGCACTGCACATGAAATGAATAGTCATCGTGCTAGAAATGATTAGTCCCTTGTATGCTTAAAATGAACTGAATTGAAATATTGGCTTTTCAAAGATGTTTTCAAAAGAGATGTAAACTGACTCTGTATGCATGAAATGAACATAGGTAAAAAGATAGCAAGATCACATCACAAGAAACGTTTTCTCACTAAATGAACAGTGATCGTTTCAGACAAATGTAGCTCTTTGTTCACAATCACCAGTATGCTGATATACTGACCCACCATCAGTCTGCATGCAGATGCACTATGCATCGAAAAGGATAGTCCGAAGCGATAGCCCGAGCCTCATCCTCAGGAGCCAGAAGAAGAGATGCCAAGAGATGACATCTGTTACAAGAGTTGTTTTTGTATATAAAGGGATGTAATGTATGGAAACGGGATCATTGTAATCTGTAACGTTCTGAGAGAATGTAACATTGTATCAGAGAGAATCAAGAGCTTGTAATCTGTTCAAATAAAATCAATAAAGAGACTTGTTTCTTGTTACCATTGTGTTCAATGTATATATTCTGAAATATGTCCGCTGCTGCTTCAATTATCTGCGATACGTTCCGCTGCGTATTGTCAACCTTGTCTATCTTGTCTTGCTTCAGGTCTTGGCCTTGTGTAAGCGCAACTTAGGCTTGCACGGCATCACGCCTTAGCGAGGATGAACGGTCCCAAAAGAGCCGAAGCGAGGACGAAAGGACTCTGCGGGATCGGGGCGTGACACAATGGTATCAGAGCAACACGATCCTCTGGCCAAATTGATTCAATTGAATTCGAACATGTTCTTCTGACCGAAAGTTCCTTGCCTGCTTGATATCATCAATGAGATGAACATTCCATACAATAAGTCCGTAAATATTTTTATGATGCTGGTATATGTTTTATCGATTTGATTGATTAAGATTGAAATGCTTGATTGAACAAGAGACTTGATATGATCTGAATTATGATTTCATAGATTCATGATGGCGAAGGATGAGGACTATTGCTGCTAAGGATATCGTAAGTTTTTCCTTAAGTTTCGAGGACAAAACTTCTTTTTGGTGGGTAATTATGTAGTGCCCCGCTCCGCGAAAGCACTAGATAGACAGAAAGATCGAATTGCTGGCTCTGCAACAAAAGATGATTGATCTGGATGAGTGGACAAAGTCTCATTTGCTGATTCGCTTACGCCTTAAGAATCTGAGTTTTTGATTGAATGCTATTTGTTAATAACAAGATAGTAAATCATTGAGTATGCTTTAAGAGAATCCATATGTTGCCATGCTAAGAACAAGAAAAAAGATAACATGTATGCTAAGAAGATTTGTTACCTACTAATAAGAAACGGATTGATGCCTGTATGCTAAAGTAGAGATGATGCCTTTAATCGTAGAACTGTTGCCATGCTTAATAAGAACAGAAAAGAGAATGCTCAATTGTCCATAACAGTCAGCTATCAAGAGTAGAGTTCCTGCTTGTTGCTACTTGCTTAAATAAAGATTGTTCATTGCCCCTTGATTATTGCTATGAAATGACAGAGATGTATAGAGATGGCACATTGTGCAAAAGAGATGATACGGCTTTTTCGTATAGAGAAAAGAGTAGAGCTACTGGCTCGATTACATGAAAAAGAAGAGATGAATATGTTTGCAAGTTGCTTGTTTGATGCATGATTGTTTATATGATAGTTGTATTTGCATTGGTCTGAACGGCTTGTGCACAAGTGGTAGTCTCTCGACGATTTTGGGGGCACCCGGAGTCGATCGGCCTAGGAGAGAACAGGACACCTGGGGCTAGAAGTCCCCGCAGTAAAAGAGGGTGTCAGTCTATTAGTAGTTGGGCAAGAAGTTCCGACTGCTAATATGGGTATTGCCCATGGACCACAAGAGTTATTGTCATGTTGCATATTGATAAAAGTTAAAAAGAATGTTTTGCTAAGAGCTAACGATGCAAAGACGAACAGGGAATGACAATGTTGGTTTTATAATGTTTATGCTAATCCTAGTCTTGTGCAGGGATGGACGATCGACTATGGTAAGAATCACTGAAAAGTGATACACACGTATTGCTTGAGTTTGCTATATGAATGGCAAGAAAAGATTAATCTGTTACCAAGAAGTGCTATGTTCCACTAAAGAAAAGATGTAATATCATGCTTGTAATCTGACCCCTAGAATGTCTTGAATCAAAGAAAAGATATGATATCGTACTTATACTTGTCCGTAAGAATTGCTTGATCAAAGAAATAAATATGCTCATGAAACACACTGTGCACTGCACATGAAATGAATAGTCATCGTGCTAGAAATGATTAGTCCCTTGTATGCTTGAAATGAACTGAATTGAAATGTTGGCTTTTCAAAGATGTTTTCAAAAAAGATGTAAACTGACTCTGTATGCATGAAATGAACATAGGTAAAAAGATAGGAAGATCACATCACAAGAAATATTTTCTCACTAAATGAACAGTGATCGTTTCAGACAAATGTAGCTCTTTGTTCACAATCACCAGTATGCTGATATACTGACCCACCATCAGTCTGCATGCAGATGTACTATGCATCGAAAAGGATAGTCCGAAGCGATAGTCCGAGCCTCATCCTCAGGAGCCAGAAATCAGAAGAGATGCCAAGAGATGACATCTGTTATAAGAGTTGCTTTTGTATATAAAGGGATGTAATATATGGGAACGGGATCATTGTAATCTGTAAAGTTCTGAGAGAATGTAACATTGTATCAGAGAGAATCAAGAGCTTGTAATCTGTTCAAATAAAATCAATAAAGAGAATTGTTTCTTGTTACCATTGTGTTCAATGTATATATTCTGAAATATGTCCGCTGCTGCTTCAATTATCTGCGATACGTTTTGCTGCGTATTGTCAACCTTGTCTATCTTGTCTTGCTTCAGATCTTGGCCTTGTGCAAGTGCAACTTAGGCTTGTACGGCATCACGCCTTAGCGAGGACGAACAGTCCCAAAAGAGCCGAAGCGAGGACGAAAGGACTCTGCGGGATCTGGGTGTGACACTAGTGACTAGTGATTTAGAGTACAAAGTCGACATATGAACGGCTTGGTTTGCACATGAATATACTAAAGAGGCGCACATGTCTATACTACTTTGGAATTGTTCACATGACTAATTATACTCTCCCATACCCCAATCAATACACAAGGATCTAGACAAGTTATGTTACGTACATAATTTTTACATGAAAGCCCATAGATGGGTGTACATGAAGTATACATGAGGGCTTAGAAAACTGAGTGCATATGAATTCCACATGAAGGCCCATGAAGGGTGCACATGAAATATAGGTTATACATAAAATATACGAGAAATATGACCGAACATGATAGCACATGAGAGTACACGAGCGAGCACGAACGAGCATGAAGCACATGAGAACATGAATAACAAGAGAGCGAGGAATATACGATGTACATGAAACACACGACATGATGTATCCGATGCTCCCGAGGGGGATAACATCGCATGAAAGGATCCATATAGTACCAATCTGTGATAATATCGTGACAGCATCAAATAAGGTAAACTAAAGCAGGAATATAATTCTAAGCAAGTTATGAAATGATCAGAGAATGTACTTGCCTAGTATCTGAATAGCTGTAGTAAATGTACTGTCCGAGATGAGGTACCTGACTCCTAGTTAGAGCAACACAAGTCAAGATGTATACAGGGGGATGATAAATATAATCTACAATACATCTGCATGCTGTCTAGGTCAAACTAGACTAAAGTCAACACTTGGTCAACTCCAGTCAACTGTACTATTCAACTAGGTCAACTAGGCCACTCCTAACTCCAGCAAGTCTCACTAAGCCTAACCAGTCTATCCTAGCAAGCACACACCAACCAAAGCTATACAAGCCAAACACATCAAGCCACATATCAAGAGTATATTCACATTGAGCTATAATCAACATTGTATAATGAGAAAGAAAGGGTTGCATGTATTGCTATGTGTGTGTGTGTGAACATGGAGGTGCACAACAAAGGGGAAATCAAATACTAGTTATAGATTACACTAGAACATGGCACAAGTTAACAAGGTTACATCTTTTTACATTTTAGAAGTAGACAAGTTATGATATATGTAACATGTATCTTTACTCTACAATTATCTATATACATCATGGCAATCATCAGAGGAGGGTTACATGGCATGGTGGTTTACATATGAAATCTGAAATTAACTAGCATTTCAATTTAAGGGTTATGGGTTGCATTACATACATGCATTCAATTAGGCACTCTATATTAGACTTACAATATTAGGCATTCATCAACTATATATAGTACATAACATTTATGTACATACATACATAAATACATATAGATTCATGATAAATATATTATTATACATTATAACATATATATATATATATATAATTTAAAAAAAAACCCCTCTTTTTATAAATCAAGGCTCAAAAAGCTGAAGCCTGACACGTATACAAGACAAAAGTATACCACAAAAGGAAAGACAGGGGAGAAGGGCGATCGCAGCCGCCAAAACTAAGAGATGTATGGTTGCCCGAATGCCGGAGATCTGTGGGAGCAAATAGAACTCCTTTTGCGACATTGCCGGTGAATTTCTCGGATTAGCTGATCGGCACAGAATTGGTGTCCCTCATATCTCGCTTTGTTGCGATTTTTCCAGATTGCCCAGGTAGCGGCCGCTGCAACGATCTGGTGGCCGTGGGACGCGGCTCCCCAGTGGGCCAGAAGATCGATAAAGCGCCCGTCTCCTGGAGTGGTGTTGTGGTTGTGATTGAGGGTGCTCCAGATTTTGTCAGGGAGTCTTCCCTTCCGGAAGATGTGGTCAATAGTTTCTGTCTGACGCTCGATGCAGCAATTACAAGCGGACGCCAGGCTAAAGCCGATAGAGTTAAGGGTATCGTCGGTTGGCAGTTTCTTACTCATGACTCTCCACAGGAGGAAGGACCATTTCTTAGGGATACAAGAGTGCCAATAACGCGTAATGAAAAGGTCTGGCCCATTCTCTTGGATCGTGAGTCTCGCCGATCGCATAGAGAAGGCTTCAGAAGCTGCCAGCGACCACCTCAGCTTGTCAGCGTCGGGCCCAATGATAAGCCCGTGCTGACGAATGCTGTCAACTGTTTCGTTGCCTGACCAATCGCGGATCCTGTCCCAATTCCAATCGTTATTGGTGGGGTTCCACAGGTCTTTGATCTTGCTATTTCTAGGGGAATCGGTAATGTTCGGGATAAGGCTGTCACCTATCCACCGTTCCACGAATGGATTGGCCTCGCCAGAACCCAGATGGAGTCTGATCGCGGGCTCTGCCAAATCTCGGCCTCATAAAATACGACGCCAAGCCGTAGAAGATCTGCTGTTAGCCGTGGCCGTCGCTGGGTGGATGTGTTCGAAGTACCTGGCCTTCATAAACTTGGTCCACAGGTTTTTGCTAGTGCGTAATTTTTACCACAGTTTCATCGAGAAAGCTTTGACGATGTGATCGAGTTTGGTGAAACCAAGCCCACCGTTCGCGATCGGGGAGGCCATAGTATCCCAGCTGGTCCAGTGGTGTTTGTCTTGCCCCTTATTGTGCCCCCAGAAGAAGTTACAAAAGATCTTCTCAATTGACACGATAACCTTCCTGGTCGGTGAGCAGGCCGCTAGGGTGTGGATGGGGACGGAGTTGAGCACATGTTTGATGAGGATAATTTTTCCTTCTGGGGATAGGGTAGCGTTATGCCATCCTTCGATTTTGTTTCTGATTTTGGAGATCAAGCTCTCGAAGATGCTGGCGTTAGATTTCCCGTACACCAGGGGACAGCCGAGATAGTTGAAAGGAGGATGTGCCACCGCAATAGAAGTGAGGTTGGTGAGTCTGGTCGCGTTCTCGATTTTGATGCTGTGGTGGGCATAGATGACGCTCTTGGAAAGGTTGATCTTCTGGCCTGAGCATCTGGAGTACCGCTTCAGGGTGTTATGAACCACCTCCATCGATCTGATGTCCCCGGATGAGAAGATGAGTAAATCGTCGGCAAAGGCCAGGTGGGTGATGGTGGGGCATCCGCTGGCCGTGTGGTAATGCTGGAAGTTAGGGGTGTTGACCATGTTGTTGAGGTTTCTGCTCAGGGCGTCAGCAGCTATGATGAAGACCGTGGACGATAGAGGGTCGCCCTGCCTGACTCCTCGGCTAGATTTTAAAAATCCCTCAGATTGGCTGTTGATAACTGTGGAGAACCATGAGTTACTGATGGATCTCCACACGATGTTGGTCCAATTCTCGGAGAATCCGAATGCTCTGAAGACCCATATCATGAATTGCCAATCGAGTCTGTCGTATGCTTTTTCCATGTCGATTTTGATGGTGATGTTGCCCCCTCTGGCTGGAAATTTCATGCAGGTGATAAGTTCTTGGGCCAGCATGATGTTGTCTTGGATGTTCCTTCCGTGAACGAACCCGCTTTGTTCCTCCGAGATGATTTTGGGGAGAGTTTCTGTCATTCTAGTAGCGATGATCTTGGAAATAATTTTGTTGGTGAATGTGCAAAGACTGATGGGTCGAAAATCGCGAAAGGAGTTGGGGTTATCTTTTTTCGGAATGAGGATAAGATTGGCGCTAGAGATGGCTTTGGGGTAAGGTGCTCCTTCAAGGAAGGCTATAGCCGTTTCAGTGATGTCCTGCTTGATAATGTTCCAGCATATGCAAAAGAAGATGCCAGAAAAGCTATCTGGGCCGGGGGTGCTATGCGCGTTCAAGGCCCACACCGTATCTTTCACTTCCTGTTCGGACAGAGGGTGTTCCAGCAGAGCATTGTCGGAGTCGTTAATGATGGCGGGGATTTGGTCAAGGAATAAAGTGTCTATGTGGACCGTCTCCTTGGAGAATAATTTGGTGTAGAAATCTGCGGCCGCCTCTTGGACCCCTTTTTGGTCGGATCTGATGATGCCTTGCTCGTCGACGATATGATGTATCGATAGTTTGTTTCTTTTGCCGTTGACGCAGGCGTGGAAGTATTTGGAGTTTTTATCCCCGTCGCTGTCCCATTTCAGTCTGGCTTTCTGCTTTCAGAACTCGGTCTCAACTTTGAGCCAAAATTTGAGCATAGCCTTGGTTAGGTTCAAGGCTCTCCTTGCCGCAGGAGATCGATCGGAAAGGAATAAATCTTCTGCTCGGGTGACATCGTCCTCTGCGACGCGAATCGCTTGGAAAATGTCCCCAAATGCTTGTTTGTTCCAATTGGAAAGGGCTTTTCTGGTGGCTTTGAGCTTGTTGCTGACCCGAGTTAGAGGATTAGGGGATTCCTGACTGTTCCACGCTTCTGCCATGATGCTCAAGAATTGCGGGTGGTCGGTCCAAAAGTCGAGGAATTGGAAGTTCTTTTTGGACGGGTAGGATTTGTTTTTAATTTCCACCAGGATGGGGGCGTGGTCTGATTCAGTAGAGTTGAGGTGGGACAGGGTGGAGCTGATCCTTATACCGTGCCAACAAGCGTTGGTGAGGGCTCTGTCCAGACGGGAGTATTGACGTCGGTCTCCGTCCTGTATGTTACACCAGGTGAATTCGCTGCCTTTGAACTGGAGGGGAGTAAGGTGTGCATTAAAGATGAAGTTGTTGAAGTCTTGCATGGCTGATAGGGGCATGGGGCGGCCTCCAATCTTCTCTTCTCTGCAGGTGATGGCGTTGAAGTCCCCTATACAAAGCCAGGGGGTGTTGGTGTTGTGGAGATAGGTGTCGAGAAGGTCGTTCCAGAGGTGTTTCCGTTCTGCGATGACACAGCTACCGTGGACCGCTGAAAAGATAGCCCGCTCCGGAAGGGTGGGGTGAGTGACCCAGCAGGAGAGTGCTTGTTGGGTGTCCTGAATGATATCGAGTTTAACTTCCTTTGACCCGAGAATCCAGATGTCGTGCCTGCCAGCAATAGCCGTGGGGAGGCCCAGAGCCAACTGGGTAGATTTTAGACGTTTGGAGGGGATTTTAGGTTCAATGATGATGAAGATGTCGATCTTGTGAATTTTTTGAAGACTGGAAATTCTCCTTAATGTCGGTTTATTAGCCAGACCTCGAACGTTCTAAGATATGATGTTAAGCATTTAAGAGACTGTGGAGGTATTTTTTGTTCCGTCTTGCGGCAGATCTGGTTTGGATGGTGGCAGTTTTGTCGGTGCCTGATTTGCTCCGATAGGAGTTTGCCGGGTCGGCGTTCGATGTTGTGGGAGGATTGTGGTTGTGCTGCTCGTACGGACCAGAGGGGGGGTCTAACAGATTGCCAGCTGAGTCGACTGTCGTATCCTCCGAGGGAATGGCTAGGAAGTCGTGCGCATTCTCGATCAACAGTTGCTGGAGGGGGGCTCCTGCGACTAGGACTTGGAAACCTCTCCTCACTTGGTCGGGTCCGAGGATGGCTAGGGCGTCTTCGACTGGGATCGCACTGGGGGATTGATGAGTTTCGAGGGAGGGGAGAGGGCCAAGGGGACGTCCCCCAGACCGGTAGGGGGTTGTCGGTGATCTGCGTTGCCTGAGTCGATTGCGTCCTCCACTCGCGAGGAGGATGAGGACGGTGGCTCGGGGATGCTGGATCCTTCTTGAGGGTTGTCGTACTCCGGGTCCTCTGAGTCGAGAATGGCAAATTGGTTGGAGATCTCTATGTGTTGGGGAATGAAAGGGATCAGGGCCCTGCTCGGTGGTTCGCTGGAGGCTGGCTCTCCGTTGCTGGAATCGAATCGAATGTGAGAATTCGGAAGAGGAAGAATGGACGACTTGGGTGGCTTCCCCACCGATAGGTCATTGTCTTTCCTGGATGGCTTCTTTTTAAGCTCCGGATGCAGGCGGTGACAGTGCTTAGGTAGGTGTCCTCTAAGGTGGCAGTGGTTGCAGAACAATATGTGGTTGTCGTAGAGGATATGTTGGGTGTGGGTGTGGGTGTGGTTGCCTAGCTCGACAGTGATGAAGTTGGGAGGTTCTGATGAGAGATCTAGTTCAACACAGATTTTGACGTAATGGGCTTTGGTGAGGTTACTGGTCTCGGGCGCCGAAGCCACGTACGTCCCGAAAGAGTTAGCGATGCGCTTTAGCACCGCTGGGACAAAGCAGATGAGAGGAAGGTTGGGGAGGGTAACCCAAGCTGCCATCGTAACTGAATCTTCTTTGGTGTTGAAACCTGGTGACCACTTGATAATCTTCATCTGGTGGGTGTCAACCTTGCAAGTGCCCTTGGACCACACTGTCCTGTGATCACGTTCTGAGGATAGGTGTAGGAGAATGTGTCTGGGGTCGAGGAGGGCCACTCGGTAGTCAGACGAGAGATTCCATTTGGCGATCGCTTCCTGCACCCTGGGAAGTTTGGGACACCCGGTAGAAAATTTAAGGATGAATGTGTGAGGAAAGGCCACTGACAGCGACGTCAGTTCCAAGTCGGAGAAGGGGATGATGGGGGTGGAGGTCTCATGAGAATAATCAATGTCCGGCAGTAGGACTTCTGGGAAGATAATGCCCTTCGTGGGGGTGAGGTCCGGACGAAGCATGGCGGCATAGGAAGGTAGGGATGGTCCGGAGGGAGCTGGACCCGATGGGACGGATCGGGAGAGCGGAGGGCCGCTCAGGGGATGAGATAGCCCGGAGCCGGGGGGGAGGGGGAGGAGAGAGCCGGGGTTGGCCTCCCGGGTGGGGCGACGGGGGGAGGGGAGACGGAGGCCACACCGCCGCCTGGAGGAACGAGGGGGAACTGGGGAGATACAACCGCCACAGGGGAGGGGATAGCCTGGGAAGCCTCAGGAGGAGGGCGGAGGCCGGAAAGGACAGGATCGAGAAAGGACACCGGAGGCACAGGGGCGGAGGGCGCCGCCGGAGGAGGGAAAGCGGAGACTAAGGCGGACAAGAAGTCGGGGGATGCGGAGGGCGCTGGTGACGAGCTAGGGTAGGCGGGGATTCCTGGGAAGGGGGGGTGAGCTGGGACGGCCAGGGAGATTGAAGATGGTGGCGGAAGGTCAGCGCAGCAGGAAACGGGGGGGAGGGGTGCGCAAAGGAGGTAGGAATGGAGGGGGAGTGATGAGGGGGTGGAGTAGGAAAGCAGGAGGGGGGTGGGTGGGTTGCGCCAAGGGGGGCAGGATAGCGCTGGAGAGCAAAGGGGGGGAAGGGACAGGATTGTGCCAGTAGGGGAAGAAGAGTAGGACTGCACAGAGGAGAGTGGGCCGCCTAAGGCCTGCGCAACCCACAGCTGCTGCTCAAGCAGAGAGGACACGAGCGTCTGGAGCTGTGCAACAGAGGAGGAGAGCTCGGCATGCGCAACAGAGGAAGAGAGCTCGGCGTGCGCAACAGAGGAAGAGAGCTCGGCATGCGCAACAGAGGGAGTGAGCTCGGCAGGAAAGCGCTCAGGGCGAGCCGCGCACTCGAGAAGTGACGCCTCGGAGAGGGCGCCAGAGGGGGAGTCCCGAGGGGCCATGAGGCGGGGGGGCCGAGGCCTGCTCTGCTGGGGTTCACGCCACCCAAGGGGGGGAAGGAGGGTTTAGAAATAGTTGAGAGAGCGGGAACTGGAGGATGCTGCGACAGGCGGCCGGCGACGCCAGAGCCGAAAATCGGGGCGGAGGAAGGCAGGGGACCTGCGGGCGAGTACGGCGAGAGGCTTGGGGGACCACTCCATGGCACAGGATCTGGAAGGCCGGGGGGCGCTCCTGGCGGTACGGAGGGAGGATTAGCAGGCGGAGAGTGGGAGCTTGGATGGGGAAAAGGAGGGGAGCGGGGTTGAAGGGCGGCGGGGAGGAGCTGGCGGAGCAAGTCCAGCGCCTCAGGGGGCCAGGGGTTCGGCATCGGGGGAGACGACCGGAGAGGGACGGCGGGGACGCACGGAGAGGCGGAGGGGGGGGAGGGAAAGGGGCGGCCGGCCTAGGCCGGCCAAAGGTTGGGGGACTGGCGCTCGGGAGGAAGGAGGAGGCTAACCATGGGAGGAAAAAAAGTATATATATATATATATATATATATATATATATATATAAAAGGGAAAGGCCACAAGTGTGTGTATGTTAATAGGGTGTCTAGTGTATAGATACATAGGTAAACAATGTGTGTCCTGTGAATGTGTGCGAGAATTTCAGCATGGGTTCACAGGTTCAGTTCCTTTCCAGATTTCTTAGTGTTTAGGGTAATACAATGAGTCAATGGGGAGAGCCATGTGTGTGTGTCCATATAGAAAAACAATGTGTGTGTGTGTGTGTGTGTAAAACCTGAAAACAGTGAGTGTGAATGAGTGTGTGTAAGTAGAGAGATATGGTGTAGTGATATAGGGTGTTCAGGAATTGCAATGACAGTAAGGGAACATGGCAATTGGCATTTACAAAACTGTCAATTCAATGTCCCTCACATCCATTGGAACCCATTCATCCCATGACAACATCTAACTTAACAGTCAACTCAAATGTGAACCCAATCTAACATGTAAAAGTAACATTAAAAATCAGTTAGAAACTGGACTTAGAGTTAGCAATCAATTTCTAAATCTAAAAAAAACAGTGAACCATAATCTCAGTTTTGGCATATCAGGGATATTTCAAATGACAGTTTGTATGGGAATCAATTAGACAGTTAACATATGTGAAAACGAATTGACAGTACAACTTCCCAAACCCATTTCGAAAACCATGCTCCTACATCAACAGTGTAACCTCAATGAACCAATTAACAGGAACTTAACACAAGGGAAAAAAGTAAAATGTTCAGGAATTTTAAACATAGAAATGAACTCACAAAATCAGTTTAAATTAGGAATGGAATCTCAGGATTTAAACAGTAGTTAAGCATCAGTCTATTAACAGCCCACTCCCATTGCAAATTCCTATTTATAGTGCAAATACCTTAACTCTATTACATGAATTCTCCTTAGCTATAAACAATACATGGGTGTAAGATTCACCATGGCAAATTAACATCAGTTTAGAATCAGTTTACAGGGAATTAGAACTCAGGATTAATTTAGTGTGTACATGGTATCAGTCAACGCATAACACAGTCCAATCTCAATGTCCAAAATCTATTTCAGAAACATAAAGCCTAATCTAATATGTAAAACAAATCTAACAGGAACTATTACACATGTAGGATCAAGCAATATGACAAAAATCATTAATTAAACAGTTGGAAAATGGAATTAAAGCTCAGGAATTTCAGAAACTGGACTGCGTATCAGTCCTAATAGGGAGAATTCAAATTCGACTATTAAAACTCATTAATATTAGAGACTAAGGGTTGGTAATTATCATACAATAAGTGTACGTGATGTACACTCAGAATCGTGTCCACAAACTGATACGAACGTGTCCAAAACTTCACACGCACTCAGCACTGTACTGCACAGCACAGTGGTGAACCCATGCACGTGTCCTATCTCACCCGACACAATACCATTGGATACGAGCCTTTGGGAGTGTCGTGTCAGACACTGCCCCTAGCTTTGTGTCCAATATCAAGTGTCCACGAATCGTAGAACGTCCGCACTGACACGCGGGTAGCAGGGCAGCCAACCGCGTGCGCGCGGAGGCGTGTCCACGGGTCCAATACGACCCCGACACGACATGAAATGTGTTCAGTCCATTAGAAACCTATAAGCGACCTAAAAACCTAATTTTCTATTCAAACCAAATCATAAAATATGATCGAAATGCCCACTTTGGCACTTCGTCGAACACCTACGAATGCACACTGATACGTGTCCGATACGGACACGTATCCGACACAGGTTGGGTTCAGATCCTACCCGAAGCTAGAGGGGACCTAGGTCTATGCATCTATGATGATAAATCAATAGTTTAGATAGGGTTTGAGAGATTACCAATAGGTTTCTCCTCTAGGTCAAAACTCACTGAACATTCCCCTTCTACTGTAGCCCGAGCACAAATAGATCCCCAAAATAGTCCTCTACCTCCATGGATAGTAAGAGGGTGATGGTTAGGTTACAATACAAGAAGTTTGGTTGAAAAGGATAAGAAATGGAGAAGTTAAGAATGAATGAAGTTGGAGCTCACCTTGTTCTTGAGAAATGAGAAAATGAATAAAAGAGGCAAGGGTTTATGGGAGGGATTAAATATGGGGAATCCCAAGGATAGCTGCCCTAAAATCTAGGGCTAGGGTTGATCCAAGGGTTCTCCATCAATCCAGACAAATCAATGGCTAGATGAAACTTAGGTAGCCTATCACTAGTCTTAACTAAATCAATATGACTAATGACTAGCCAAAATCACAAATCATGACTAGTCATGACTAACTATGACCAATCCCAAATCTAACTTAGTCTAACCATGACTAACTAGGACTAATCTAGGTTAGGTCAATTGTTAGGACTAACCACAACACAAGGCAATTGATTAATTAATATTTAAATCATACCATCCTATTAATTATATTAAATTCCAAATAAATATATATTAAATTCAAATAATTCAAAATGACCAAAATATTCTCAAGCTAAAAATGATAAATGAAATACCCTAATCACATGGCTAGGCTCTAGGTCAAACTGTCTCTAGGGTTACACTAGCAAAATACCAAAATCACAAGTCATGATTTTAAATAGTTTTAAAATGATTAAAAATCACCAAAAATCATATTATTATTTAAATGTCATAATTAAATAATTAAAAACACAAAATTTCAAAATTACCCTCATTTAGAAAATTGGGTGTTACAAGTCTACCCACCCTAGAAAAATTTTGTCCTCGAAATTTAAGATGGCAGTACTACTTCTAGGTCAACACCCCCACAATCATAGTCTCAAAATCACACAGTTCGATAATCATATGCGTCTGTCCAAAATCATGATACTCAGAATCTTCGTCATGCTAGTGAGCAAGGCTACGATAATCACAGAGTCCTTGACTAAGGCACATACCTCTAGAATCATGGTATTTAAAATTTTTGTATTGCCGCATGCTTGGCAGCGAAAACCTTAAATTTCCACACCCGAGAAATACGTCATAAATCCAACTATATATCCTCACTATGCCAGCTAACACGACTATTGAAGATTCTAGATCCCATAACTGAGGTGACCTAGCCCATATGATTCATCTCATAAGAAAATTAAATATAACACAGGAACAACAGGACAAAATTGATCAATCAACAAGGAACAGAGGGAATCGAATTTTTAAGTCAGTTATAAGAGGCAATTACGGAAATGGAATCAAAGAACGGAACCTACAACTAGATCTCCAATAGCCTGAGCATCCTCGACTATCCTGGCGAAAGCTCGCCCCTGCTGGCCTTCCCTGGCCTGCTACTGATGCTGTATGTACCTTTACTGTTGAGTCGGTAAGGGTAATCCCTTCTGCTGGCCCACCGGAGCCCTAGCTCCTGCTCCCTGCTCTGTCCGTCCAGATGTCTCAGGACACTCTCTCAGCCGATAATCGGATCCTCTGCAAAGTAAACATCTGCCCAGCCTCTTCCGACATTCGCCCCAATCGTGCCCTGGTTTCCTACAGTAAGGGCAACTGGTAACATGCTGCTGTCTAGGGGTCTGCTGCGTCTGTAACGGTGGTCCCCTCAGCTGCTCTGTCGGAGCCCTAGCTCCTGCTGCTACCTGAGTCATTGTTGCCTCGCTCCTGGGACATTCCCTCAGCTGGTGGTCCGCTGCTCCACCCCTCTGGTGCTGAGCTACAGGTGGCCTAGCTCCCTCAAAATGAGGTGCAATGGGATAATCTATCTTCTGGTGGGCACCTGACCCACA
Organism: Iris pallida; assembly: GCA_029216955.1. Lineage (NCBI taxonomy): Eukaryota > Viridiplantae > Streptophyta > Magnoliopsida > Asparagales > Iridaceae > Iris > Iris pallida. The sequence goes on along the minus strand of JANAVB010030220.1, from coordinate 49,145,736 downwards.
GAAATAGCAAATCTTCAACCTCTTCCTGCACTGCTCCCAGATGTGTCCCGGCTTCTTGCAGTAGGAATAACTGATCGCCTTCGGGTCCTGACCCCGATACTGATATTGCACCTGCTGAACTCCCACTGGTGTCTGCGTCTGCTGAATCTGCACATGAGGCCTCTTGGCCTGGCCTCCGCTGCTGCTGGTACCGTGAGCGTCCCGTCCCCTTTTAAACAACTGTTGCCACTGAGTTTCCACTATCTGCTGGAAGAAGGAGAACAACCGTGCCACGTCCTCTGGTCCTGATGGCGACTGCTGCTGAAGAACGTTCGGGACGACAGGGGAAAGTCTCAGAGTAGGAAGATGTGCACTTCCATAAGCTGCAGATATCCCAGCTTGAGCTGGCATAACAGGAGCTGCAGTCTCGGGGCCCCGCTGATCAGGACGAGGAGTGGTAGACCCCTCAGTGGTGTCTTCCCGATCGCGACAATGAGATCGCGTCTTCATAACCATCCTGAAGACAGATCAAACGAGAGGAAAATCACTGAGAATGAAGCGATAACATCAAGGGAGGTCGGTTTATTTTCAAGGAAGGACAATAATGCAGCAAATTTTTAGGTAACAGGAATCCGATTAAGAGTTTTTCCTAATATGATTGAGTACCTCAAAAAATATCCTAATCCTACTGCAGGCTGTAGTGATACTCTAGTTTGAATACCACTACATAAACTCGACCTGCGTGGGCCACTACTAAAAACGTGTCACGACCCACACCCACCGTAAGGGTATGAGTACGTAACAACGCCCAGCCTACATCGCAGAGTCGGTGGTAGAACGCTGTTCTAGGTCATGAACTATAACTAGCATAATATGAATACTCTCCAAAAGGAGGCCAACACAAAAGTACAACTCAATCACAATCTAAGGTAGAATGTAGCACGATGGAATAGATAAAGAAATCCTCAACTGAGGTACAGCAGAATAAAATAACAAAGTTAACCACTACCAGTCTCAGCATCTCTAAAATATACAACTCTGAAATCAAAGACAATAACCAAACATGAAAAGAAGAACAGTCTAAGCTATTTACACTATGCAAGGTATCGTCCTCAGCAGCTGCCTGAACCTCCTCAGGGGTCCAGGTCGCGAGTGTCATCTAGGCAAGCTCCAAGGTAAGGGGTGCAGGGTTCCTCATCATCCTCTGTAAAATTTTTAATAGGTCCAGTCAGGACGGGAGCGAGCACAATACATCTCACGCAGATCATAACAGGTTAGAAAATATAAATATGCAAGAGAGTACGGTACGTGAAACTGAAAGAAGTACATGATGTAAACATAGAGAGAACTGTAATAGAAATATCTACTATAAGTAGAGAGCTACCAGTGACTAGTGATTTAGAGTACAAAGTCAACATGTGAACGGCTTGATTTGCACATGAATATACTAAAGAGGCACACATGGCTATACTACTTTGGAATTGTTCACATGACTAATTATACTCCCCATACCCCAATCAATACACAAGGATCCAGACAAGTTATGTTACGTACATGATTTTCACATGAAAGCCCATAGATGGGTGTACATGAAGTATACATGAGGGATCAGAAAACTGAGTGCACATGAATTCCACATGAAGGCCCATGAAGGGTGCACATGAAGTATAGGTTATACATGAAATACACGAGAAACATGACCGAACATGATAGCACATGAGAGTACACGAGCGAGCACGAACGAGCATGAAGCACATGAGAACATGAATAACAAGAGAGCGAGGAATACACGATGTACGTAAAACACACGACATGATGTATCCGATGCTCCCGAGGGGGATAACATCGCATGAAAGGATCCATATAGTACCAATCTGTGATAATATCGTGACAACATCAAATAAGGTAAACTAAAGCAGGAATATAATTCTAAGCAAGTTATGAAATGATCAGAGAATGTACTCGCCTGGTATCTGAATAGCTGTAGTAAATGTACTGTCCGAGATGAGGTACCTGACTCCTAGTTAGAGCAACACAAGTCAAGATGTATACAGGGGGATGATAGATGTAATCTACAATGCATCTGCATGCTGTCTAGGTCAAACTAGACTAAAGTCAACACTTGGTCAACTCCAGTCAACTATACTAGTCAACTAGGTCAACTAGGCCACTCCTAACTCCAGCAAGTCTCACTAAGCCTAACCAGTTTATCCTAGCAAGCACACACCAACCAAAGCTATACAAGCCAAACACATCAAGCCACACATCAAGAGTACATTCACATTGAGCTATAATCAACATTGTATAATGAGAGAGAAAGGGTTGCATGTATTGCTATATGTGTGTGAACATGGAGGTGCACAACAAAGGGGAAATCAAACACTAGTTATAGATTACACTAGAACATGGCACAAGTTAACAAGGTTACATCTATTTACATTTTAGAAGTCGACTAGTTATGATATATGTAACATGTATCTTTACTCTACAATTATCTATATACATCATGGCAATCATCAGAGGAGGGTTACATGGCATGGTGGTTTATATATAAAATCTGAAATTAACTAGCATTTCAATTTAAGGGTTATGGGTTGCATTACATACAGGCATTCAATTAGGCACTCTATATTAGGCTTACAATATTAGGCATTCATCAACTATATATAGTACATAACATTTATGTACATACATACATAAATACATATAGATTTATGATAAATATATTATTATACATTATAACATATATATATACTTATATATATATATATATATATATATATATATATATATATATATATATATATATATAAGAGGGAAAGGCCACAAGTGTGTGTATGTGAATAGGGTGTCAAGTGTATAGATACATAGGTAAACAATGTGCGTCCTGTGAATGTATGTGAGAATTTCAGCATGGGTTCACAGGTTCAGTTCCTTTCCAGATTTCTTAGTGTTTAGGGTAATGCAATGAGTCAATGGGGAGAGCCATGTGTGTGTGTCCATATAGAAAAATAGTGTGTGTGTAAAACCTGAAAACAGTGAGTATGAATGAGTGTGTGTGAGTAGAATGATATGGTGTAGTGATATAGGGTGTTCAGGAATTGCAATGACAGTAAGGGAACATGGCAATTGGCATTTACAAAACTGTCAATTCAATGTCCCTCACATCCATTGGAACCCATTCATCCCATGACAACATCTAACTTAACAGTCAACTCAAATGTGAACCCAATCTAACATGTAAAAGTAACATTAAAAATTAGTTAGAAACTGGACTTAGAGTTAGCAATCAATTTCTAAATCTAAACAAAAAAACAGTGAACCATAATCTCAGTTTTGGCATATCAGGGATATTTCAAATGACAGTTTGTATGGGAATCAATTAGACAGTTAACATATGTGAAAACGAATTGACAGTACAACTTCCCAAACCCATTTCGAAAACCATGCTCCTACATCAACAGTGTAACCTCAATGAACCAATTAACAGGAACTTAACACAAGGAAAAATAGTAAAATGTTCAGGAATTTTAAACATGGAAATGAACTCACAAAATCAGTTTAAATTAGGAATGGAATCTCAGGATTTAAACAGTAGTTAAGCATCAGTCTATTAACAGCCCACTCCCATTGCAAATTCCTATCTATAGTACAAATACCTTAACTCCATTACATAAATTCTCCTTAGCTATAAACAATACATGGGTGTAAGATTCACCATGGCAAATTAACATCAGTTTAGAATCAGTTTACAGGGAATTAGAACTCAGGATTAATGAAGTGTGTACATGGTATCAGTCAACGCATAACACAGTCCAATCTCAATGTCCAAAATCCATTTCAGAAACATAAAGCCTAATCTAATATGTAAAATAAATCTAACAGGAACTATTATACATGTAGGATCAATCAATATGACAAAAATCATTAATTAAATAGTTGGAAAATGGAATTAAAGCTCAGGAATTTCAGAAACTGGACTGCATATCAGTCCTAATAGGGAGACTTCAAATTCGACTATTAAAACTCATTAATATTAGAGACTAAGGGTTGGTAATTATCATATAATAAGTGCACGTGATGTACACTCAGAATTGTGTCCACAAACTGACACGAACGTGTCCAAAACTTCACACGCACTCAACACTGCACTGCACTGCACAGTGGTGAACCCGTGCACGTGTCCTATCTTACCCGACACAATACATTGGACACGAGACTTTGGGAGTGTCATGTCAGACACTGCCCCTAGCTCTGTGTCCAATATCAAGTGTCCACGAACCCTAGAACGTCCGCACGAACACGCGGATAGCAGGGCAGTCAACCGCGTGCGCGCGGGGGCGTGTCCACGGGTCCAATACGACCCCGACACGACACGACACGAAATGTGTTCAGTCCATTAGAAGCCTATAAGCGACCTAAAAACCTAATTTTTTATTCAAACCAAATCAGAAATATGATCGAAATGCCCACTGTGGCACTTCGTCGAACACCTACGAATGCACACTGATACGTGTCCGATACGGACACGTATCCGACACAGGTTGGGTTCAGATCCTACCCGAAGCTAGAGGGGACCTAGGTCTATGCATCTATGATGATAAATCAATAGTTTAGATAGGGTTTGAGAGATTACCAATGGGTTTCTCCTCTAGCTCAAAACTCACTGAACAGTCCTCTTCTACTGTAGCCCGAGCACAAATAGATCCCCAAAATAGTCCTCTACCTCCATGGATAGTAAGAGGGTGATGGTTAGGTTACAATGCAAGAAGTTTGGTTGAAAAAGGATGAGAAATGGAGAAGTTACGAATGAATGAAGTTGGAGCTCACCTTGTTCTTGAGAAATGAGAAAATGAATAAAGGAGGCAAGGGTTTTTGGGAGGGATTAAATAGGGGGAATCCCAAGGATAGTTGCCCTAAAAATCTAGGGCTAGGGTTGATCCAAGGGTTCTCCATCAATCCAGACAAATCAATGGCTAGATGAAATCTAGGTAGCCTATCACTAGTCTTAACTAAATCAATATGACTAATGACTAGCCAAAATCATAAATCATGACTAGCCATGACTAACCATAACCAATCCCAAATCTTACTATTCTAACCATGACTAACTAGGACTAATCTAGGTTAGGTCAATCTAGGTTAGGGCTAACCACAACACAAGGCAATTGATTAATTAATATTTAAATCACACCATCCTATTAATTATATTAAATTCCAAATAAATATATATTAAATTCAAATAATTCAAAATGACCAAAATATCCTCAAGCTAAAAATGATAATGAAATACCCTAATCACATGGCTAGGCTCTAGGTCAAACTGTCTCTAGGGTTACACTGGCAAAACACCAAAATCACAAGTCATAATTTTAAATAGTTTTAAAATGATTAAAAATCACCAAAAAATCATATTATTATTTAAATGTCATAATTAAATAATTAAAAATACAAAATTTCAAAATTACCCTTATTTAGAAAACTGGGTGTTACAGCAAATCCCCTTAGGAATCGGTGTCTATACAAGTACAGGGAACAAGACAGAAAATATACCAATATACCAAGAAAATCTAGAAACAACATCTCATGTCATGATCCAACATATACTAGTTCGTGAACCATCGTGTCTGGAAATCAAGTAATTTGACACTACAACTGAATCGGATGTAGCATATATCAAGACAATGAAAACTATCAGTGAATGTACTCGCCTGTAGTCCTAAGCTGATAAGGTGAAAAGATGCTCAGAGTAATCACAGACCTAAAGATGAGATACTATAAGTCAAACAGGGTTTAATAATGAAAAGAAAACTAATTAAGTCATGATATGCAAGTCTAAGTCAAACTAGGTCAAACTAGGTCATACTAGGTCATACTAGATTATACTAGGTCACAGGAAGTCAACCCAAGTCAAACTAGGTCAAACTTGGTCAAAGGTTGACTTACAGTTGACTTTTGGTCAACTGGTCAACCCTGGTCAACTCTAGGTCAACCCTAGGTCAAACTAGGCTAATGTTGACCAACTGTTGACTTTTAGTCAACTGGTCAACTCTGGTTTGGTTTCGGGTCAATTCTAGTCACTTTTAGGCTAAGTTTGACTTTCGGTTGACTTTCGTTGACTTTTAGTCAAACGGTCAACCGAGGTCAAAACTAGTCTAAGAGCACTAATCATAACCATTACCAACCAAGACAATCAATTTCTAACCATATCCTAACACCTTAGACTCATACCTTAGCTTCTAGGTAATTACCTTAACCTTACCTATTACCCTTCACAAAGTATTCCCAATACCTTGCCCCGATACATAGGCAACCCTTCTTAACCTTGGTAGACTAACCTAGGCTTCTTAGGGTAGCTAGATACTAACCTATCTAGATATTACCAACCCAGAAATCTAGGTATCTAGCCCATCCAGTCCATCTTATCCCTATGTTAGTCACTCTCAAAATTACCTTAAAGTATCATGAGACACCCTATGGTATCTTGAGATACCACTCTCCTAACACTATCCAACTATACTAGCTCTATTAGGATACTAATTTATCTAGTACACTCACTAAACACACCCCACTAGGTCCACAACTCTCCAATCTAACATCTCGTATCCTAACTTATACTAACATATAAGCTAACATCTAGTAACAAATTCTAACTAACAAATATCTAACAACTTGGTAGCAAACTCTATCTAACAAGGGCTAACTAATATAGGGAAATGGCTAAATGGAAGGGGACTAAAATTCTAAAGGAAACAGGGATTCAATGGATTAAAACTAAGGCTTAAAAGCTTAAAAAGCTGTCAATAAGCTGCTACTGAAAAGCTGTTGCTTATTGTACTGCTTATGCTGCTGCTTATGCTCACTGTTTGCAGAAACTGCTGCTGCTGCTGGCAGAAGCTGCTGCTGCTACTTTAGCTGCTGCTGCTGCTTTTGCTGCTGCTTTTGCTGCTTTTGCTTATTGCTTATCAATCTCTTATATATATATATATTTTATATATATATATATATATAGATATATATATATTATATATATATATATATATATATATATACATTCAATAAGTAAAAATACTTGTATATATATTATGATACATGGAGAAAAATGTAATGACAAGCAATAACACATCTCTAACATATAAAATCTAATATTAAACATGTATTAAATATTTAAACACAAGTGTCCAATATTGGGGGTTCCCACATGAACACAAAGCACAACAAGGACACTCCTAATAACTCCAAATGGACACAAAATGGACACAAATGAAGACACAACCATGGGGTCATTCCTATGGGTTCAAAATAATCCAATATGCATGTAGGATTGAAATAGAGGATAGATTTTACCTTCCGGGAGGTAAAATCCAAAGGAAGTCCTTCTGATACGGCACCGACACGAAGGGATCTCCAAATGGACACGAACCAAAGCCAAATCTCCCAAAGTTGGATATCACCCTCTCTTCATAGAGTAGAGAAGAAATGAAGAAGATCTGGTAGAAGAAATGATTGATTTGGAGATAAAATCAATGGAGGTTCCTCTCAAATTTAGGAAAGAACAAGAGAGAAAATTTATGGATAATAACCAAATGAGAATAACTCATTCCCCTCCTCTAGTGGCCGGCCCAAAAATGCTAGGTGTCCCCTATTGTGTAAAGTCTAAAATACCCCCCACTTGTTCTATTGGTTTTAATTTAAATAGGATTTTGGTTTGAGGCTAAATTAGTCTAGTTTGAGTCTCTAATTAAACCAACCTAGTCATGAATATTTAGTCAAACCATACTAACTTAATTATTGTCATGTGGGCCATGTCTAACTAATGAGTGGGTTCCACTAGAGTCAAAGCTAACCCCGGGTCCCCGATACAAGTCGGATTGAGTTGAAATTCGAACCCGACTCAAATAACCCCAAAATAATATCATAATAATAAAATAATTCCAAAATTATTCTAAAGTGAAAAATGACCAAAATACCCATGTTCTTAAAAATTGGAGGTGACAAATCTATCCACGTTAAAAAAAATTCGTCCTCGAAATTAAAACAAAGCAATCACAGGAAACACATGCAGAAAACAATCCCATTCAAATACTTTTCAAAAATCTCTTTGAGGCACATCAACACTTGTAAAGAAAAATTGATACGTGTCCGATACGGATACGAAATCAACACAAAATTACTCCTATCAAAAGTCAATTTTACAATCACCAATGCAATAAATATCAAAATAATTTAAAGAGGTCAATTGACCAAAATACTCTTAGGCCAGAAATGACATTAAAACATCATAATCACATGGTTAGGCTCTAGGTCAAGCAGTCTCTAGGGTTTCACTAGCAACACATCAAAATCACAAGTCATGGCTTTAATAGTTTTAAAATGATAAAATAAAAAAAATCTCCAAAATCATATCATGATTTAAATTTCAATAAATAAATGATTAAATTTACAAAAGTCAAAATTACCCTCAATTTTAAAATCATGCAGTTCGAAAATTATATACATCTGTCCAAAATTATGATACTCAGAATCTTCGTCATGCTAGTGAGCAAGGCTACGATATTCACAGAGTCCTCGACTAAGGTACATACCTCTAGAATCATGGTATTTAAAATTTTTGCATTGTCGCATGCTTGGCCACGAAAACCTTAAATTTCTACACCCGAAAAATATGCCCATAATCCGACTATATGTCCTCACTATGCCTGCTAACATGACCATAGAAGACTCTAAAATCCCATAATCGAGGCGACCTAGCCCATACGACTTATCTCAGAGGAAAATCAAAATCATATCACAAGAATAACAGAACAAAATTGATTAATTAACAAGGAAACAGATAGAATCAAATTTCAAACAGTTATAAGGAGGCAAATACGGAAATAAGATCGAAATATTAGAACCTGCAATCTGCCCTGCTACTGCCTGTGTGTCCTCAAATGTCATGGCGAAAGCTTGCCCCTGCTGGCCTCCTCTAGCCTGCTGCACTCTGTCCTAGCCTCCTCGGATTCCACGAACGTGGCAATCCTTCAGCTGGTGGTCGGGCGCCCCACAGTATAGACATACGCCCAACCTCTTCCTACAGGCCTTCCGACTGTGCCCCGGCTTCCCGCAGAAGCCGTACGGAGTAGTCTGCCTCTGGCCCTGTCCCTACTGCTGGTGGGCACGTGCTGGTGCCTGCCGAAGCTGTAAATGAGGCTGCTGCTGAAACTGCCTCTGCTGGAAGTGAGAGCACTTCGCCGGCCCCGCACTAGAGCTCGCTCCAAGAACATCTCTACCCCTCTTCGGCTTGAGGCCGAAGTCCTCCTTGCTATCTGCGCCTCCATCAGTATCAGTTCGAAGGGCGCATCGCATCGCCGGAAAGTACAAGTACGAACGGCTTGAATAAGGCCCCACCGGAACTTGCGGGCCTTATACCCCTTATCCTGGATCAGATCTGGTGCAAACCTACTCAAACGGAAGAACTCCACTGCATACTCGTCCACCGACGAGTTCTCCTGCACCAATCAGACGAACTGGACCCTCCAGAGCTGTCAGAGCCACATCGGGGTAGAACTTCTCCTTAAAGAGTCGTATGAAGCTCTCCCATGTCAAACCCCTCACCGATACACGAGGATCCGTACGAAACCAAGTCAAGGCGATGTCGAAGAACTGACTTGCCGCAGCTGTGACCCATAGTCCCCTCGGAACCTCTACTAACTCCAGGCTCCTCTGGACGTCCTCCAACCAGTCATCTGCATACAGGATACCCTCGGTACCCTTAAAGTCCTCGGGTTCATCTTTCTGAAATCTAGACATGTTCCAGGCCTCCCCTGACTCTGCTGCTGAACTGGGGTACCTGAACTGTACCCGAGACTACCCTCTCAACTGCTGGCCATTACCAGCTGGTGGGAGTTCTCCATGCTCTGTTGTAGCACCTCTGTCTGGCGGTGATATGCCTCAGCCTGATGCTGTTGTGCTCTGCTTGGGCCCATCTGGGTCTGCATCATCTGCTGTAGAAGGGCCATCATCTGCTGTGCATACCGTCGATAGCGGAGGTGGCGGTAGAAGAGTCTCAGGAATGACTATGGACGGTCCCGCAGGTGGAGGTGGAAGACCTCCTGGAACCGTCGCTGCTACTCCCGCTTGAAGGACAGGAACTAAGATGGCAACTCCCTCAATTGCAGCTCCCGCAGCCGGAGGTGGAGGTCCTACCGGATTTGGCCTCTCTGGAATAGCACTAGATCCTGCTACCTGAGAGCGAGTAATCATCATCCTGAGGATAGATTGAAACAAGGAATCAATATGGCACATGATAAGGAGTATCAAGAAAGGACAATTGAATTCAATGCAAGAAGAGTTGTCATGGTAATCAAAAGATCAAAATTTTTCTAAAATGTGATTGAGTAACTATTTGCAAAAAACAAAATTAAAATTTTGGTTTTATTCCAAACTTATAAAAGAGTACAAAGTACAATAAATTCTGGAGAAGTACAACTTTAGGAATCTGATCAGAAGACGATCACTTTATTCCTTGGACTATGTGAACTTTAAGACTGTAGCCTCTGGAGAATGCAGCAGCAATTTTGCTAGAGTTCTTGATCTCTCCTCTGTGTGTGATAATTGGAAACTCTATTTATAGAGTTCAGGAAATAACTGTTTTAGCAGTTATTCTGATGTACGCAAGGCTGGATTGCGCCATACTGGGTTGCGCCAACCTCATGTTGTGCCAACTTTCATTCAGTTGTCAATCATGTACTAACTGTATTTAGACGCGTGGCATCATATGATTGAGATGTGCATGGTCGTGTACAGGATAGTAGACACGTCTTGAGAGATTAGTGGCATGTGTGCCACGTCATCCTGCTTTAGAATGTAAGTTGTCTCAACTTTATCAAGTTGTGCGAGCTTCAGTCAACAAATCAAACTGTGCTTGATTTGAGCTGTGCCTATACATGTGGCAGCTTCTGATCAAAAGTCGTTCAGGTTGCGCCCAGGCGCAACTAAGGATTTTGTTTAGATTGCGCCTGAGCGCAACTCATGAAGTGTACAGGACAGCTGTCCACCAACTTTTCCTTGAGCGGCACAATTTACGGGATTCGAAGAGATTTTCCTCGTTCACTGTTGTGTCAGTCGTCAGTATGGTCAGGTAATAATGACCATTAAGTGTCAGATGCCACGTAGGTTTTGGCGTAAAGAGACTGGGCGCAGTCTGATATTGGGCGCAATCTGATCAGTGGCACAGTCTGTTCTCTGAGCTTCATATCAGTGGCACAACTTAATTTTTGGGGAGCAACTTGATCACTGATCAGTATATTGAAGGCACAACTTGATTTTTAGGCTCTACAAGACCCCCTTCAAAGTTTTCAAAACTTAAAAATATTGTAAAGTTTTGGAATACTTTGAACTTTATAAAAGTTTTGACTAAGTCAGGTTGCGTCGGTCATCACGATTAAATACCTTTCTCGAAAATATTCAATTCTTTCTTCGTCTTCCGGAGTTTCATTGATTACTTTCAGTTTCCCATGAGGAATACGAAGGGTCAACTTGTTGATATATATGTAGTAGTTGATCTATGTGCTTTGTTCTTCACTTCTGTTCTTCAATAGCCCCCAAGAAGAAAGAGATGGAGACTAATGTTGACACCACAATCAAGTCTCCTGAAGCAGGACATGATGTTGCGCCTACAACTTTTTTGTTGGAGGCTGACCCAGCTTTGAGGGCAGTGAACTTCTTGAACTGTTTCGGTTTAACCCCGTCAGTCTTCAATCGCTTGAGTAGCGGATCATCCTCTGAGGAGCACGTCAATTCAGAAGGATTTCTTAACCTGATGCGCCGCTCGGGGATCCGCACCATGCAAGAATTGGACGCCGCCCTTCGTCAGACTGATGAAGGCAAGGACAAGAAATAATATTTTAGGCAGAACGACTTTTTATTTTTATGTCCTTGACTGTAGGGGTCTACCCGTCTTTATGCAATAAAACCTAGAATTTCTGATTTTGAGTGGCTGTGATTTCGAATGGTGCTCATGGACATCTTCTTTTAACTAATTCTTTATTTTACTGTTTCTTCTGAAGAACACGTGGCAATCGTTACATGATTTTAGATGCCCATTTTTAGTTCTTTCCCAATATAGGATCCTAAAACGACGCACCCACATCATCCTTAACCTCTTTAAAAAGGACATCCAGAAATGAAAGAATCATTCATACTCTCTCAAAATAAATGTCTTCCCACAAGGTTTCACTTGTGCCACTTCATTCTGATATTATTTGCTTGCATGTTGTGTCTTCAAAAATTGGTAAGTCTCGTCGAAGAATCAATATTATGAATATTCTTCTTTCGCACCACTTTTTGAGACAGGTATTGATCCGCATGTTATAGACACTATTGATATGCGCTAACTATTTTTGAGAATAGGCACACACTGTGGTCCAGTGTTTAGCTCTGATCGGAGGTGCGTATTGCTGACATACACTTGTTTGATCAGTGCTTAATGCTGATATGTGCCTGTTCGTAGGCATATTGCTGATGTGCGCCTGTTTGTAGGCGCAATTCTGATGTGCGCCTGTTTATAGGCGCATTGTTGATGTGCACCTGTTTGTAGGCGCATTGCTACTGATAAATTCTGCTACTTCTCATGTTTCATTGATATTTGCAGGGACTTGGTTAGCGAGCTTCTTCAGAACTGGCATTGGTGATTTGGATATTGCAGAGAACGTTCTTCTGACACCCACATCAGACAGCTCATGTGATTCTGACACTCAAATCAGACAGCTCAGGACTCTTTATGTTAAGAAGGGTCTTCCTCAGATGGTAGGAAGAGCCTATACACATGAGAGTTGGATAGTGGAGAGACAGAACTAGGAATTGTATCACAAGGGTGATCTCGTTCCTAGTTCCCCTGGCGGACTGTCTTCTCTCCACCAATTGTATTGACAGCAGCTCATCTTTGGGCTGCTGTGCTCTGGGGTTCTCCTCTCACCTTTCTCAGAGAGAAAACCAGAGTTAATTCTATTGTCTGGCTCGTTGCTTCAGGTCGAGACGACAAGGAATTGCCACCAACAAATAAGAAGATACAAAGATGTAATAGACCTTCATTATCGATGGAAAGATCAAAAGATGTAATAGACCTTCATTCGAATGAAAATCCAAGATGTAATAGATTTTCATCAAGATGTATCTATGCTTTTAAAGAAGGAATAAAGAAATATTTGTCTCATTATTCTCTCTTTCTTTTTATAATTTGATTTTGCTATGCTGTCATAGATAACAGAATCCAGAGAGGATTACGAATGTGGCAAATTATTTTGATGTGAATATTTGAAATTCAAATTCATAAGAGACATGACCTCTCACTATGATGAATGAATGGATGACTATCACTTCAATTTTCGAGGAAGAAATATTGAATGAATGAATGGTCATTTAAACTTTCGAAAGAGCAAGCAAATGAATCAAGCACGTTAGTTTCGAAGAAGGGAAGATGAAGAGTCGGTTATGAATGAACCGTTAGAAATGAACAAACAGTTGTGCCTCTTTCCAAAAGTCACATCAATTCTCAAGGCTGATTACTTAGTTGTTCTGCCTATAAATTGTCAATCTCTTTTCTTTCTGTGCAAGAAAAAATGTCTTTGAAAGACTTGATCGCTCCGAAGATTGAAGGAGAGATCGAGACGCCTCCTGCTGAGCCTTCAGTACCTTCTCAAAAAGAAAGGGGCGAAGGCTCAACTGTTCCTCCTGCACCAGGACAGAATTTGATCTCTAAGTTAGTGGATCCTGGAAAAACTGCCAAAGAAGAGGCATTGAGGATGGCTGTTTGTGAATTCTTGGTGCATTCAGACAATGAGATGTTTGAACGGTTGGCGAACTTTATATTTAACCAGGAAGGGTCAGGGCCTCCTCCCCGTCCTTAATATTATGTAATTCCATTCTACTTTTGAATAAAAATAAACTTTTATTTACATCATGTCTCTGAAAATAAAGTATATTTTGTCTTTATATATTATATTTCTTAAGAAATTTGCCATTGATGGGCATCATAGCAACTCTGCCATCCATATCTGTTAATTGATAGGCTCCATTAGAGAAGACTTTATTTATCACATACGGTCCTTCCTATTTTGCCTCGAACTTGCCTTTGCTCATATGTGTCATAGTCATAGGACGTCTGACTGTAAGAACCAACTCGCCTTCTTGAAAAGTTTGCACTCTGACTTTGCGATTGAAAGCTTTTGAAATCTGGGCCTGATAAAGTTCGATATGTTGTTGAGCTAATAACCTTTTCTCGTCGAGCGCCTCCAATTCCTGAAGCCTAAGACGATCATTATTGTCTGTAGTAAGCTCATTAGCAATGGTGATTCTCAATGATGGAATTTGAATCTCCAAAGGTACCAGAGAAAAAGGTGTACAACCTATGGGGTTACGGACGGTAGTGCGATATGCCCATAGACATTCTCCGAGTTTATCACTCTAATTACGTTTGTTAATAGAGACAAACTTTTTAAGGAGTTTGATAATGGTCTTGTTGAATGCTTCAGCCAACTCGTTAGCCGCAGGATTATAGGCTGTAGAGACGACATTATTGATTCTGTTGTCATCACAGAACCTATTAAATTTCTGGCTGATGAATTGTGGCACATTATCATGAATGATTCGGCGAGGGACACCAAATCTATATATCATATGATGTTTGATAAAATTGATAACGCTACTAGTCTTTACTTCAGCCAAAGATATAGCTTCGGTTATAGCTAAGATAAACCGATGTCCTTTAGATGAAGGAGGATTGATAGGGCCAATTATATCCATGCCCCAAACTTCAAAAGGCCATGAGGCTGCAGTTTGGATGAAGAAATTTCGACGATTGGTGAATGAAATCTGCATGAATTTGACAAGCACGATATTTCTTTGCATAATCAATAGCATCTGATACCATAGAGGGCCAGTAGTAGCCCATACGTCGGATACGATCCTGTAGTTTAGGACCAGGTTGATGTGCTCCACAAACACTATCATGAACTTCACGTAATATATGTTTTGCTTCATCACCAGCTAGACACCTCAAGAGTAATCCATCAAAAGTTCTTCGATATAGTGTCTTAGTAGTACGATTATAATAGAATGAAGTGATCGGCGACGGATACTTGTAGCTTCTTTAGGATCTTCTGGCAAAATGTCATGTACTGCAAAATCAATGAAAGGTACTCTCCAATCCTCGCTAAGGACATTGACTTCAGTTAGGTTGCTGAATTCAATGTGTGGTTATTTTCAACACAAAATAATTCTCTATTAGAGATAACAACCATCTGTTGTCTTTTGACTGGAACTGCCAATACCGCCGCTAGGTTAGCTAAGGCATCAGCTACTGTATTGCATGCCCGACGTACATGTTCGATGAAAAATCCTATGAATAAAAAAGCTATCCTGGTTGCTGCTTCATGGTATGGTACTAAATCTTGATGTCGGACTTCATATATGCCTCTAACCTGATTAACAATCAGTTTAGAGTCGCCATATACTTCGAGATATTCAATATCCAGTTGTTTAGCCAATTGGAGTCCAATGAGCAAAGCATTGTATTCTGCCACATTGTTAGAGCATAATTTGTCTAAAGAATAAGCCCTTTGAATAGTTAATCCCTCGGGTGAAACAAGAACAATTCCCACTCCAGCCACAAGGGTACCTTCAGGTCCAATTCTAGAAGCTCCATCAAAGAATAATCTCCAAGTAGGAAATTCTTCTGAAATCGTATTTGATTCCAAAGTTTCGTCTGGAATCTCATCAAAGAGTTTAGATGTTTCAGGGACAGGATGAGCTGCTAAGAAGTCTGCAAGTGCTTGGCCTTTCACAGACTTTTGAGGAACATAAACCATATCATATTGTGCTAATAATATGGCCCATGTAGCAAGCCTAGAATTGAGTGTACTTGGCTTCTTCATTAAGACTCGAAGAGGATTGACTCGGGATATGAATGAATAGTTTGGCCTATGATGTAATGCCTTGTCTTCTGAACAGCAAACATTAAGGCTAAACATTCCTTTTCTACCGGACTATAACGATGTTCAGCTCCAATCATCGTTTGGCTAAGATAGTAGATGGCTTGCTCATGGCCTTCCTTGTTCTTCTGAGCCAACAAAGCTCCCAATGAATTATCCATTGCCCGGATATACATTAAGAAGGGTATTCCTGAGATCGGTGGTACAAGAACCTGTGGGCTCATTAAATACCGCTTTATGTCATCAAATGCTCGTTGACATTCTTCCGTCCAAACGAAAGATACACCTTTCTTCATTAATTGAGTAAATGGTCTGCCACGTCCAGATAAATTCGAAATGAACCGCCTGATGTACGCAAGTCGACCTTGGAATCCTCGTAGCTCTTTTAGGTTGCGTGGAGGACGTATCTCTGAATGGCTTTGATCTTCTCGGGATCAACGTGTATACCCTTAGAGATAATGATGAAGCCGAGAAACTTACCACTAGAGACCCCCAAGAAAGACTTGGTGGGGTTCATTTTGAGTTGATGCTGGCGCATTAGATTGAAGATAGTTCTTAATCTTGAATGTGATCTTCTTTAAGACGACTTTTGACAGCAATATCGTCAACATAGCATTCGATAGTCTTTCGCAAATGATCTCAAAAGATAGTACTCATAGCCTGCTAGTAAGTTGCACCTGCGTTCTTAAGACCAAACGGCATGACCGTATAACAGTACACACCCCGAGGAGTACGAAACGAAGTATGTTTCTCATCTTCAGGATTCATCCAGATTTGATTATATCCAGAAAACCCTTCCATGAAAGAAATTCGTTCGAATCTACATGTATTGTCGATCATAACATCAGTAATTGGGAGAGAGAATTCATCTTTAGGGCAAGCATCATTGAGATCCCGAAAGTCTATGCAAACTTGAACTTTTTCAGTCTTCTTCAGGACAGGGACGACATTGGCTACCCAGTCAGGATGCTGTTCTTCTCTGATAAAACCGCAAGCTATAAGCTTTTTGACTTCATCATCAATTGCATCCATCATTCAGGCTTGAATCGCCGTTGTTGTTGTTTGACCGGCTTGGCATTCGGCAAAATGTTAAGCTTGTGAGTTACAATTTGAGGATCTAATCCCGGCATATCTTCGTAACTCCAGGCGAAGACGTCAATGTATTCACGAATAAGGTGAATTAATTCTTGTTTATCATCCTCTGGAAGATTCTTGCTAATAAAGATTGGTCGTGATACACCCTCCTCTCCAATATCGATTTGGACAAGTTGATCTTCAGTAGGTGATTCTCGTTGTTCAAAATAAAGTTCGTACTGATTGTCCATCCTTTGTGCCCAAGGGTCCATTTCAGTAACTTCTTCAATGTCACTTTCGTCATTTTCTGAGAATTCGGCGGACACCATGTTAGAAGATACTGTTATCCGATGAACATGACCAATGCTGGTATCAGAATCCTATGAGATAGAATCAGAAGAGTTTGAACGTTCTTCTTCATCAGATTCAGAAGATTTTGGAGTTGGAAGTGGTGACGTATAACCTAGTCCTCGTTTCGTTTTACTGTGGTATTGTTGTGATTTTTCTTTTGGAACAGCAATACGAAGAGGGGTTCGCCTTCCTTTACGATTGTTGAGACCTGTTCTGAAATCATAGCCCATTTTACGGATGATGGCTTTGGATTGTGGACTATAGCGTCGTAATTGTAGCCTTCCTGTATCATCTCTATTATCATTATAGAGCATGATTTTTGGTTCTTCTCTTTTGTTGAAGAATATAGGCATTTCATCTTTCTTTCGAGACGGTACTAAGAAGTACGACTCTTGTATTGAATCCAGTGATACCACATTTTGTCGAGATGATACGACTTCTATTGTAAGTAGTTTAAAGCTATCTAGCATATCCAGATAACACTAAGCATGGTAAAAGACATCAGTATACTGCAAAGGAGATGCTTTATTGATTTTTATACCATCATTTACAACAGGAACTTTAGCCTTAGCAGGCTTAGTCAGATTGATGACAAGAGGGGGAGAAGAAGAACGAGAAGGAGGAGGGAGCTTCTTGCGATGAATATCGATTACAAGCGGCTCAGAAGAGGTGAGCTCTCTTTGTTTTTGACCATCATTTTTAGGTCGCTTTTCATGGGAAGGTAGATAGATAGTCAGTGGTTTGGAAGACTGGGGACAGGAGGTACGTCCTTTGACTGGAATCACCAGAGTATCATTAGGTATACTCTCCTGTTCTTTATCTGTGTTCATTGCTAGTACCACCTTCATGAATTCCTCTTTGTACATGCGAGAATCGTTGCAGTATGCTTCAACTCCCTTGAAAGGATTCAGATCTGCAACCTCTTTTTGGACTTCTCCATTACCATCCACATATTTGAAGCATTGGTGGAGCGTAGAGGGTACAATATTGTGTTTATGGAGGAATAGCCTTCCTAATAAAGCATTGTATGAACCATGATTGTCAATAACATAGAAAGTTACCTTTGTACGAGGATTGCCAATTTGAAGTTTTAGGCGTATCTTCCCCAAAGGTTCACTTCTTCCTTGATTGAATCCCAGGATGGTAGTGATAGTTGTAGAAAGATTGTGCACTGGGATCTTCAAAGCATCCAGTAAAGACTTTGGTATAATGCTATGTGCAGACCCGGGGTCAATCAAAATACGATCGACTTTTATGGTGTCTACATACCCTATAAAATAGAGAGGATGATCATGACGATTGTCTTCTAACAACATGTCATCTTGTGTAAAAGTGATATTGGGCATTAGTTCGAATACACTATGACAATGTGCACAGCTGACTGGCTCCTTTTCGAGCTTCTTGAGAAGAGTCAGACAAGCATCAGCCTGTATCAAGGCTTCACTTAACGTCTCACGAGTTTCTTTTGAGAGACGTAAAAGTTCAAAGATTGACAATCTTGCTGGAGTATTGGCCAATTGAGCCAATATGTCAAAATTATAAGGCTTTTCAAGTCCAAGAGATGATGACTTCTTCAATGCTTTACCAAAGCGAACAGGTTGCTTTCCCTTGTCTGCTGATGTTGGTTTAGGAGGAGATGGCTCGATCACTGGCAAAGATGCAGACGGTGTATCTTCAGTAGGGAAAGATGATGGAGGGAGAGCATCCGGGGATGGAGCAGGGTTCTCTTGATTTTTGGAATACTCCCGAAGATAGAGTTTCCCAGATCTAGTGCCCATTAGAATTTCTTCTTCTGTTAGTGGTTCAAAGGATACCATATTGCAGTTCTTGGATTTAGACTTGGGATGCTTTTTTGCTTAGAAGAGGAAGGCGTTTCAAATTCTGCCACCAGATCTGGATGAATCCACATAATCTCTCCTTTGTTAGTTGACATCGGAACAAGACCTTCATTTTGAGGAGGCGGGATATTCACAATTTCTAGAGTAGTTCTTGGAATGGGGATAGTACCATCTTGTACAAGTTGTGGCAGAAAATCACCGAATTGGAGAGAAACTACATTAGCAGTTACCGTTTTCTCGTCCTGCTGTAGAGTAATTGCTCCAGAGTTGACCAACTCCTGGATTTTGCCCTTGAGCACATAACATGCTCTGGTTGGATGCCCTATGAATCTGTGATAAATACAGTATTTAGGGTGATCAGTTTTACCAACTTCTTCTGGTCGCTTTGCCTCTGGAAGCTGAAGCTTATTGCTTTTGATCAAGCAATCAAAGATGCTTAAAGTATCATCTTCGTCGAAAGAATACTCTTCTTTTGGACGAGTTGACTTTTGCAGTGGTGCTGATGGGATGGATGCCGTCTGAGTAACATTGACAGCCAAAGACTCTTTGTCCTTGAGATTGATGGCCAATGTTTCTTTATTCTTGCGGTTATTCTGGCGATTATTACCCCCAGGTGTAGAATGTTCATCTTGGTTAGGATGAGTCATCTGGACTCCTAACTGCTTGAACTTTTCGGCACTCACTTCTGCCGCTTTTGCATTAACAATGAAAGAATGCCAATCCTGAAATTGTGTAGATCCCGTCCATATACTGATAATAGGCAATATGTTTGTTTTGCAAGTGTCTATTGTTACAGCAGATGGAGTACCTAAAGGCATTTGAGTGTCTCTCGGCAAAATCTTTCAATGAAACTCTCTGTAGATTTATTGTGCCTCTGTTTAATTTTAATGAGGGCAGACATCATCATGTCATTGACTCCCTCATAAAATTGTTCCAAGAACATTTGCTTGAAACCAGCAAAAGAAGTGATACAGCCATCAGGTAGGCTACGATACCAGTCATATGCTGTACCGGCTAAACAACCGACGAACACCCTGGTAAGGAGAGCATCATTTGGCTGTAATTGATCAGTCGTTACTTCGAAATGATTGATGTACTGACTTGAAAAAGTTCTACCATCAAACAGCATAATGGTTGGAAGCTTATATTTAGGAAAAAATGGAACCTCCTTCCACTCTGTAGGATATGGTTGCTTTATGCCCAATCTTTGTGGGCAATCCTTCTGCTTGAAGGCCTCAAACTGAGTGTGCAGAAGTTTCACAGCCTCATTTGCATCCTCTGATATTTGGGAATTGGTAGGCTGGTTTGAAGTGTTGGGAGGAGGAACAACGTGGTAATTACCACCCCCAGCACCAGACTGACTTGGATCAGCTTGAGTTGGCACAGAAGCAATCTGAGGGGCGGGTACCCCCAGACTAACAGGTACAGAAGATGCTATAAGCTCCGAATTTGTAGCAGGGTTTACAATCAGAGGTACTGTATATTAAGCCACCATTATGGTGTGTATGCTTGCAACCATTTCTGCCATGGTTTTCAATTTGTCTTCTAATGTAATAATTCGTTGCTCTTGGCTGGTTGACGTAGAGGCATCTTGATCTTCCGTAATGGTATACGCTATTACTTCTCTTGCTGCTATTGATGAGATAGTTTGTTCAGAACTTTCACTATCTACATCAAACTCCGAAAGAGAGTCCTCTCCCACATAAGTGATAGGGAGATCTTCTTGATTAAAGACACCTTGGATCAAATGACGATTTCTCGATCTAGTGTATTGAAAGACACCTTCATTGGATGCATGGATCCGGTCTAAGTATTGTTGACTGGGATTACGGGATGCATTACGTCTTAGACGTTTCCCACCCCTAGTGCCTTGAGAAGTCATGTTAACAGAAGCATGTAATAGTTTATATTTGTCTTCTATTATATGTTCAGGAGTTGAAGCATAGTTCAGACGATCGAAGATAGATCGTCAAGCCGATTGGCAATAACAGTTGATGACAACTTCATGTAGGCAGTGGCGATTTGAAGCACGATTTGGAGGTGAGGAAAACATTCCCGTAGTCTCTCACCTTTGTGTAAGACGTTGCCAGAGATCAGTTACAACCACAGGACGAGAAGAAGTCGGAGGAACATATTCCTTAATGATGTTAGGAACATGTCTCCTATTCTTCAGGTGTTTAGTTCCTTGAGTGTACAAAGATGTACTCAACTCATTAGCATAGGTAGATGGGTCTTTCTTTTCAAACTTTGGCTTTTGGTGCAGATTGGCCCTTGGCATAGGGTTCTTGCATTTTGCCAAAGTTAATATGGTTGACGCCTATTGAGATAAGCGCGTAAATCTAAAAATTCCGCTCTCGGTGTCTCTGTTTGTGATACCTTCAATTTTCCTTGCTTGGATCTTAAAATTTGCAAGGTAGGAAGGTCTTGACCAGACCCCATAGGGGTAGGCAAGATACCTCTCTGATCAGTATTCTTTCCAGTATCAGAGATCTGAGGACCTCTGTTTACAGGAATAGAATCTGATACATCTTCCTCTAAATCATAGACCAGGGAAGTTTGAGAAAAGACCAAAGGGTGCTTTCCTTTATTTTGAATAGGGTTAGCTAAGAAGCGTTTTCCTTTGTTCTGTTGTGCGTCCATTTTAGGCATAGGTTGTGCCAATTGAGAAAATGTCATAGGACTTTTTCCTTTGTTCTGTCTAGTGTTGGCACTAGGACATGAATCCTCTCAGTTCAGAACTTGAGAATTGGAAGAGGGAATAGCCAAAAAACTAGTTCTCTTGAGTTGCTGTAATGACCATAGTTCGTATTACGTATTTTGGGATACGTGTACGTATCTGACTCGTATTGCATGTCTCCTGGCATGGTTCGGCTTGTTTGGGTTGGCTTGGTTCGGCTTGGGTTGCTTATTGGTTCATCATGAACCAAGGGGAGAACCCTTATCTACCACCACCATCCCCATTTATTAACCCAACACTCTTTCTCTCTCCTCATTCACTCTTCTTCTTCCTCACCATTACTCTCCACTTACACCCAAGAGCCCTAGGCAAGTGCAACTTGCTTCATGATGGATCTTAAGTTTTATTGTTCCATTCTCTTCTTTACATGATTATAAGCCTCTTTAGAACTTGGAGTTTTAATTTTTATGGATAGATTCTTCTAGATCTACGTTGTAACTTGGAATTTCATGAGTTCATAGAGTTTATCTTGGTTTTGAGCTACTAAAACTTGTTATTTTCGAAAACTAATAGTTCCATGAGCAAGAGCACGAAATTTTGTATGAATTTGGTTTTTGATTCACCTCATTTCGAGTTAAAATGAAGTTTTTATGGCCAAAACAAGTTTTCTGAATTTTCCATGTCGGCTGAGTAAGATTTTACGCAGGAAACCCTGAAATTGCGTATTTTACGCTGGATGGCATCCAGAATGTAAGATTTTACGCAGGAAATCCTGAAATTGCTTATTTTATGCTGGATGGCATCCAGAATGTAAGATTTTACGCAGGGAACCCTGAAATTGCGTATTTTATGCTGGATAGCATCCAGAATGTAAGATTTTACGCAGGGAATCCTGAATTGCATATTTTATGCTGGATAGCATCCAGAATGTAAGATTTTACGCAGAGAATCCTAAAATTGTGTATTTTACGCTGGATAGCATCCAGAATATAAGATTTTACGCAGTGAACACTGAATTTGCGTATTTTACGCTATATAGTATCCAGAATGTGAAATTTTACGCAGGGAACCATGAATTTGCGTATTTAATGCTGGATAGTATCCAGAATGTAAGATTTTACGCAGGAAACCCTGAATTTGCGTATTTTACGCTGGATGGTACCCAGAATGTGAAATTTTACGCTGGAACCCTCCTCTTTTGCGTATTTTACGCAGAATTGAATTTTTGGCGTAAAAAGTGCACAGAATGACTATTTTTGCCTAGTTTAGCTATTTTTTAGCCAGAATTTCAAAAAACTTAAAACATGAAAGTTTTAGATCTTTGTCTTGCCTTTCTGAATATCTCTGGAGCACCTCATTTTGGGTTCGTATGTGGAAGTTATGTCCGTCTCCCCTGAGCTGCATGATTCCTCCACAACTCTTGTACCCTGTTTATATTTAGTTATTGCATATACGCTTATACTAGGTTAAATGTTAATTTTAAATATGTTCCATGACATAATGGTGACCAGTTGTGGTGCACTTTTGACAAATAACATGACATGATAGTGGCCCGTCGTGGCTCACTCTTGACAGTGAATTTGACATGATATATATCTCGAATGCCGTTGCGACGGCTAGCATGTCATGACAGAATTAAATGACCTGGACACCGTAGGCGATTGCGTTTGTACAAATAAACCAGTACTGTCTTGCATCATGTCTAGGATAGAGATCCCTGAGTACCACGGTCAGGGATACCTATAGTAATTGACTAAGGCTAATAAACTAGAATAATTCAGTAGACATGAAGAGATTTCCAGCTACAGGCAATCTCGTTATCTGGGCACATTAAGTGGACTTGTAGCCTACCGACGAGTAGGGCACATTTTTAGCACACAGTCGTGTGTTGCATTCTTCATAAACGGATATTCGACCTGGATAACCGGATGGTCTGCAGGGCTTGTGGCTGTTGGGATAATCTTATTGCATCTTGCTAATAACTAGGCCTGTGATAACCCTAGTTAGTTAAAAGTATCAAGCCGTATTCTTGATTGGCCGTGATTGATTGGATGGAGTTTATTCCAGCTTAGTCTTATCCTGATCATGTGCAAGATTGTGACATGACATGCTTATTGATGCTTGCCTTAACAATAAC
The DNA here is from genome assembly GCA_029216955.1 of Iris pallida. Taxonomy (NCBI): domain Eukaryota; kingdom Viridiplantae; phylum Streptophyta; class Magnoliopsida; order Asparagales; family Iridaceae; genus Iris; species Iris pallida. The sequence goes on along the minus strand of JANAVB010030220.1, from coordinate 49,121,709 downwards.
GATCGGGGGTCCAGTTCTATTCAGGCGAAGGGTTACAACCCCGGTCCTTGTTTGGTTTAAGGGTTGTAACCTGGCTCTCGGAGCAGTTCTGTATCCTCTCTTCGTTTATTGGCTTATTGCAACCCCATGCCATGTTCATCATGTTTTACCTTACCTTAATACCATGATTATTTATACTGGTCTCAGCGATAAAGATCGGGGGTCCAGTTCTCTTCAGGCAAAGGATTATAAACTCGGTCCTTGTTTGGTTTAAGGGTTGTAACTGGCTCCCGGAGCAGTTCTGTGTCCTCTCTTCGTTTATTATCTTCACTGTGCCAATAGTATTTGAGACGGGTTTTTATTCAGGTGAAGGGCTGCAACCCCGGTCCTTGTTTGGTTTAAGGGTTGTGACCTGGCTACTTGAATGGTTTCCTCGTACTCAGTTTACTGTTGTTATCTCTATTATTATAAGTTCTTTATTTATTACCTTTAATATTCTATTGTGATATGCTGGTTTTAGTTCATAAGCGAAGCCTCCTTCGTGGCACTTGCTCTTTCTGGGGTCTGACCCAGCTGGTTTTGTGTGGCCAGATATCGGAGCAGCACCAGAGGATCCATCTGTCTTCCAGCCAGATGGTGACCACCAGGCGTAACCCTGGCAACGAGTGGGTTCCTTTTTGTCCTCCCACTTTATTGTAAAAATTATTCTTTTGAGGCGTTTAGCCGGCGAGCACGTGTTAGCCCGCATTGCACCTTTATTTACTGTCCGTCTACGGGCTGTATCATGATTAACAGATCCTAGGGTTGATCATATATGACTGAACTCTTGCTAGTCTTGACATTTTGTACGACTATCTTCATGATCATCCAATATGTAATGTATGGGACGCCTTGCTATTATATATTTGGTGCTCTGATATCTTGTAACTATTATTGATTGCTTGAGATTAAGACAATAGGCTGGTTCATGACCATAGGAGACTGTTGGCTTGTAGTTAAACCCTCATGTATCTAGACAGCCGTGACCGTATAGCAAGGTGTGTTGTACTTCAATATGCGTAGCTGGCTATGTACGCCCCCGCTCTCCAGTATTCTGGTTCTGGGGCATTACATGGTTTAAGTGGTGGCCTATGCAGGTATTGTAAATTAAGATATGTGAGGGTTTACCGAATAGAAGTCTCAATCAGCACTCGCCTTTGATCTCTGCTTGTATCTTCTGAATCCCTGTAATCTTGACCTGATCACATGCTTGTATCGTTGATCTGTCCTGGTCCTTCCTTATTATTCCCTATGTCGTCTTATTCAGCAGCATTTTTTCTGGACCTGCCGATCAGCAAGACGGAGCACATCCCGTGGACCAGCAGCAACCCGGAGATCAAGCCCAACATTCAGGAGTAGTCTCCAGATTCATGCCTACTGGAGGAGAGCCACCAGTTCAGTCCGTCCAGCCTGCAGAGCCTGATGATGGCACTTTGGTGGGTCTCATTAGGTCACTATTAGCCTCCCAGGATCCTCGAGGAGATGCCTTGCACCAGGCGGTGGCAGACGCTTTGACCAGAGGAGGTCATCAGGGTAATAGCGCGGCCAACAACTTCAAGCGCTTGAACCCTCCCTTCTTCGACGGCAGTGAAGATGCGATCGCTGCAGATGCATGGCTTCAGGACACAAAGGTGATTCTAGAAGCAGCCAGGACTCCAGAGAACGAAAAGGTGGCCGTGGTGCGCCTACATCTATTGGATCTTGCCCGCAGCTGGTGGGCGGCACAGGTCGTTGGATTAGTGGCCCCTATTGCCAGGACAGTATTCAGGGAGAGATTCCAGACCAAGTATTTTGATGTTGTAGCTCGGTATGATCTACAGACGAGGTTTACCAATCTGAAGCAGATGGACAGGACGGTCGATGGATATGCGGCCGAGTTCTCCAGGCTTAGTCGATTTGCTCCCACCTTGGTGGCGACCGAGTTCGATAGAGCCCAGCGGTTCCAGCAGGAGCTCCACCTAGAGATTTTGTTGGCGGTGGAGCAGTTTGAGCATCAGACCTTTGATGCAGTACTGAGGATAGCCCGGAGGCATGAATATACCTTCCAGAGGATCGTGGATAGGACCGGAGGTCGGAAGCGATCCCATAGCCAGATGAACCAGTCGTCAGCCCCAGCCCCGGTAGCCAGGGCTTTGACCATTGGAGCTCCGAGGTGGGTGGCCTCAGTGACGTCGGTTCAGCATTCCACCTCGATGCACCCTCAACAGCAAAAGTAGAAGCAGTCTTCTGCAGTGGGATGTTTACACTGCGGAAAGCCATGGCATGTGGTATCAGAGTGTCGCAGAGCACAGGGTTTGTGCTTGGTTTGTGGTACCCCGGACCACAGGATTGGGAACTGCCCGAACAGGAGGAGTTCATCGGCCTTCTCTAGTCCTTCAGTTAGAGGACCATCACCAGTCTAGCAGCAGCAGCTGCTGCAGTACCCGTTCCCGAGGCCATTGCCGACGCAGGCCCAGGCATTCCAGCAGCAGAGACCGCAGCAGTATGCCCATACCCAAGCCCTGATCCAGAGCAGGCAGAGGAATTTTTAGGAGAGGGGACCCGCACCCAGAGGGCATGGTCAAGTGCTGGCCTTGACCATGGAAGAGGAAAGAATAGCACCCGGTGAGGTAGTGGCAGGTACTATTCTCGTCAACACCTTTCCAGCTTCAGTATTATTTGATTCTGGTGCCTCGCATTCATTTATGTCTGTACGATTCGCGACACGGATAGGACTGGAGCCCGAGTCATTATCACTAAGGCTCAAAATACTTACCGGTAACGGTCTTGTAGGAGTAGATAGAGTGTTTTCCTCGTGTCGGGTCGTAGTTAGCGGTAGAGAGTTTCCCGCTAGGTTGATAGAATTTTCGATGGCCGATTATGATGTGGTCTTAGGGATGGATTGGTTGAGGGACCAGTATGCCAGGATAGATTGCCATATTGGCAGGGTTATTTTTAGCATACCAGACGAGCCGGAGTTTTCCTTTTCCCGAGGCGAAGTTGAACCTTCTTCTCCCGTATTGCGGATGGCAGTAGCAGCAGTGCAGTTACCCCGGATCGTCGAACAATTTCCAGATGTTTTCCCAGAAGAGCTTCCAGGAATGTCGCAAGAGCGAGAGATCGAGTTCACCATAGACTTGATCCCCGGGACCGCACCTGTGTCAGAGAGAGTCTACAGGATAGCGCCGTCAGAATTGGAGATATTGTACAAATGATTGAAAAACTCAGGACCAAGGGATTCATTCATGCTAGTGGATCGCCTTGGGGAGCCCCGATGCTTCTTGTGAAAAAGAAGAATGGTACGTCCAGATTATGTTTTGACTATCGTACCTTGAACTCAGTGACAATCAAGAACAGATATCCTCTCCCAAGGATAGATGACTTGTTTGATCAACTCAGAGGAGCAGCAGTATTCTCGAAGATAGATTTGCGATCATGGTACCATCAGACCAGAGTCAGAGAGCAGGACATCCCGAAGACGGCATTCAGATCTAGATATGGGCATTGGGAGTTTCTTGTAATGCCATTTGGAGTAACCAATGCGCCGGCTGTATTCATGGACCTCATGAATCGCATCTTCATGCCTTATTTGGATCAGTTCGTGATTGTGTTCATAGATGATATCCTGGTCTATAGCAAGAGTGAAGTGGAGCATGAGCAGCATCTCAGAGTTGTCCTCCAGATTCTCCGAGAGCACCAGTTGTATGCCAAGTTCAGTAAATACGAGTTCTGGCTCGATCGTATTTCGTACTTGGGTCATATCATCACCAGAGGAGGAGTAGAAGTGGATCCCCAGAAGATCGTGGCTATTGAGACGTGGCCAGTGCCTAGCACAGTTGCAAAAGTTTACAGTTTTCTTGGATTGGCCGGCTACTATCGGCGATTTATTTCAGACTTTGCTTGGATTTCAGCACCACTGACGTAGTTAACCCGCAAGGATGTGCAGTTTGCTTGGACAGCAGAATGTCAGGATTCTTTTGAGGAGTTGAAGCAAGGCTTGACGACGGCACCCATTCTCACACTTCCAGATGGGATCGAAGGATTTTCAGTGTACTGTGATGCTTCAGGTAGAGGTTTAGGATGTGTTTTGATGCAGCATGGGAAGGTAATAGCTTATGCGTCACGACAACTTCGTGATCATGAGAGGAATTACCCGACCCACGACTTGGAACTGGCAGCAGTAGTATTTGCACTCAAGCTTTGGAGACACTACTTGTATGGAGATAGGGAGGAGATTTTCACCGACCACAAGAGCCTGAAGTATGTGTTCACTCAGAAGGATCTTAACATGCGTCAGAGAAGATGGCTAGAGTTGTTTGTGGATTATGATGTCAACCTGCAGTATCATCCTGGGAAAGCCAATGTTGTTGCAGATGCATTGAGCAGGAGAGCCGGAGTCTATTTTCTGACAGCGCAACCAGAATTGTTAGCAGATCTTCAGAAGATGGGTATAGAAGTTGTTCTTCCTACCAGTATGGCATTGATGGCCAGCATGCAAGTTCAGTCCAGTATAGTTAAGAGAATCAAGATAGCTCAGTCATCAAATTCTAAGCTTCAACGGCTTAGGACAGAATGTGTAGCAGGGCGAAGACCAGAATTATGCATTCATGAAGACGGTACACTTCGACATGGTAAGCGTCTTTGTGTACCCAATGGAGATATCAGACAGGAAGTCATGACCGAAGCTCACAGTTCTCAGTATTCGATTTATTCCGGTGGCACGAAGATGTACCGAGATATCCGTCAGCACTTTTGGTGGAATGGCATGAAAAAGGAGATAGCTCGATTTGTCTCTCGGTGTTTGGTTTGCCAACAAGTCAAGGCTGAACATCAGAGGCCAGCTGGACTTCTTCAGCCCTTGCCAATTCCAGAATGGAAGTGGGAGCATATAACCATGGATTTTGTGACTGGATTACCTAGGTCCCCGGCCGGTAGAGATGCTATTTGGGTTATAGTTGATCAGCTCACGAAGGTGGCTCACTTTCTTCCATTCAGAGTTTGTCAGTCGATGGCTCAGCTAGCAGAGATATACCTCAGGTAGATCGTTCGACTTCACGGTATACCAGTCAGTATCATCTCGGACAGAGATTCAAGATTCACATCGCACTTTTGGCGTAGTCTGCAAGAGAGTTTGGGAACTCACCTCCAGTTCAGCTCAGCTTATCATTCGCAGACAGATGGTCAGTCGGAACGCACGATCCAGACTCTTGAGGATATGTTGAGATCTTGTACGCTCGACTTCGACGGTTCGTGGGAAGATCACCTGCACCTGGTGGAGTTCTCGTACAATAATAGTTTCCAAGCTAGCATCCAGATGGCACCATTCGAGGCACTGTATGGTAGAAAGTGCAAATCCCCACTAGCGTGGGACGATGTTAGAGAAAGGCAGATGCTTGGTCCGGAGTTGATCACTCAGACAGTCGAGGTGGTCAGGAGAGTTAGAGATCATCTTCGCGTTGCACAAGATCGCCAATACCATTGGGCCGATTCTCATCGGCGTCCCCTTGAATTTTCTGTCGGCCACCATGTATTCCTTAGGATCTCGCCTAACCGTGGCGTCATTCGTTTCGGTGTACGGGGAAAGCTTAGTCCTAGATATATAGGACCGTTCGATATCCTGGAGCGAGTAGGAGATGTGTCATATCGTCTCGCTCTTTCGCCGTCTCTGAGTGACGTGCATGACATATTTCATGTATCCCGACTACGACGGTATATCCCGGACCCGAGCTATATCCTGGATCATTCGGAATTGGTTGTTGGTACCATCCTTTCGTATGAGGAAAGACTCGTGTCCATATTGGACCGCAGAGAGAAGATACTCAAGAACAAGACTATCAAGTTAGTCTGAGTTGCTTGGGGTCATCACTCTTTGGGTGAGTCAACGTGGGAGCGTGAGGATGATACCCGATCACGATATCCCGACCTGTTTGACTCGTGAGGTATAATATCCTTCTTATGCCTCATGCCTTCGATTCCTTGCTTATATGAATAATTACTTGATTGCTAGACTAGTATAGCTTGCCTGTGATTAGTATAGCTTGTCCTTACATCTCTAGCCTCTTGATTAAATTCTGAGGACGGAATTCTTTTAAGGTGGGTAGAGTTGTAATGACCATAGTTCGTATTACGTATTTTGGGATACGTGTACATATCTGACTCGTATTGCATGTCTCCTGGCTTAGTTTGGCTTGTTTGGGTTGGCTTGGTTCAGCTTAGGTTGCTTATTGGTTCATCATGAACCAAGGGGAGAACCCTTACCTACCACCACCATCTCCATTTATTAACCCAACACTCTTTCTCTCTCTTCATTCACTCTTCTTCTTCCTCACCATTACTCTCCACCTACACCCAAGAGCCCTAGGCAAGTGCAACTTACTTTATGATGGATCTCAAGTTTTATTGTTTCATTCTCTTCTTTACATGATTATAAGCCTCTTTAGAATTTGGAGTTTTTAATTTTTATGGATAGATTCTTCTAGATCTACGTTGTAACTTGGGGTTTCATGAGTTCATGGAGTTTTTCTTGGTTTTGAGCTACTAAAACTTGTTATTTTCGAAAACTAATAGTTCCATGAGCAAGAGCACGAAATTTCTTATGAATTTGGTTTTTGATTCACCTCATTTCGAGTTAAAATGAAGTTTTTATGGCCAAAACAAGTTTTCTAAATTTTTCATGTCGACTGAGAAAGATTTTACGCAGGAAATCCTGAAATTGCATATTTTGCGATGGATGGCATCCAGAATGTAAGATTTTATACAGGGAACCCTGAAATTGCGTATTTTACGCTGGATAGCATCCAGAATGTAAGATTTTACGCAGGGAACCCTGAAATTACGTATTTTACGCTGGATAGCATCCATAATGTAAGATTTTATGCAGGGAACCCTGAATTGCGTATTTTACGCTGGATAGCATCCAGAATGTAAGATTTTACGCAGGAAACCCTGAAATTGCGTATTTTACGCTGGATAGCATCCAGAATGTAAGATTTTATGCAGGGAACCTTGAATTTGCGTATTTTACGCTGGCTAGTATCCAGAATATGAAATTTTACGCAGGAAACCCAGAAATTGTGTATTTTACGCTGGATATAGTATCTAGAATGTAAAATTTTACGCAGAAAACCCTGAATTTGCGTATTTAACGCTGGATAGTATCCAGAATGTAAGATTTTACGCAAGGAACCCTAAATTTGCGTATTTTACGCTGGATGGTACCCAGAATGTAAAATTTTACGCTGGAACCCTCCTCTTTTGCGTATTTTATGCAGAATTAAATTTTTGGCGTAAAAAGTGCACAGAATGACTGTTTTTGCCTAGTTTAGCTATTTTCTAGCCAGAATTTTGAAAAACTTAAAACATGAAAGTTTTAGATCTTTGTCTTGCCTTTCCGAATATCTCTGGAGCACCTCATTTTGGGTTCGTATGTGGAAGTTATTTCCGTCTCCCCTGAGCCGCATGATTCCTCCACAACTCTTGCACCATGTTTATATTTAGTTATTGCATATACGCTTATACCAGGTTAAATGTTAATTTTAAATATGTTCCATGACATAATGGTGACCAGTTGTGGTGCACTTTTGACAAATGACATGACATGATAGTGGCCCGTCGTGGCGCACTCTTGACAGTGAATTTGATATGATATATATCTCGAATGCTGTTGCGACGGCTAGCATGTCATGACAGAATTGAATGACCTGGACACCATAGACGATTGCGTTTGTACAAATAAACCAGTACTATCTTATATTATGTCTAGGATATGGATCCCTGAGTACCACGGTCAGGGATACCTACAGTAATTGACTAAGGCTAATAAACTAGAATAATTCAGTAAACATGAAGAGATTCCCAGCTACAGACAATCCCGTTATCTGGATGCATTATATGGACTTGTAGCCTACCGACGAGTAGGGCACATTTCCAGCACACAGTCACGTGTTACATTCTTCATAAACGGACATTCGACCTGGATAACCGGATGGTCTGCAGGGCTTGTGGCTGTTGGGATAATCTCATTGCATCTTGCTAATAACTAGGCCTGTGATAACCCTAGTTAGTTAAAAGTATCAAGCCGTACTCTTGATTGGCCGTAATTGATTTGATGGAGTTTATTCCAGCTTAGTCTTATCCTGATTCTGTGCAAGATTGTGGCATGACATGCTTATTGATGCTTGCCTTAACAATAACGATCGGGGGTCCAGTTCTGTTCAGACGAAGGGTTGCAACCCCGATCCTTGTTTGGTTTAAGGGTTGTAACCAGGCTCCTGGAGCAGTTATGTGTCCTCCCTTCGTTTATTGTCTTATTGCAACCCCATACCATGTTCGTCATGTTTTACCTTACCTTAATACCATGATTATTTATACTGGCCTTAGCGATAAAGATCGGAGGTCCAGTTCTGTTCAGGCGAAGGGTTACAACCCCGATCCTTGTTTGGTTTAAGGGTTGTAACCTGGCTCCCGGAGCAGTTCTGTGTCCTCTCTTCGTTTATTGTCTTCACTGTACCAATAGTATTTGAGACGGGTTTCTATTCAGGTGAAGGGCTGCAACCCCGGTCCTTGTTTGGTTTAAGGGTTGTGACCTGGCTACTTGAATGGTTTTCTCGTACTCAATTTACTGTTGTTATCTCTATTATTATCAGTTCTTTATTTATTACCTTTAATATTCTATTTTGATATGCTAGTTTTAGTACCTAAGCGAAGCCTCCTTTGTGGCACTTGCTCTTTCTGGGGTCTGACCCAGCTGGTTTTGTGTGGCCAGATATCGGAACAGCACCAGAGGATCCACCTGTCTTCCAGCCAGATGGTGACCACCAGGCGTAACCCTGGCAACGAGTGGGTTTCTTTTTGTCCTCCCACTTTATTGTAAAAATTATTCTTTTGAGGCGTTTAGCCGGCGAGCACGTGTTAGCCCGCATTGCACCTTTATTTACTGTCCGCCTATGGGCTGTATCATGATTGACAGATCCTAGGGTTGATCATGTATGACTGAACTCTTGCTAGTCTTAACATTTTGTACGACTAGCTTCATGATCATCCAATATGTAATGTATGGGACGCCTTGCTATTATATATTTGGTTCTCTGACATCTTGTAACTATTATTGATTGCTTGAGATTGAGACAATAGGCTGGTTCATGACCATAGGAGACTGTTGGCTTGTAGTTAAACCCTCATATATCTAGATAGTCGTGACTGTATAGCGAGGTGGGTTGCACTTCAATATGCGTAGCTGGCTATGTACGCCCCCGCTCTCCAGTATTCTGGTTCTGGGGCGTTACAGTTACGCCGAAGTAGCAGATTGCTTGGGTTGTGCCATAGTCCTACGGACTATTGGTGGCGCCTTGGCAGCAACATTAGTAGACTGTGCCTCGACAGTAGCTTGGACTGACACGCCTTGGCAGCAAAGATAGTAGTAGGCTGTGCATGGGCAGCAGAGTGAGCAAATTATGCCCTAGCAACAGAGACAGGCTGTACTGGAGCCACCGAGGCGGATTGTGCCTTGGTCATTGAGCACTCAAGTTGCGCCTGGGCAACAGCGACTGTGGGAGATTTAGGAGTCCACACAGTCCTGTTCTTGTCGATAGCCACTGTGCGCTTGTTGCTCTTGGTGTTGATCATATTCTCGTAGGCTGTCTGGTTGACTTGAACAACCAGAGTCTTCTGCGTCTTGTCGATCGACGCAATGTCACATTGAGTTGTCACTTTCTCGTCGGAGGAGAAAGTCGTCCCGAGCAGAGTCGTCATTTTGTTTGTAAAAGACAAAATTAAAATTTTGTTTTTATTCCAAACTTGTAAAAGAGTACAAAGTACAATGAATTCTGGGGAAGTACAACTTTAGGAATCTAATCAGAAGACGATCACTTTATCCCTTGGACTATGTGAACTTGAAGACTGTAGCCTCTGGAGAATGCAGCAGCAATTTTGCTAGAGTTCTTGATCTCTCCCCCTGTGTGTGATGATTGGAAACTCTATTTATAGAGTTCAGGAAATAACTATTTTAGCAGTTATTCTGATGTGCGCGAGGCTGGATTGCGCCATACTGGGTTGCGCCAACCTCCTGTTGCGCCAACTTTCATTCAGTTATCAATCGTGTACTAACTGTATTTAGACGCGTGGCATCATATGATTGAAATATGCATGGTCGTGTACAGGATAGTAGATACGTCTTGAGAGATTAGTGGCATGTACGCCACGTCATCCTACTTTAGAATATAAGTTGTCTCAACTTTATCAAGTTGCGCGAGCTTCAGTCAATAAGTCAAACTGCGCTTGATTTGAGCTGCGCCTATACACATGGCAGCTTCCGATCAAAAGTCATTCAGGTTGCGCCCAGGCGCAACTAAGGATTTTATTTAGATTGCGCCTGGGCGCAACTCACGAAATATACAGGACAGCTGTCCACCAACTTTTCCTTGAGCGGCACAATTCACGAGATTCGAAAAGATTTTCCTCGTTCACTATTGTGTCAGTCGTCAGTATGGTCAGGTAATGATGACCATTAAGTGTCAGATGCCATGTAGGTTTTGGTACAAAGAGACTGAGCGCAGTCTGATATTGGGCACAATCTGATCAGTGGTGCAGTCTGTTCTCTGAGCTTCATTTCAGTGGCACAACTTAATTTTTGGGGCGCAATTTGATCACTGATCAGTATATTGAAGGCACAACTTAATTTTTAGGCTCTACAGTAACTCCTATCATATCTTAGATCTTATGTCCTAGTCGCATGCTCGTAATTAGTAATCTAAGTCGAGCACCATTACGAGATCGCACTAATTGCGATATCGACCTGCATGGGCTACCAGAAAAACATGTCACAACCTGCACCCTGATTAGGGGTACGAGCACGAGGGTACGTCCAGCCTACGCTGCAGAATCGACGGTAGAACGTTGTATAGGTCGTCTGTAAATACTACAACTAAACAGTATAAGGGTACCTGTCATCTCCGCACGGAGGAATATAATATGGCATAACTCAATCACAAGATAAAACTAGGATAATAGCACGAAATAAAAACATGATAGAAGTCAAAACAGGAAATGAGTTCAGGATCCAACACAGCTCAGAGATATAAACAACATCACAGAGTCACAAAATATAATATAGAATACTACAGTCTGAAAACACTAGCTGGATCGCAGTCTAGGCAAACCTAACTAAGCTATACTACTCTGGGTGTGCAAAGTCTAGTGGCTCAACTAACAGGCCACAGTCCTGGACTAAGTCTCCATCTATCTCGACCCCATAGTAGGTCGAACAGTCTGCCTCAGATTAATCATCTGTAATATATCAACGGTATTCTGTCAGGAAAATGAGCAAGTACAAACACTAACAGCAATTCCATATGAATTGACAAATTCTATAAGAGACAATTATAATGAAATACAAGACAAAGATATAGGATGACTTGGGAGCTATTCGGAAGCCGAGTTACAACCCGTAAACCAAACAAGGACCGGGGTTGTAACCCTTCTCCCGAACAGAACTTAGCCTCCAATCAAGGTTTAGCATAAGATAATGTAGAACATGTGAGTACTGAATATCATAACATGGTGAGAAAAGTACTGAATGTAGAACTGAGCAGGATATATGATGTAATAAAATAAATATAAAATGTGTCATGAATTATTAGAGCGTTATGTGATCGGCTTGGAAAAGTTATAGGACAGGCTATCCACTTGGCCCGACAATCACATGAAAATTACTGGAAAGGGTCATGCCGGCCAACCTGGATAATGAGCACAAGAAATAAGATCTCGCTACACCCTACATGAGGTGAGAGTGGCGCAAGCAGAAGAATATAGTGACAGGGTGGCTTGATCACATAGTCCCTAATAATTCCCCATCCCCGAATAGTATAATAGATCCGGACATGATACGTCATGACACGGGATTCCCTAATAGGGTAGTAAGTCTCCTTAGGAATTGGTGTCTATACAAGTACAGGGAACAAGACAGAAAATGTACCAATATACCAAGAAAATCTAGGAACAATATCTCATGTCATGATCCAACATATACTAGTCCGTGAACCATCGTGTCTGAAAATCAAGTAAGATACTACAACTGAATCGGATATAGCAGATATCAAGACAATAAAAACTATTAGTGAATGTACTCACCAGTGGTCCTCCGCTGATAAGGTGAACAGATGCTCAGAGTAATCACAGACCTAAAGATGAGATACTATAAGTCAAAATAGGGTTTAATAATGAAAAGGAAACTAATTAAGTCATGATATGCAAGTCTAAGTCAAACTAGGTCAAACTAGGTCATACTAGGTCATACTAGATCATACTAGGTCATACTAGGTCACAGGAAGTCAACCCAAGTCAAACTAGGTCAAACTTGGTCAAAGGTTGACTTACAGTTGACTTTTGGTCAACTGGTCAACCCTGGTCAACTCTAGGTCAACCCTAGGTCAAACTAGGCTAATGTTGACCAACTGTTGACTTTCAGTCAACTGGTCAACTCTGCTTTGGTTCCGGGTCAAGTCTAGTCACTTTTAGGCTAAGTTTGACTTTCGGTTGACTTTTGTTGACTTTTGGTCAAAACGGTCAACCGAGGTCAAAACTAGTCTAAGAGCACTAATCCTAACCATTACCAACCAAGACAATCAATTTCTAACCATATCCTAACACCTTAGACTCATACCTTAGCTTCTAGGTAATTACCTTAACCTTATCTATTACCCTTCACAAAGTATTCCCAATACCTTGCCCCGATACATAGGCAACCCTTCCTAACCTTGGTAGACTGACCTAGGCTTCTTAGGGTAGCTAGACACTAACCTATCTAGATATTACCAACCCAAAAATCTAGGTATCTAGCCCATCCAGTCCATCTTATCCATATGTTAGTCACTCTCAAAATTACCTTAAAGTATCATGAGACACCCTATAGTATCTTGATATACCACTCTCCTAACACTATCCAACTATACTAGCTCTATTAGGATACTAACTTATCTAGTACACTCACTAAACACACCCCACTAGGTCCACAACTCTCCAATCTAACATCTCGTATCCTAACTTATACTAACATATAAGCTAACATCTACTAACAAATCCTAACTAACAAATATCTAACAACTTGGTAGCAAACTCTATCTAACAAGGGCTAACTAATATAGGGAAATGGCTATGGAAGGGGGCTAAATTCTAAAGGAAACAGGGGATTAAATGGATTAAAACTAAAGGCTTAAAAGCTTAAAAAGCTGTCAATAAGCTGCTGCTTATTGCACTGCTTATGCTCACTGCTTGCAGAAACTGCTGCTGCTGCTTGCAGAAGCTGCTGCTGCTGCTTATAGAAGCTGATGCCGCAAGCTGCTACTGCTTTTGCTGCTGCTTTTTGCTGCTTTTGCTTATTGCTTATCAATATCTTTTATATATATATATATATATATATATATATATATATATATATATATATATATATATATATATATATATATATATATATATTTTATATATATATATTTGAATATATATATATATTTTATATATATAAAATATATATAAAAAAATATAAAATATATATATATATATATATATATATATATATATATATATATATATATATATATATATATATATATATATATATATATAAAATATATATATATATATATATATATATATATATATATATATATATATATATATATATATATATACATTCAATAATAAAAATACTTGTATATATATTATGATACATGGAGAAAAATGTAATGACAATCAATAACACATCTCTAACATATAAAAATCTAATATTAAAACATGTATTAAATTATTTAAACACAAGTGTCCAATATTGGGGGTTTCTCACATGGACACAAAGCACAACAAGGACACTCCTAATAACTCCAAATGGACACGAAATGGACACAAATGGAGACAACCATGGGGGTCATTCCTATGGGTTCAAAATAATCCTATATGCATGTAGGATTGAAATAGAGGGTAGATTTTACCTTCCGGGAGGTGAAATCCAAAGGAACTCCTTCCGATACGGCACCGACACGAAGGGATCTCCAAATAGACACGAACCAAAGCTAAATCCTCCCAAACTTGGCTAGCACCCTCTTTTCATGGAGTAGAGAAGAAATAAAGAAGATTTGGTGGAAGAAAGGATTGATTTGGAGATAAAATCAATGGAGGTTCCTCTCAAATTTGGGGAAGAACAAGAGAGAGAAAATTTGTGGATAATAACCAAATGAGAATGACTCATTCCCCTCCTCTAGTGGCCGGCCCAAAAATGCTAGGTGTCCCCTATTGTGTAAAGTCTAAAATACCCCCCACTTGTTCTATTGGTTTTAATTTGAATAGGGTTTTGGTTTGAGGCTAAATTAGTCTAGTTTGAGTCTCTAATTAAACCAACCTAGTCATGAATATTTAGTCTAACATTACTCACTTAATTATTCTCATGTGGGCCATGTCTAACTAATGAGTGGGTCCCACTAGAGTCAAAGCTAACCCCGGGTCTCCGATACAAGTCGGATTGAGTTGAAATTCGAACCCGACTCAAATAACCCCAAAATAATATCATAAATAGTAAAATAATTCCAAAATTATTCTAAAGTGAAAAATGACCAAAATACTCCTGTTCTTGAAAACTGGGGGTGACAGTAAGAGGAATTATCCTAACCCTACCAAAGCTGAGGGAGCGATCAGTAGCTTGCTGGAGGATGGTCAATCTGACGAGCCTCGACTTACCAAAGTTAATCCGGAGTGGGAAATAATGCTGCAAAGAGTCAACCCTGGCACCAAAGCTGGGAAAGAAAATTTTAGTAGTAGAATAGACAACTCTGCCATCCCTTCACGGTCGAGTGTCAGAATTTTGAAGGATCATACCACTAGTAGTTAATGTCGATCCTCGCTTGGAATGTGAGGGGAGCCAACTCAGTAGGTAGATGGAGAAGTGTGCGAGACCACATGAGGAAGTTCGGGAGCTCGGTAGTCATTGTGCTGGAGTCTAAAATCAAGTCGGATTCTATCCTCTCTAGAAGAGTCCCAGACAACTGGGATGTTGTCCATAATCTTTTCCTTAACGACATGGCCAGAATTTGGGTGCTCTGGAATAAGAGCATTTGGAGAGGTATTCTTCGATTCGAGTCGCAGCTGCTGATCATGGTAGAGTTCTCCAACGACGGGGGTATGAAGTTCCTTGTGGGTGCCGTCTATGGGTTCAATGATCGCAAGTTAAAGTCAACCATGTGGAAAGAAATCGTAGAAGTCAGTCTTGGATTAGGTTCCTCCCTCCCCCTTTTACTCATTGGGGATTTCAATGCTATTATGTTCAAGAAGGAGAAAAGAGGCGAGAGGCCAGTCCTTAACTTCATCCTAGATGATTTCCAAACTTGTGCTCTTAAGGCTGGGATATCAGACCTTCACAGACACGGTGTGGAGATGACTTGGAACAATCAATCCACTGATAATCACATCGAGTCCAAACTCGACAGGGCGTTAGGTAACAACCTTTGGTTTAATTTTTTTCCTAACATTGGTGTTATAGTCATCCGTCTGGTACTAGAGATCACTCTCCGCTTACGATGGATTTTCTGAGTAGTTCAAGGCGGTGCTCCCCTCCATTCAAATATTACAATCCTTGGGCTCTCCTCGATGGGTACTCGAAAGCAGTTCAGGATGGTTGGCGCTCTCATTCCAATGGGTTTAGCCAATATCGACTGATTTCGAAGCTCAAGAAGGTCAAAACTAGTATCAAGTCGTAGCTCAGTAGGTTGCCGAAGACTTCTCTGGAGGAGATCAGCAAGCAGCTTGAGGAGGTACAACTTAGCAATCAGGGCTCTTCTACTAAAGATAGTTTGATACTCGAATCCAAGCTGAAGGAGCAGGTTAGCCAGTAGAGTATGATTGAAGAAATCAATCTGAAACAGAAGGCCAAATGCGATTGGCTCAGAGAAGGAGATAGTTGCACTAAGTTCTTCCACGGGATAGTGAAAGCGAGACGGAGTCACAACCAAACTGCCATGCTAATTGGGAAGAACGGTAAGAGGGTTGACAATCCTATAGATATAGAGGAAGAGGTCGTTGACTTCTTCACAGTCCTCTACAATGGGAACGATTCAAATCAGGTCCTTCCCCCGGTCATTTGCAAGAGGCTGGTCACTGAGGAAGCCAATGCTGGACTTCACGAAGTCGTCACGCTCAAGAAACTCGAGGACATTGTTCTCTTGTCCAAACCCAACAAGTCGTCGGGCCCGGACGGCTTCTCGGCGGGGTTCTTTATAAGGCACTGGGACTCAGTGAAAATCCTCATCCTCGAAGCGGTCAGAGACTTCTTCCGTACTGGTAAACTTTTGAGACAGATCAATCACACCTTCATCTCGCTCATACCGAAGAAGGCTGGAGCTTCCTCCTTGAATGGCTTTAGGCCTATCTTCTGCTGCAATTTCATTTACAAGGTAATTGCTCATCTGATGAGTAGGCGCTGAAAAACTTATTGCCAGGATTGATCTCTCTGAATCAATCGACATTCATCAAGGGAAGAAGCATTGTAGAGAATAGTCTCCTTGCTAACGAGCTCGTCAGGGACTTCAATAAGGTGGGAAGTGACAAAGCATGTGTTAAGCTCGACTTGAGGAAGGCTTACGACACGGTTAATAGACAGTTTGTGATTCACATCATGAAGGCTATGGAGTTTGATGAGTGGTGGGTCAGAAGGATCTTCGAATGCATTTTGACTCCCTCATTCTCTATTATGATCCATGGCTGCCCGGTGGGCTTCATCCACAGCACTCGAGGGTTGAGACAGGAAGACCCCCTCTCGGCTTACCTCTTTTCAATGGTCATGGAGCATTTCTTTTGCCCCATGGATATCGATGTGCATGCAAATAAGCTGATTCCTATTTACAGGTCGGTCCAGCCTATAGTTACACACTTAATTTGCACCGACGACCTTTTAGTGTTCATAAAACCTACTGATGAGGGGATCCAGACTTTGCTCGATATCCTGAACAAGTTCGAGAGTGCCACCAGACTGAAGCTGAACAAAGACAAAAGTGACATATTTTTTAACAGGACGTGCATCGAGAAAGTCAAATGGGCAACTCAGTTGCAAGTAGATATTGGTTCCCTTCCTGTTCGGCATCTCGAGGTGCCCCTGGCTATTAACTATGTCAGGCATTCGGATTGCGTCAATCTCGTCCAAATGGTGGAGAGTAGGCTCGAAGGTTGGCAAGCACAACTTCTTTCGTTTGGAGGGCGCACCGAGCTCATCGGGTCAGTGGTTAACTCAATGATTGCATTCTGGTTCCAGGTTTTTCTTTTGCCTAAGAAGACGATACAACGAACCGAGTCTCTGTGCACAAGATTATTTGGAGAGGGGGAATTCAGGCCGTGGCTTGGCAGGAACTGTGTCGCCCGAAAGAAGAGGGTGGAGTGGGGCTCCCATCTCTTTCCACTCTCAGAGATTTTGTAGCTTTAAAACTCTCATGGAGAATGCTTGAAGGTAATTCATTCTGTGCCTGTTGGATGAAGAACAAATACATGAGAAACGAGAATTTTTGGGTAGCTCAGAGTAATTCGAATCACTCTGTTATTATGAAGTCGATATTTCAGCAGAGGGACAGACTTAAAACATGTATTCGGCGGGTCATTCACGATGGAGCTCTTACTAATGTGTGGATGGATCCTTGGATTGATCAGACTAGTATCATGGATAGAGCAGAACTGAATCCCCATAGTATTAGAAACAAACTCGAGAAGGTGAGTTCCCTTTATTCACAACGGCTCTTGGCCCATTCCTCCGGGGTCTACCATTAGCAGATGGTCGAGGGACATTAGCAGTATTCCTATCGACGGTAAAGCAAGTCAGGACTTTTGGCAGTGAGAGGTTTCGGATACAGGGATATTCTCTTTGAAGAAAACATACGACAAGTTCAGAGAGAGGCGACAAAAGTACAAGTGGTCCTGTTTTATCTGGACTAAGGAGGTGGCCCCTAAATTCAATTATTGTCTATACAAAGTGATGATGAACAGGCTTCTCACCTGGGATAGGTTGATCAGATTCGGGTTTAAGGTGGAGGATCACTTGTGTCCTATATGTTCCAGTGAGGCAGAATCTCACGAGCATCTATTCTTCCAATGTGGCTTCAGTAGGGAAGTGTAGCAGGGGCAGTGTAGAATTTTAGGCCTTTGAAGCTTCGACTCCAGATCTGTAACCCCTGTTTCTCAAATTTTATTTTATTTTATTTATTGTGTTTGAAAGTAATTTATTTTTGAAACTTTGTAAAAAATATTTACTATTTTTTCTGCATTTCAAAATGTAGTTTGTAATTAACGGTTTGAAAGTACTATTTAGTTTTAATAAATATTTGTTCTTAAAATTTTATTATTGAAATTATAAAGTTATTTATTATTATGTTTGGATTTTCAAAAAAAATATCGGTTTCGAAAATAGTTTGAAAATCATGATTATTTTTGGAGCAATAAAAAGATTTAGTAACTTATTTTGAATAAGATTTAGATTTATAAAATATATTTTACCTTATTTGATAACATCAAATATTATTTAAAATACTTATGGTGACTAATTGTGGCATTAAGAATTATCTAATCTAGATTTGAAATATTATTTGATTTAACGATTTATCTATTATATGATTTAAATTGCTTTGATAAACGTTAAATTTATCTTAAAGTTATTATGTTGAATTTGATTTGGATTTGGATTTAGATTTGGATTTGAATTCATATGATTTGGATTTAAATAATTTATTTGATTTAAATTTATGGAGAGACTTGTCCGTTAGAAATTCTAATCCTATTTGAATCATATCTAGTATTAGATAGATTATTTCTTATTTGAACTAATCATATTCCTATCCAAATTAGTTGGTAATCCTAATCATATCTTTATTGATTGAGTTCTAATCATATCCTAATTCACTAATTGCTTTCCATTATCTATATATATTGAACCTATAAAATAAAATCATCTCTCATACCTTTTTTTCCAAAATTCCTCTCTTTTTTCCGTCATAATTATCCCAAATTCGTCATAAATTCAGCCTTCCTTTTCAAATATTTTACCAACTTCGAAGGGCCATAACTTCCAACTCCGGACTCCGTTTGACCTCCAGTTTTTTTATTGTAACCGTCTCGAGGTATATTTTCTGAATATAAAATTTATTTTCAAATAATTTTAACCTAATTTTCTGGAAAATTTATGGAGTGTCAGTTGTCCGAAATTTGACACGTTTCGGTGTTTTCAAGATTCCAGGAGAACCAGGAATCGGAATCACGATCTGTTTGAAGTTTCGGAACGCTGATGGAAAAGTACACATCATATATTTTTTTTAATAATTTTCCAAAATATTTTATTTATTTATTTTTACTTTAGAGGCCCGTCTCATTAATTGAGATCATCTTGCGTATTTTTGGCATCTCCGACTATTCTGTGCCAACATGATCAAGTTACAAGTCAACTACAATTTAACTCAAGGCAAGTTCACTATAGCATTATATTGCCTTTATTTTATACTGTATGTATCTCTATATCGTCTTTTCACTTGCACCTTTATATTCCATGTTGTCACTGTTCTAGATTCATCATGATAATTGCTTGTACATGAGAGTTAGAGTCGCTAAAGTATATGTACATGTTCATGCCTAATTTCTAGTTTATCGTGATTCTCGTTTGCCATGTTGTTAATGTTAATCGTGTTGGACATGTACTTGTGAGATAGTCGAGAGGGGGAATAAAACTAGTATGCATGTGGTCTACGCAATGTACAAATTTTCCCAATGTCAATATTGATAGCAGTCGTTGCACCTCACGTACCGACTGTCGGATGTCCTAACCCGTCCACATGCGGAACACTTGTATTCTAAAACACACAGTACGCGTGACCTCTTGTTGCTATATTGTTTATTCGTTTTCTTTCCATTGAGTCGATTGTCATGTTGTCTTTATGTTATAGCTATACTCTTTCGTATCATGCCTATAGTTCGTTCTCCTTATTATTGTTTCCTTCATGCATGTATATTATATTGTGTAGTGTGGTGTTATGGTGAGCTTGTTCCATTCCTAACTGGAAACATATTTTTTCAGTTGACAGATTCTTGCTGACTTACTCTCTTGCTTGGGTTCCTTCGAGTGGAGTTAGAGATGCCTTGGAGGCCAAACCTAGAGACTAGTTAGAATTATTGTAATAGATTTTGTGAGATATGGTATTCGGTTAAATATAAATCTTGTAAATGTTGTAGCAATGTGAATGAGCAATAAAGTTATATTTTATATGGTATGAACAGTGTGGCTAGACAGCGTACTACCACCGACACTGCGGCGTAGGCTGAACTTGGACACGCACTCGTATCCCGAAAAGCGGATGCGAGTCATGACAAGATCCTTGGAAGAAACTATCGAAGGGATTGAGAAGATTGTAGGAGCGTAAAAAGTACTTCAAAGACCAAGTCAAAGAAGTTGAGAACTTTACGCAATTCAAACTGAGTCAAACTCAGACTCTACGCGAGCTACTCTCTACGCATGCTATTCTCTACACGAGAAGCTTTTACGCGAGAGTTATCCTCCACTTTTACGCCGAGGACAGACTGTCAGGTCACATTTAATACGAGTCATTTGATCTGACAGAATGATTTTCTGACAGCAGGATTGCACAAAAGCCGAGAGGATTAGATTTACACTAAACCCAATACTGTCGTTTAGTGTGTAGATGGGCTACTTTACGCTCAATAAACTGCTTCTTTTACGCACGATAGCTATTCGAGCTTTTTCGCTCAAGGTTATTGTGGACGTAAAGTTTATTTGAGCTAATTTTACGCTCAAGGCAACTTTTCAGCCACTTTACGCGGGAAGTCTATTTTGAGCTATTTTACGCCCAGTCTGCTACTTTACGCAGGGAGTATATTTTGGGTCATTTTTACGCCCGAGCTTTCCTGACTACATGAGAACGTGGTTTGCTTACGTGGCTTTCATGCTACACTTATCGAGGAACGTGTGTACGTGCTCTCTCCATTTTGTTGAAGTAGTAGGACACGTGTCACCATGCGTAGAGATCAAAACTCTACATGGGACACGTATCAACGTGCGTAGAGGATGATTTACATCGTGGGTGACAGTTACTCGCGTAGAGACCCAATTTTGTTACTTTTTACGCACAAAGGATCAAGTCTATAAATAGACTTATTTTCACATAGATAACATCAAGAGATCAATAGAGAGACAGGAGAGGAGATTCTGAGAAAACTCATACTTTCAGAGTGATATTCCTATAAGCATTTCTTCAACTTTTTCTCAAGAACATGGTGAAGAAAAGCAAGAAAGCATTCGACTGTGCCATCAGTGCCGTTGCTCGATACCTTTTCGGTGACTTAGTTCTTCCGATTGTTCGTCTTCTTTAAGTAGTTTTCTTCATCATCATCGTATGGTCCAAGGAACAAAGTGATCGCTCTCAGATTAGACTTCCACAGCAATACTTCCCAGAACAACTTGTACTTTTGTATTTTTTTCTCGTTTTCTTTCAAAAGCCAATTTTTAGGCATTTTGTTAAGTGAAACAAAATGGCGACTATGCTGGGGACGACCTTCTCCTCTGACGAGAAGGTAATTGCTCAATATGATGATGTGTCGGTCGGATCGACAAAGAAGACTCTGGTTGTACACTTCGACCAGACTGCCTACGAAGAAATGCTCCGAACTGGGGGTAGTACTCGCTGCTCCAATGTTCAGAAATTGCGAAAGGCACAAAAAGTTTGGATTCCTAAGTCCAAACCATCCTCGGATCTCCCTGTTGTCTCTGAAGGCAAAGGAATCCTTCCTACTCCTGTTGTGGAGGCTCCCGTCTGTGACGAGGCAGTCTCTACTTCAGTGATACGCCCTGGGCGTAAAAATCAGTCTCCCGTCTGTGACGTAGCAGACTTCCAAGTTTTACGCCCAGTACATAAAAATCAGTCTTCCGTCTGTGACGTGGCAGACTCCCAAGTTTTATGCCCAGCGCGTAAAAATCAAACTTTACGCTCTGTGCGTAAGAATATGTCTCCCGTCTGTGACGTGGTAGACTCCAAAGCTTTACGCTCTGTGCGTAAAAATAAGTCTCCCATCTATGACGTGGTAGACTCCAAAGCTTTACGCTCTGTGCGTAAAAATAAGTCTTCCGTCTGTGACGTGGTAGACACACAAGTTTTACGCTCTACGCGTAAAGGAAAATCTTTCGTCTGTGACGTGGCAGACACACAAGTTTTACGCTCTACGCGTAAAGGAAAATCTTTCGTCTGTGACGTGGCAGATACTCATGCTTTGCGCTGGTAGACACACAAGTTTTACGCTCTACGCGTAAAAGAAAATCTTCCGTCTGTGACGTGGCAGATACTCATGCTTTGCGCTCTACGCGTAAAGGTAAATCTCCTGTCTGTGACAGCGTAGATAAAGTTCACAATGATGCCTTTACATCTAAAGTGAATTTACCTGCACGTATGCAGCGTAAAAATATTATTGGTAAAACTTCAGTTTTCAACCAACAGCCTTCTTTCACTGCTTTACGCAAAGTACCAAACCTTCAAATTATGCGTAATATTGATGGAGTCCTTTGTGCACAAAAATTGCAAGATTTACGCATGCAACTCCAAGCACGTAAAAATATACAGTTTGGTTCTGCTAATGCAGTCAGTAATCTTCTTTATACACAAGGGACTAAACGTTTCTCTACCCCAAATGTAATAAAGAAAATTACTCCTTCTACTTCTTCTGATTTATGCGAGTTGCTAGTACAAAAGCGTAAAAATAGACAATCTCCTGTGACACTCCTCCAAGAAAATTATTATTGTGAGTGTCACCAGATTGTAATCAAATGTTGCTGTTCGGCTTCGAAACGGTCAGTTTTTGACCGATTAAGCTATAATGAGCTTCCGCAATAAGTTGATGATCAAGAGCATGAGTTGTCATATGCGTCAGTCAACATGGCATCTCATACCAACAGAGGACGACGTCCAAGAAGCAATTCGTCCCAGACTCCTGGTCAACAACAGTTCAACAGACTTCTTGATTCCTTTGAAGGGGTATATCAGCATACCCGGTCAAGAAGTCTGTCACGTCCCGCTCCCGCAGAAGCGATCGTCCTCGCTAAGACGTGATGCCGTACGGGCCTAGGTTGCGCCCGTGCAAGACTATGTCCAGAAACGGCCGATTTGAGCTAGGCCACAGAGTCGCACAGAGTGTCCCCATTTGCAGCGGAAAGTAAATGAACACAAATTGAAGCAAATTCAACTCTTTATTGATGTTCAAGAAGTTTGCAAGCGGCGCTAGGCCGATATTACAAATTGCTTAAGCTCTCTCTCTTTCTGAAACATAAAAGGCGTGCCAAATGTCTTACATTATGGAATAATTCATGGCGATGTTCCGATACATTATGTCCTGTATATGGTACTTCAGCTCCTTGCAACGCTCCAAGGCTCCAGAGCTAGCTCTACGCCTTAGCACGTTCGAGGGAAGCTCCGCACCCGGCGATGTCTCCTGCATCCTGCAAGCAGACTGTGGGGTTATCAGTACATTGTTATGCACTGGTAGGGAGGCTAGCTCGCCCACAATGCTATCATTACCAAACACGTTCTATTTACTTTTGTGCACCGACTATCATTCATTGTCTTTCTAATCTTGTCTTAGGATCAGTTTCATGACATATTTTATAACATATCTCGTGTTAGCGATTTCAATGTGTCGCATGAAAATACATGCACGACTTACCCATACTTACCGTCCGTCCTTCCCTGTCCAAAGTAAACCAAGTTAGTCAACGATTCATATGTAATAACTTATCGTGATTTACGTAAGCATTCAGTGTCAAGGACGTGTCCCTGCCTCAAGCCTAGCACGTCGTAGGCGTGTTTTCTAACTCATTTGCCGAAGTACTCTCGATTATTTGGTGTGTTATGTTCAAGCCTATTCAGAAGGTACTTCATTTAGTTAACTTAGACCACTTTGATTTCAATACAAGGACTTGCATGTGGATTGCCACCAGCAAAGCCCACTTAATCTATATGCATCGGTCGCTGGCATCACAAGCCAATTTGGACATGATCATCTCCTTTGGTAATTTCTCACATATCATAGCGTACGGCTGGTACACCCTGATAGTCTTTTGAAATATCCAGCCTTACGTCCTCTGAGTGGCCAAGCCCACACCCAGTCCTAGACATAAGCCATTTTGATTTCCGTTCGGACCGGCACGTCCTACACCTTGACCGTGTCGCTGGAAATACCTTATTTTGCCTCTCTTCCATATACGATGGAAGTGTCCACGACCATTTCGTTTTATTTGTCATTTTAACTCAACGGCTGTCCCTGAGCCGTAGGCTAACCCTTAGCCTTAATACGTTATCGACTAGGTTGGCGGCGGCATCCGTGCAGCGCGGGTAGCGAGCCCGGATGCACGTCCCCGTCATACCTGTCGCTAACCATTCCTTTTCTTATTATCTTTTATTCAATCTTCTTTTCTTTCTTTCACTTGTTCGTTCATTCATTGATTTATTCACATATTCATTCATTCATTCGTTGATTCATTCATTCACTTATTCATTCATAAATTATGCAACTTCCCGTGCGGGAGTCGCCTTGGCGACCCATCGGTCCCATAGTCTTTCAATTTTGCTATACTCTACTCGGAACGACTATGTTGATAGTCTTCCCGTTCCATTGTTGTAACCCATTCATTGTTTCATTGTTGTACGTATAAGGAACATAAACGTAAGCTTGTGTCTTAGCACGAGCGTGGAGCACGGTGCGAGAGATCTCACATTTTCCATGTTCTTTTCCATATTCTACACAAGCATACAAGATAGGATTATTCCCTTAGCTAGGTGCGTTGAGTCATTTATTAGCATGCACGGTATTATCGTCTAGCAATTCTAGCAATAGTGTCCGTATTATTATGTGTCTAGGCTAAGCAAAGACGGGTTCATCGGAGCCACCCACCTTAGCGATGTTCGCATCGGCCGAGCGATACTCCGAGCGCGCCTTTAAAAGTCTAAGTCTGGATTCATTTTTGACGGGCCAATGTAAGTCTTGCATCGATTTGCATCGATACTTCATCGGGTCGACACAACTCTTCGAGTCGACGGCTCATTTGAGTCGTTGCACTTGCCATTTGAATCAGCGTTCCGCTAGGGCGGAGCGGGTCATTACAAAGTCAAAGACAGTTGCAGCCATCAGATTCAGAAGCTGGGGGTACCCAGTCTTTTGAGTCAGATACTGATAGTGTCGATTCATACCTCTATACCAATCCCTCTGTATATTCAAGGGAGGTTGAATCCTATGCTATTGGAGATGAACCGGAGACATCATCTGCTAATACAGAACAACGTCTCTCCGCCGTTGAGCAATCACTAAAGGACATGCTTACCATGATGCAAAGCATGCACCAAATAATAATGACTCTGCAAACTGTTCAGCCGGCAATAGTAACACCGGTGCAGGTAGCAACACAAACTCAAGATAGTCAAGGGGTTGATATACCTTTGAATAATCAAGAGCCTGCTGTCAATTAAAATTCTGTATCTCCAGATCCTGTCATTCCAGAAGATGTACCACCTTCGGTGGGGGTCACGGTACATCCAACAACTATTCAATCGAATGTGCTTCCTCAAACTAGTGAAGCTATTCAAGCAGTGCGTGAGCTAAAAGTACAGTTTGAAGTTCTGAAGCACAAGGATCAGCTCCAGAGCTTAGGGATTAAGCAACCTTATCCTCCTCATTGGAATGACGTACCCTTTTCTCCAAAATTTAAGCCACAATCGATGGTATTATTTGATGGAAAGTCTTCTCCTAGTCAGTATATTAATTACTTTGATATTATGACTGTGCATCTACAGAAGAATGATGCTCTTCTCACTCGAGTTTTCATCGGGTGTCTGACGGGTTCAGCCTACGACTGGTATCGCAGTCTACCCGACAATTGTATTTCGTCTTTTGACGAATTCAAAGCAATATTTCTTTCCCGTTTCTATGAGGGAGGCATGGACATGAACATGTCCTCCTTAATAGAAATCAAACAAAAGGAGAAGGAAGATACTCGGACGTTCATCGAACGTTTTCGACAGGAAACTTTGAAGATGCCTCCTCGTATGCCAGATTCAGCATTGATTAATACGTGTAAAATGAATCTGCGACCATCTATTGCTGTCTTTACGGGCTCCCAATTCACAGATTGGGTCTCGTTCATTATAGCAGCAGTTTCAGCCGAGACCAATGGTAGGTTGTCTCGTGAACACGGGATGATCTTTGCTTCAGAGGACAAAGGAAAGAAAGGCTCTTCTGGTAATAATTCCGACAATCGTAATGGAAAAGAAAAGGAAACCCTAGTAGTTAATCTTTCAAAACCCAAAACGACGCCGAATAATCAGGAGTCTTCCAAGCCAAAAGAAGAATACTCTTTCGATGACAGTAATATCCCAGGGATATTCCAATGTCTGATAAAGAGTGGCAAACTCCAGATTCCAGAGCCGAAAAGACCTAATGAGGTGAATCTAACCAACAATCCCAAGTATTGTATCTATCACAGATACATAAATTATCCTACCAAGGCTTGCTATGTCTTGAAGAAAAGAATCCAGGAGCTGATAAATGCCAATGCCATCGCTTTAACCAACGATGAGCATACGGTCACAACCAATATGATTTCTCTTCAATTTGGAGGTTTTCCTCCACAGCAAGTCCCAGATGGAATTGTTCCAATTCCAAAGGCGACGATGAAGATTGTGAATATCCCGCCTGCCAGAGAGCAAAATGAAGGACTTTTGCCTCTTACACTGAAAAATGGTAAAATCTTGTGGGTACATCTTGATTTAGTACCTGAAATGGAGGATGAAGGTAAAACTTCAAAATCGAAGAAAGGTAAAAAAGTTAAAACCTGCAACATGATTTCTCATGTTTTAACCCCAGACCATGATGATTTAGATCATTTATGGGGTGGCATTCCTTTGGAGGATAGACTGAAGGATTTGAATATATGCCCTCCAAGCTTGGCTCCTCCTACCAAACTCAAGCTTAATCATCAGCAGTGGTTAGCTATGAATAGTGTCCCTTTATATAGGGCACAACAAGTCTTTGCTGCTTATGAAAAAGCACCTGTAGGGATTTTTTCTCTTGTCCCGAATAATCCTTCTCCTGTGGTTACAGAGGTCTCTGCTCCTTCTTTCTCTTTTGAACCATCTATTAAAAGTCTGCTACCCACTCACTTGTATAGTCAACAATCAGTCCATCTCATGAAAAAGATGGGCTACGACTTTCAAAAGACGGAAGGTTTAAACTATGATAAAGGAATGCGACTTTCTTTACAAATTTAAAGTCAAAAATCCACTGTGGGATTGTGTTTTGAGGTTCCTCATAAAAATTCTCGCAAGAAGAAGACTAAGGAAAAGAAGACTAAATCCTGCAATATGGTACTTCATTCTCCTGAGTTCGAAGAAGAAATCTTTACTGGTACGAGATCTGGAATAGAGTACCACAAAGATTATGAGGGATCTTCCAAAGAAGCAGAGGACGTAGTTGAAACACTACCAGCTCAACCATCTCATGTTCCTGCTAAACCATCTGTGGTTGAGAAAGGGAAACAAAAAGCAATACGCTTTGACGTCCCATTGAAATCTGCTTCAAATTAAGGGGTGGTGATGAAACCCTACAAGTTCGATATTCTAGCCCAGTTAGCTAATACTCCGGCTAGACTCTCTATCTTCGAGCTGCTTCGTCTTTCTAAAGAAAGTCGAGAAACTCTGAGTGAAGCTTTGCTACAAGCAGATTCTTGCTTAGCTCAACTCAAGAGTCCTGACAATATACCAGTATCGTGCCCACAATGTCATAGTGTGATGGAAGCAATTTCCAATATCACCTTCACACAAGAAGATATGCTGTTGAAGCATAATAAGCACGACAGGCCTTTGTGCTACACTGGGTATATCGAATCCACTGAAATTGACAGGATTTACATTGATCCTGGGTCTTCTATTAGCATTATTCTTCAGAGTATGCTAAGACCTTTGAGGATTCCTACTAGTAATTTGACTTACACTAGTACCACAATAGTTGGTTTTAACTCTGGCAAGAGTAAACCACTGGAGAAGATTCGTCTGAAGATTCAAATTGGTGATCTTCGAACTATGGCGACATTTTATGTTATCAACTCAGATGTATCTTACAATATCCTTCTCGGAAGACCGTGGATACATGAGCATAACATTGTGCCTTCAACTCTCCACCAATGCTTCAAGTACATGGATTTCCAAGGGGTTGTGAAGACTGAGTTTGCTGATATCAATCCTTTCAAGGGTGTTGAAGCCTATTTTTCTGATTCAATACTCTACAAACAAGAGCATGTGAAGGAGATATCAGATATGGCTGAAGATCGATCACCTGCTGAAGATCAGTCTGTCAATGAAGATCCTCCAGAAGAGCAATCTTTGAAGATTAAAGTCAAAGGTCGAATCCAACCCCAACCTGTCAATGACCAACCTCTGATGATCAAGGTCAAAGGAAGAACTCGAGCTTCATCTGAGGAATCAGTGAGTATTCCTGCCAAGAGCCAAGTTCAACCTCTCATGATCAAAGTCAAGGGACGTACTTCTCGTACGAATAATCCAGCACCACCATTGATCATCAACCTTGGCAAGTCTACGCAGAAGACGGATGATGGTCCGTTAATGATCAATCCGAAGCATAGCATTCAAATTGTAAATGATGTAAATAGTGATCATTCTGTACTTTCTAATATCAATGAAGATTTCCTTTTGGATTATATGGCTGTCAAATTTATTGAAAGAATGACTTTATCTTCTGATGATCAAAGTTATCAATATAAAAATGACATAAATACAGAGAAAACCTTATACATTGACCATAAGAAAAATTCCTTTCCTCCTCATGTCGATGTTGGACCTTATGCTCAAAGGTTCCTAACATCTTCTTCCTGTAGCCGCTTCATCACAAGCTTGTGTAACTTATAGACGTCACGAAGAATCTTATTTCGTGATTCCATCTGATAAGAAAAACAAGCGCCAAATTGTGTTTGGTCTGGCTAGAAATATCCATGTTATTCAGACAGATGATCTTAGAGATAAAGATAAAGAAAGAATTCGAATTGACAAATATAGTCAACAATCTCTCAAGATTATCCAGAATATGGGATATGATTTAAAGACTATGCAGGGTCTCAATCAAGGCAAAGGTAGACGATTACCATTATGTGGTGATCCATTTTACCAGAAAACTCGGCATGGGTTGGGATACGATCCATCCCACTTATTTAATGAGGATATATAAGAAGAATTTTCTTCCAGCTCTTTACAATCCTCAGATTCTGAAGAAATCCAATTCATCGAATCGGATACATCCCACATGTGTAAGGAAGATATAGAAAAAGAATGTTCTTCCAGTTTTTTACAATCCTCATATTCTGGAGGAGACTATTATGATGAATCTGAGTGCGTATTCTCAGTCAACATGGTTCAAACTGATGGTGAATCTGAGCCATTTGAGAATGATCCTTGGGCACAGCAAATGGACACTCAATGGGAGCTTCGTTTTGAACAGCGATAGCCACCTACAGAGGATGAGATTGTCCAGATTGATATTGGAGACGGAACTACATCCAAACCAATATTCATCAGTAAAAATCTCTCCGAAGATGAAAAGGAAGAGTTGATACAACTGATTAAAGAATATATTGATATCTTTGCATGGAGTTATGAGGATATGCCGGGTCTAGATCCTAAAGTTGCTACTCATAAACTCAATATTTTTCCTAATGCCAAGCCTATAAAACAACAGCAACGACATTTTCGACCAGATATGATGGATGTAATTGAAGCAGAAGTCAAAAAGCTGATTACATGTGGCTTTGTTCGTGAAGAACAACACCCAGACTGGGTTGCCAACATTGTTCCTGTTATGAAGAAGAACAAAAAAGTCTGAGTTTGTATAGATTTTCGGGATCTTAATCCAGCTTGTCCAAAGGACAAATTTCCACTTCCGATTACCGATGTCATGATAGACAATACATGTGGTTTTGAACGCATGTCTTTCATAGACGGATTTTTAGGATACAATTAAATTAAGATGCATCCGGGAGATGAGAAACATAATGCTTTTCGTACACCCCTTGGAGTCTACTGCTATACGGTTATGTCGTTTGGTCTAAAAATGTCGGTGCTACGTATCAACGGGCTATGAGCAACATCTTTCAAGAACATCTACGGAAAATAGTTGAATGTTATGTGGATGACATTGCTGTCAAAAGTCGATCAAAATATGATCATATTCAAGACTTGAAGACAGTATTTGAGTTGATGCATCAGCATCAACTAAAGATGAACCCTACTAAGTCTTTCTTAGGGGTTTCCAGTGACAAGTTTTTGGGATTTGTCATTACTTCGTAAGGTATCCATGTTGATCCTGATAAAATTAAAACAATTCTTGAAATGCGTCCTCCACGCAATTTAAAAGAACTCTGCGGCTTTCAAGGTCGCATTGCTTATATCAGGAGATTTATATCCAATCTTTCTGGAAGATGTCAACCTTTCTCCCGTCTATTAAAGAAAGGTGTATCATTTGTCTGGGATGAAGCATATCAGAAAGCCTTCAATGACATCAAGCAATACCTTACAAATCCACCTGTTCTGGTACCTTCAGTGGTAGGAAGACCATTCTTGCTATATGTTCGAGCCTTAGATCATTCACTTGGTGCTCTTCTTGCACAGAAAAGTGACAAAGGTCATGAACAGGTAATTTATTATCTTAGTCGAATGATGGTCGGAACTGAACACAGGTATACTCCTGTGGAAAAGGAATGTCTGGCCTTGGTTTTTGCTGTTCAAAAGACAAGACATTATGTGTCAGGACAGACTATTCATGTCATCTCTAGAATAAATCATATTCGAGTATTGATGAGAAAACCGAGCATTCTTAACTCCAGGTTAGCCACCTGGGCGATGTTGCTCACTCCTTATGATATGGTCTATGTGCCTCAAAAATTAGTAAATGGCCAAGCATTAGCTGATTTCTTAGCAGCTCACCCGATACCTGAAACATCGAAGCTATATGAGGACATTCCAGATGAAGTTGTGGATTACAACATGACTTTGAAGGATAACATTTGGCAACTATATTTTGATGGAGCATCACGGGTTGGACCTAAAGGCAATATTGTCTCAAGAGTAGGTATCGTCTTGGTCTCTCCTGACAAAATGGTCATATATCGTGCCTATTCTCTTAATGAACCATGCTCCAACAATGTGGCAGAATACAATACTCCGCTAATTGGTCTCCAAGTAGCAAAATAATTGGACATTGAGTTCCTGGAAGCTTATGGAGACTCTCAACTGACTGTTAATCAAGTCAGAGGGACATATGATGTCAGAAATCCTGACCTCATCCCTTATCATCAAGTGGTAATCGAATTGGTCCTTTCATTCAAAGGATTTTTTATCGAATTCGTACCATATTCTCAGAATTTGGAAGCTGATGCTCTTGCTAGTTTAGCTACAGATTTAGCTGTTCCAATTAGAAGACAAAATACCATCACTTTGTTGGATCGAGACTTATTCTGTGTTAAGAATAACTTGCATATTGAACATAGTTATACTACAGAATCAAGTTCCCAGCAGAGGGATTGGAGAAGTCCATTCATTGATTATGCAGTTCATGGGATTTTACCTGAAGATCCAAAAGAAGCTGCATCAATCAAGAGACGATCATTTTGATTTTATTATGATTCTTCTTTACATATGTTATATCGTCGTTCTTATGACGGACTTTTACTACGCTGTCTCTCTGAGAGTGAAGCTAAACAAACACCCGTGAAGCTCATGATGGTGCCTGTGGTGCTCATCAACTGGGTCCAAAATTACAGGACCGCATTTGAAGAATGGGGTATTATTGGCCATCCATGATAGCAGATGCTGTGGATTATGCCAGACGGTGTAAAGCGTGTCAGATTCATGCTGATTTTATTCATCAACCATCTGAGTTCTTACATCCTACAGCAGCTTCTTGGCCCTTCGAAGCTTAGGACATAGATATTATTGGTCCGATTAACCCTCCTTCTGTCAAAGGACATCGATTTATACTGGCTATAACCGATTATTTTTCTAAATGGGCAAAAGCGGTTCCCCTTATTGAAGTGAAAACATCTAATGTGGTTAGCTTTATTAAACATCATGTTATTTATCGTTTCGAGATTCCCCGACGAATAATTCATGACAATGGACCACAATTCGCCAGTCAGGCATTTTATCGGTTCTGCGACAAGAATCGAATCCAAAATTTGGCTTCTACGGCCTATAATCCAACTGTTAATGGTTTGGCCGAAGCTTTCAACAAGACAATCATTAAACTTCTCAAAAAGTTTATCTTTTCTAATAAACGTGATTGGAATGAGAAACTTGGAGAATGTTTATGGGCTTACCGAACGACAGTCCGAACTCCTACTGGTTTTACACCATTTTTACTGGTTTACGGATGTGAGGCTGTTCTCCCACTGGAAATCCAGATTCCATCTCTTAGAATAGTCATTGCTAATGAGCTAACTACAGAGAACAATGATCGCTTACGACTCCAAGAACTTGAAGGATTGGACGAAAAGCATCTTTAAGCGCAACAGCACATTGAGCTATATCAAGCCCGTATATCTCGAACTTTCAATCATAAAGTTAAAGAGAGGGTATTTAAAGTTGGTAAGCTAGTTCTAGCTATTCGAAGACCGATGGTGATGACTCATAAGAGCAAAGAAAAATTTCAAGCAAAATAGGAAGGTCCCTATGTAGTCGAGTCAGTATTCTCCAATGGTGCCTATAGGTTGTCTAAACCTAATGGAGATTTGCTTATGATGCCGATCAATGGCAAATTCTTGAAGAAATATTATGTTTGAATTTCTTCTTTATTCTCCAGCTACCAATGTTTGGTTAAGCTGATCATTTGTCTTCCTAAAAGAAAATTTTGATCTTCTGTCTTACCAACTGATAAAAAAAAGAGATTTATTATTTATCATGTTCTCATGACCTCTGAATAAATATTAAGTCTACTTCTTCTTCTATCTATCATGTCCTTTTGGCCTCTGAATAGATATTAATCTATTTTTCTTTGAGTTGTTACGATCTGTCATGTTCATATTACCTCTGATAGTATCATGTGCTCTAAACAGAAAAAAAAAAGATTCATTATCTATCATGTCCATATTACCTCTGGATAGATATAATTTATTGAATTTAGAAGACTTGTCATGTCCATATTACCTCTGATAAGTGTTTTCTATCTCATACCTATTGTTTAAATTCAAAATAAATGATAGAATCATAAAACAAATATTTTATTCATTTTTTGTAAATATTACAGAATGAAAAAAGATAGAAGATTACAAAAGCTCTTTATTTGCCTAAGGCGGAGCAGATAAGTCTTTTAGCAATTTTTGCAGCTCTGCTAGACGCTTTTCACGAGAGCTTAATATATTCTTAGTACCTAAGGAGCGTCGAGCTTCGGGAGTACAGATATGAGAAAGTCCAGCAAAAGTGACTATCATATTATCCTTGGCTTCGTCAAGGGTTTTGATGGTAGACTCAGCTCCAAAGACTTGTTCTTCCAAAATCGAGCTCTGTGTAAGCTGCTGGTCTCGAGCTATGATCAGCTGATCCCTCTCCGCCTTCAAGCGAGCAAACTCAGCCTCAACTTCTCGAATTTTATCATTTTGTTGATGAATTCTCATATTCGAGGTTTTATAGGCTTCTCTCTGGCTATCCAGCTGGGGCTTTGCTCCTGCCAAAAAAGCTTTTTCTTTGGCGACCTTTATGTTGTACTCATAGAGGGCTTCATTGAAAGTTGTCTCCCGAGCGAGGTATTCAGCTGATAAAGCGTCATACTCCTCTTGGATGAGACTTTCAGTGGTTTCACTTGACAGCTTCAGATATTCTTTAATGGGCTGTTCAAGTCCCTCCACGACTTTCTCCAATGCCGCTGCTCTCGCTGCATCATTAAACATGGCGACATTTCTGATCGTAAGAGAAATAGACACCTTCAAGCTTTCATAATTGAGGCCCTTATTCAGGACCATCTTGATCAAAGCCGCTAGAGTCTTGTAAAAAGTCTCAGTATGAATCTCAACTAAGAGATTCATTTCTGCACTTGAGCTCGGTGTGGCGGCAATGTCTGTCAAATCTCTTCTTTGAAGACTAGGAGCAGATGTTACCTTGGTGGACAAATATTTGTCTGGAAATTTGTAGCCAACCATCATATTTCGTATTTTATCCGCAGAGATTGTTGAACCAGTGTTGATGGTTGGAGCCTTGTTCTCCTGAAATCTTTTTTTATCATCTTTGGATATCTTATCTTTATGATAAAAGAGATATGTTGTCCACTTGTTGATGTATGCCAGATGAGATCCACTTTCATGCATAGTAGTGCAAATCATGTAATGGCACATCAACTCTTCATATACCTCAACCAATTGAGGGTTTTCTTCCTGATTTTAGCAAGTTCTCAGTTGGAGGGAACATATTCTTCATATGGGGCTTCCTCCATTGGCAGCTTTGAGATGAATTGCATCTCGTGGAGTGCGAGACCCATTTCACCTTTTGGGGTCGTAAAAGTTTCTGTTGAACTGATATATATCTCCATCAGAGCCATGAACAAGTTACTGTTCGGTGGTATACCCTGACTAGTGGAGGCCACTGCTTCATACAGACCGATGGCTTCCAAATCTGTCTTGAAGTTCTTCATGACCCAAACACTAATTTGGATCCAATTCTGATTGAAAGGAGATAGCCACCCTGGTAGTCTGCGGTTGGCTTGGGAATATAATACTGCAGCCCTTATGAACTTATTAATGAACATTTGGGTCTGCACCGGTT
This sequence comes from Iris pallida, assembly GCA_029216955.1. Taxonomy (NCBI): domain Eukaryota; kingdom Viridiplantae; phylum Streptophyta; class Magnoliopsida; order Asparagales; family Iridaceae; genus Iris; species Iris pallida. Next base: position 49,086,844 of record JANAVB010030220.1, on the reverse strand, counting down.
GGATTAAAGCCGAATCTTCACTCGGAGTAAATCTAGGCAAGAGACCAGAAAAAGGAACGACACCGCCATTGGGAACACTGACGTGATACCCCATATCGTTGGCACTATCCCTCTTGAAAATGATTCTACCCGGCCTTCCATGACTGCTGGGAGTCAGATTCCACAGCGTCTGTCGGGGATGGATGGCATGGATAAATGCAGACAGAGGATAATCTCTATCCATGTCGGGGAGATACATTGCTCTATCTCCAAACTTGAACACCCAAGACTCCTTCTTGGGGTGTGTTTGTGACTTGAAGTCTATTGCATCCCCGAATAAGAAAGCTGGCTTTGCAAATTATTGGCCATCCAGCGAGGTCAACAGTTCTCCATTTATCATGGACAGTATCATTCTGTCCCATTGAGCAGATATCAGCTGTCGTCTCTCTGCAGGATATTCCGGATTTGACTAGGGAAACTCCACATGGGATAGGTTCTCCAAAAAATTCGAGCCCACCAAACCAGCTGATGAGCCAAATACTTCTGCAAGTGGATGAATTTGCAAATCCACTGCCAAAAGAAAAAGAAAAATCAAGTTAGTGAAAATCTAATTTGAAATTTTTACACAGATAATTTGGTCTAAGTTTTACTCATAAAGATTAAAGACTCTGACTGTACAAAACTTTACGCTTATTAAAGTTGATAAAAACTTTTAAAGTGTACAAGTTCTGTGTTTTTACGCAAAGTCTTTTACTGGTTAAATTTTACGCTGGCACATGTTGATGTGAGTGTAATTTGAATTTTATGCTGGCATGTGTTGACATGAGCATATTTTAGATTTTACGCTGACACGTATAGACGTGAGCGTAATTTGAATTTTACGCTGGCATATGTTGACATGAGCGTATTTTAATTTTTACGCTGGCACGTGTTGACGTGAGCGTATTCTAATTTTTACGCTAGCACATGTTGATGTGAGCGTATTTTGAAATTTATGCTGGCACGTATAGGCATGGGCGTATTTTCTTAATTTTACGCTGGAACGTATAAACGTGGGTGTATTTTCTTAACTTTACGCTGACACGTATAACATGGGCATATTTAATTATCTCAGTTTCTACGCTGACACGTATAACGTGTCACGCCCCGATCCCGCAGAGTCCTTTCGTCCTCGCTTCGGCTCTTTTTGGGATCGTTCGTCCTCGCTAAGGCGTGATGCCGTGCGAGCCTAAGTTGCGCTTGCACAAGGCCAAGACCTGGAATAAGACAAGATAGACAAATTTGACAATACGCAGCGGAACGTATCGTAGATAATTGAAGCAGCAGCGGACATATTTCAGAATACAAGCATTGAACACAATGGTAACAAGAAACAATTCTCTTTATTGATTTCATTTGAAAAGATTACAAGCTCTCGATTCTCTCTGATACAATGTTATAATCTCTCAGAACTTTACAGATTACAATAATCCCATTCCCATACATTACATCCCTTTATATACAAAACCAAACTCTTGTACAGATGTCATCTCTTGGCATCTCTTTTGATTTCTAGCTCCTGAGGATGAGGCTCGGGCTATTGCTTCGGACTATCCTTCTCGATGCATAGTGCACCTGCATGCAGACTGATGGTGGGTCAGTATATCAGCATACTGATGATTGTGAACAAAGAGCTACATTTGTCTGAAACGATCACTGTTCATTTAGTGAGAAAACGTTTATTGTGATGTGATCTTGCTACTCTTTACCTATGTTCATTTCATGCATACAGAGTCAGTTTACAGTTCTTTTGAAAACATCTTTGAAAAGCCAACAATTCAATTCCATCTTAGCCGCTGTGCCTCCCACAGGTTCAGCTCGTCGCTAACCGCTGTGACTCGCATGGGTTCAGCTCGTCGCTAGCCGCTGTGACTCTCTAGGGTTCAGCTCGTCGCTAACCGCTGTGACTCGCATGGGTTCAGCTCGTCGCTAGCCGCTGTGACTCTCTAGGGTTCAGCTCGTCACTAAGTGGATACCCCAATGCACATGCAATATCAAATGAAATCTCATACATCAATCGAGCAAGTCATAAACAATTCCGTCTTCTTTTCAAGCAGGAAACATTTCTCTTTCTTAGCAGACAATGTGCGGATTCTCTTATAAGCATACTCAAGATTACTGTCTTGTTATTAGTAATACATTCATTAAAAAGCTCAGATTCTTATTAGGCGCAAGCGAATCATAAAATGAGACTTCGTCCACTCACCCACATCAATCGTCTTCTGTTGCAGAGTCAGAAATCCGATCTTTCTGTCTATCTAGTGCCTTCACGGAGCGGGGCACTACATAATTACCCACCGAAAAGAAGTTTCGTCCTCGAAACTTAAAAAGAAACTTACGATATCCTTAGCAGCGATAGTCCTCATCCTTTGCCATCATCAATCTATGAAATCATAATTCAGATCATGTCAAAACTCTTGTTCAATAAAGCATTTCAATCTCAATCAATCAAATCGATAAAACATATGCCGGCATCATAAAAATATTTACGGACTTATTGTATGGAACGTTCATCTCATTGATGATATCAAGCAGGCAAGGACATTTCGATCAGAAGAACATGTTCGAATTCAATTGAATCAATTGGCCAGAGGATCGTGTTGCTCTGATACCATTCTGTCACGCCCCGATCCCGCAGAGTCCTTTCGTCCTCGCTTCGGCTCTTTTTGGGATCGTTCGTCCTCGCTAAGGCGTGATGTCGTACAAGCCTAAGTTGCGCTTGCATAAGGCCAAGACCTAGAATAAGATAAGATAGACAAGTTTGACAATACGCAGCAGAACGTATCGCAGATAATTGAAGCAGCAGCGGACATATTTCAGAATACAAGCATTGAACACAATGGTAACAAGAAACAATTCTTTTTATTGATTTTATTTGAACAGATTACAAGCTCTTGATTCTCTCTGATACAATATTACAATCTCTCAAAACTTTATAGATTACAATGATCCCGTTCCCATATATTACATCCCTTTATATACAAAACCAAACTCTTGTACAGATGTCATCTCTTGGCATCTCTTCTGATTTCTGGCTCCTGAGGATGAGGCTCGGGCTATCGCTTCGGACTATCCTTCTCGATGCATAGTGCACCTGCATGCAGACTGATGGTGGGTCAGTATATCAGCATACTGGTAATTGTGAACAAAGAGCTACATTTGTCTGAAATGATCACTGTTTATTTAGTGAGAAAATATTTCTTGTGATGTGATCTTGCTACTCTTTACCTATGTTCATTTCATGTATACAGAGTCAGTTTACAGTTCTTTTGAAAACATCTTTGAAAAGCCAACAATTCAATTCCATCTTAGCCGCTGTGCCTCCCACGGGTTCAGCTCGTCGCTAACCGCTGTGACTCGCATGGGTTCAGCTCGTCGCTTGCCGCTGTGACTCTCTTGGGTTCAGCTCGTCGCTAACTGTCACGACCCGTACCCTGTGTAGGGGCACGAGAAGTGGGTACGTCCAGCCTACGCCGCAGTATCCGCGGTAGAACGTTGTCCTAGGTTGCTAACTAATCTCATGCAGTGTATATAATGTACTTGCCAAGAACTCAACTCCGAAGGGAGGACAAGTAAAAGATATGATATACTCAATCACCGTCTAAGCACGATAAGATAACACAGAAATCTAGATACCAACTAACAACAACAGAAATTAAACTACTAAAATAATAACAACAATATCTCAAACAAACTCTAATACAACTTGATATCTCAAGTTTAATACAAACAGGCTCAAAACATGAAAGCTAAGTAAGCCTACTAGCTAAACTCCTGAATCACTCCTGAGAGTCGGAACCAAAGGTAGCTAATCCCTCGTCAGGTCCATGGTAAGTCGGGCATGTGTCGTCAGGAGTATCATCTGTAATATTTTCAACAGGTCCAATCAGGACAGGAACGAGCACATCTCATCTAGAAATCCCAAGTAAATGACAAAGACTATAAAGCAGTTTTTAGACAGTTATACAGATGAGCATGGCAGTTTTATACAGATAATGATGTAGAGAAACAGTGAGGGTACAAGGGAAGTAAAGTAACTAACAAGAGAAGAAAACATGGCAAGGAAGACTGTAGTAAACTAGCTGAACTAGAATAACATGGTATAAGTCCAGACAGTATAAAAGGTAATCCCAGTGTGAGTCCAGTCCATATAATCCAATACTAGATGATTCCAGTATCAGATGAGTCCAGTAAAATGAGTCCAAAAGTGATCCATGATTCCAGGGTAAGTCCAGACTATACTCTAACAGTGTGTTTTAAAATACTGAGATCAACATGTAAACGGCTAGGGGTAATCAGGCACATCGCACACTCGGCCAAGTGTGGGATGGCTAGCATTCCAGAATAGTTCCAAGGGAGGTGGTTCCAGATTTTAGGTATGTTCACATGTCTACTCAAGTATTTCCCCGCCCACAAATGAATCCATAATCCAACACTACAACCAGTATGAGTCCAGCCAATGATTCCAGAAATGATTCCAGAAATGGTTCCAGTAGGGTGATGCCAGTAGTGATTCCAGATATAGAGGCCAGACATAAATAAATGAGTGTCGTATGTAATGGATCCAGCAATGCTAATCGTGTTTGTACAGAGAATCATATATAGCTATCTAGAACTGAAATACAGTAAATGACAAGTAATGAAAGAACTATCAGAGAATGTACTCGCCTGACACTCTGGAAAGAGTAGTGTAATATCAGATGTCTGTACCAGGGTCACAATGTCCTAAAATAGAGAAATACAATTATGATATGTCTAATGTGAAAATAAATGAAAGAACTAATGCAATCTACATGATTTCTAAGCCAATCTAGGTCAAAGTCAAACTTGGTCAACTCCATAGTCAAACTAAGCCATATCAAGTCATATCAGGTCACAAAAAGTCAAACTAAGTCATACAAGGTCAAACTAGGTCAAACAAGTTTAAACTAGTCCAATCTAGGTTAAAGTCAACTCCTGGTCAACATTCTAGTCAAACTAGTCAAACACTAGTCAATGTGGTCAAGCTAAACCAATTCTAGGTCAAACTTAGGCTAATCAAGGTTCTGGTCAACATAGACTAATCATCTAGGTGATTAGGTCAAGGGTCAATCATCTAAGTCAACTCTATAAGGTAACTCATAACCATAGGCTAACCTGTCTTAGGATACCTATGATACCATACTATAAGGCTAAGATATAACCAATCTCCTATACAAGTACATCACATATAATATACATAATACAATCCAAACTTATCCTATAACCAAGCTAAACCATACTCTAACTCAAATTAAGACTTAACTCTAAGTATCCTACTTAACCCCATACATATCTTTATTCTACTTAGGACTACCCATATAACTTTAAATCACAACTACTCAATAATAGGTCAAAACCTAAACCAACTAGTCCATAGTCTAGGGTTTAGTCAAACTAGGTTACCAAGTCATTTAGAAACCATCTAAGTCCATTCTAAGTCAATTAGGTCAAGGTTGACTTATAGTCGACTTTGGTCAATACTCAGTCAAAGTAGGGTCAACTAGCTAACTAGGTCATGGTCAAGGTTTAATTAGGGTTAGGCCTAATGCCATAGGCTAATAGATCAAAACCATAGGCTAATATCACTTATAGGTTTCTATGTAAACCTAGCCTATACAAGGTATCATACATATATATATCATATCAACTATATATATATATAACATATATATATACATATACTTATATATATACATAGACTTATATATAGAGAGAGAGTGATAAAGTGAGAGAGTGATTAGGGTTAGGGTTGTGTTTAGGGTTAGGGACTGAGGTTAGGGTTGGGTGTTTAGGACTGAACTCAGTTCAGAAACTGAGCACAGTCACACACACACACTGAATATATACACACAGTGTATATATTACACATACATGTATATATACTCACACACACCTATACACACCCCTATATACTATGAAACTTGACACACACACACATCTACATATATACTATACATATACAGTATAAAATACACAAATATACATGTATACATTGATTAAAATCAAATCAAAAACCAAAATAAAAACTGGAAAAATACAGAGAAAATGGGATTACAGAAACTGAGAACAGAGAATGGGGGTATTTCGAATTTGAAACCCTAAACATTGCTAAGATCCCAAATGGGTGGTTGGTAAACCTAGGGTTAGGTGTCTTCTAGTGTCCTAGGTGCCTTAGACACGACCACGACACGACACAACGTGTCCGTGGGTCAAAATACAGAATCGGGTAAAATTTTAGGGCTGTGTCAGGCTAGAGTTCCTGTGTCTCGTACTCACGACACAGGACACGTGGGATCTCGTGCACCTAGGGGTAGGTTCGCCTAGGGGTCTACTAGGTATCCCAAAACCTAATTCGTGTCCAAGTGTGTCCGTGTCCGAGTTACACGCACGTATCAGTGCGTGTTCTGTGTGCGTGTCAGAACAGTGTGTGATCAGTGCGAGTGGATTTTCTCCCTCGACACGACACCAGCGTGTCTGAAACTTTGGGAGGGGTGTGTCAGACACTGCCCCGACCCTCAGACCAAGTTTCAAGTGTCCACGTCGCGTGTCGTGTCCGCTAGGAGCCCCGAGTAGCAGGGGAGCTACACAGTGGCTCGTGCACGTGTCGTACAGTGAGGACGGGGCCTCGTGTGCCTCACACGTGGCACGTGGGGCCACGTGCTCGTGTCAGTGGGTCGGCCTAGGGTCTAGGTTCGTGTCCGTGTCACTGCATCGTGTCCACAACATGTGTGGATACGAAACAAGGTGTCAAACACCTACGTGTTTCCAGTGTAAACAGTGTGTGTCAGTGAGTGTAAACCCAGTGAGTTCGTGTCCGATTTGGACACGAACAGTGTCCTGTTTTGTGCTCAGACCTAGGAAAATGTGTCCTACCCATCTAGGGCTACCCAAATATATAATTTGTTTTACAAAAACAGAACATTAATTCCTAAGTGGCATTTCACCAAACACCCTAATTAAAACCTAGATACGTGTCCGATACGGACACCAAACCATATCAAAATCCTACCAAACTTGACCTACATGACCATGGTATCCTAATGCATGCAACCATGAAGAGAAATCACTATTTTAGTAGGGTTTAGGGCACTTTACCTATTTGGCCAAAATCAATGTAAACCACTTCAAGGGGGGGTTTCTTCTTCACCTTGGGGTGTCCAAATCCTTATGCAACCTTGCTACTAAGCCTCCCTTAGCATCCTCAAGTGTAGGGGGTTCCAATGGAACAAGTTTGGTCCAATTTGGAGCTAAAATGACTAAGTTATGAAGTGGTGAAGGTAGAGGAAAAACTAGGTATTGAAAATGAAGGTTTGTGAAGGTGGGGGTGTACATATAGGGGGGGGCATGTCATGGCAGCCAAGGGGGTCTCCTTGGCCGACCAAGCAAAGGGGGGGGGTGTCCCATGGCCTTGCTTAAGGGAGAAGGCAAGGACTTTAAGGGTAAAGGTTTGATATTTTACTAAAATCAAGGTAAATATCTAAATGAGATATTTTCTAAATGGAAATATCTAGATATTCTATAGGCTTAACATTACTTTAGTTAAACCCTCTAACTTAGTCTCTAGGTCATGACTAACATCTAGATTAAGGCTAAACTAGGTTAGTAACTAACATGACACTATTCACCTAATAAATCACATTAATTCTAAAAAAATTCTAGAAAATTACCAAAATACCCTTTTGATCAAAAAGGGATAATTTGACATCCTAATCACATGGTTAAGCTCATATGGTCATGGTTAGTCTCTAGGTCACATAATCTATAGGGTTACACTATAGTTACACTAGTCAAAATCACAAAGTCATAAGTCATGACTTAACAAAATAGTTTTAATCAATCTAAAATCACCAAAAATTATATCATGACTATAACTCCATATTTAAATAATAAAATAATAAATTTTCAAAAATACCCAATTTTCAGAAAACAGGGTGTTACAAGTCTACCCTCCTTAAAATAATTTCGTCCTCGAAATTAAGGCGGTCGTACTCCTCCTAGGTCACACCCCCAGTCAATCAAGGTCAAAAGATAACATGCAATCATAGACCTACTGGTCATGATTCTACAGTCTCAAAAGGGGTAACTATGCTATCTAGCATATCACAAGCATATCCTGACAGGTACTAATGGAATCACACAACAAGATGGGAATGGATTTGAAAGAACAGAACCTGCAAGTGGCTCCATCCATGTAGAATAATATATGAAAGCGAACCAAAGTGCAATAGGTTGATCAGACCATCATGCACCGGCCCTGATTAGACAATATGTTAGTGGGTACTAGCCCCCAATAAAATATGTCGTGATCAAGCTCGATAAAATATAAGCTTGTAAAACTAAGGCTAAATTAGCAGTAAAGAAGGTCAAAATATAAGGGAGGTAATGATGAATAAGGTTAAATAGTCCAAGATCCCTTAAACATCAAGGAGTGAGGGTGAATTAAAACAAGAGGAAAAGGGTTTTCAATATCGAAGTTCAAAATAAGATTCTCAAGGGTCGTCCCGGAATCTCTCATGAAATCCTAACAGTGATTGAGTATACTCTCATCCTAATACCTTAATTCCTATATTCTATCGCAGGCTCGTAGCAGTACAACTAAGTCGTCGTACTACTACGAAATCGCACAAATGCGACTCTCGACCTGCATGGGCCACCACTAAAAACGTGTCACGACCCGTACCCTGTGTAGGGGCACGAGAAGTGGGTACGTCCAGCCTACGCCGCAGTATCGGCGGTAGAACGCTGTCCTAGGTTGCTAACTAATCTCATGCAGTGTATATAATGTACTTGCCAAGAACTCAACTCCGAAGGGAGGACAAGTAAAAGATATGATATACTCAATCACCGTCTAAGCACGATAAGATAACACAGAAATCTAGATACCAACTAACAACAACAGAAATTAAACTACTAAAATAATAACAACAATATCTCAAACAAACTCTAATACAACTTGATATCTCAAGTTTAATACAACAGGCTCAAAACATGAAAGCTAAGTAAGCCTACTAGCTAAACTCCTGAATCACTCCTGAGAGTCGGAACCAAAGGTAGCTAATCCCTCGCCAGGTCCATGGTAAGTCGGGCATGTGTCGTCAGGAGTATCATCTGTAATATTTTCAACAGGTCCAATCAGGACAGGAACGAGCACATCTCATCTAGAAATCCCAAGTAAATGACAAAGACTATAAAGCAGTTTTTAGACAGTTATACAGATGAGCATGGCAGTTTTATACAGATAATGATGTAGAGAAACAGTGAGGGTACAAGGAAGTAAAGTAACTAACAAGAGAAGAAAACATGGCAAAGAAGACTGTAGTAAACTAGCTGAACTAGAATAACATGGTATAAGTCCAGACAGTATAAAAGTAATCCCAGTGTGAGTCCAGTCCATATAATCCAATACTAGATGATTCCAGTACAAGATGAGTCCAGTAAAATGAGTCCAGAAGTGATCCATGATTCCAGGGTAAGTCCAGCTATACTCTAACTGTGTGTTTTAAAATACTGAGATCAACATGTAAACGGCTAGGGGTAATCAGGCACATCGCACACTCGGCCAAGTGTGGGATGGCTAGCATTCCAGAATAGTTCCAAGGGAGGTGGTTCCAGATTTTAGGTATGTTCACATGTCTACTCAAGTATTTCCCCGCCCACAAATGAATCCATAATCCAACACTACAACCAGTATGAGTCCAGCCAATGATTCCAGAAATGATTCCAGTAGGGTGATGCCAGTAGTGATTCCAGATATAGAGGCCAGACATGAATAAATGAGTGTCGCATGTAATGGATCCAGCAATACTAATCGTGTTTGTACAGAGAATCATATATATCTAGAACTGAAATACAGTAAATGACAAGTAATGAAAGAACTATCAGAGAATGTACTCGCCTGACACTCTGGAAAGAGTAGTGTAATATCAGATGTCTGTACCAGGGTCACAATGTCCTAAAATAGGGAAATACAATTATGATATGTCTAATGTGAAAATAAATGAAAGAACTAATGCAATCTACATGATTTCTAAGCCAATCTAGGTCAAAGTCAAACTTGGTCAACTCCATAGTCAACTAAGCCATATCAAGTCATATCAGGTCACAAAAGTCAAACTAAGTCATACAAGGTCAAACTAGGTCAAACAAGTTTAAACTAGTCCAATCTAGGTTAAAGTCAACTCCTGGTCAACATTCTAGTCAAACTAGTCAAACACTATTCAATGTGGTCAAGCTAAACCAATTCTAGGTCAAACTTAGGCTAATCAAGGTTCTGGTCAACATAGACTAATCATCTAGGTGATTAGGTCAAGGGTCAATCATCTAAGTCAACTCTATAAGGTAACTCATAACCATAGGCTAACCTGTCTTAGGATACCTATGATACCATACTATAAGGCTAAGATATAACCAATCTCCTATACAAGTACATCATATAATATACATAATACAATCCAAACTTATCCTATAACCAAGCTAAACCATACTCTAACTCAAATTAAGACTTAACTCTAAGTATCCTACTTAACCCCATACATATCTTCATTCTACTTAGGACTACCCATATAACTTTAAATCACAACTACTCAATAATAGGTCAAAACCTAAACCAACTAGTCCATAGTCTAGGGTTTAGTCAAACTAGGTTACCAAGTCATTTAGAAACCATCTAAGTCCATTCTAAGTCAATTAGGTCAAGGTTGACTTATAGTCGACTTTGGTCAATACTCAGTCAAAGTAGGGTCAACTAGCTAACTAGGTCATGGTCAAGGTTTAATTAGGGTTAGGCCTAATGCCATAGGCTAATAGATCAAAACCATAGGCTAATATCACTTATAGGTTTCTATGTAAACCTAGCCTATACAAGGTATCATACATATATATATCATATCAACTATATATATATAACATATATATACATATACTTATATATATACATAGACTTATATATAGAGAGAGTGATAAAGTGAGAGAGTGATTAGGGTTAGGGTTGTGTTTAGGGTTAGGGACTGAGGTTAGGGTTGGGTGTTTAGGACTGAACTCAGTTCAGAAACTGAGCACAGTCACACACACACACTGAATATACACACAGTGTATATATTACACATACATGTATATATACTCACACACACCTATACACACCTCTATATACTATGAAACTTGACACACACACACATCTACATATATACTATACATATACAGTATAAAATACACAAATACACATGTATACATTGATTAAAATCAAATCAAAAACCAAAATAAAAACTGGAAAAATACAGAGAAAATGGGATTACAGAAACTGAGAACAGAGAATGGGGGTATTTCGAATTTGAAACCCTAAACATTGCTAAGATCCCAAATGGGTGGTTGGTAAACCTAGGGTTAGGTGTCTTCTAGTGTCCTAGGTGCCTTAGACACGACCACGACACGACACACGTGTCCGTGGGTCAAAATACAGAATCGGGTAAAATTTTAGGGCTGTGTCAGGCTAGAGTTCCTGTGTCTCGTACTCACGACACAGGACACGTGGGATCTCGTGCACCTAGGGGTAGGTTCGCCTAGGGGTCTACTAGGTATCCCAAAACCTAATTCGTGTCCAAGTGTGTCCGTGTCCGAGTTACACGCACGTATCAGTGCGTGTTCTGTGTGCGTGTCAGAACAGTGTGTGATCAGTGCGAGTGGATTTTCTCCCTCGACACGACACCAGCGTGTCTGAAACTTTGGGAGGGTGTGTCAGACACTGCCCCGACCCTCAGACCAAGTTTCAAGTGTCCACGTCGCGTGTCGTGTCCGCTAGGAGCCCCGAGTAGCAGGGGAGCTACACAGTGGCTCGTGCACGTGTCGTGCAGTGAGGACGGGGCCTCGTGTGCCTCACACGTGGCACGTGGGGCCACGTGCTCGTGTCAGTGGGTCGGCCTAGGGTCTAGGTTCGTGTCCGTGTCACTGCATCGTGTCCACAACATGTGTGGATACGAAACAAGGTGTCAAACACCTACGTGTTTCCAGTGTAAACAGTGTGTGTCAGTGAGTGTAAACCCAGTGAGTTCGTGTCCGATTTGGACACGAACAGTGTCCTGTTTTGTGCTCAGACCTAGGAAAATGTGTCCTACCCATCTAGGGCTACCCAAATATATAATTTGTTTTACAAAAACAGAACATTAATTCCTAAGTGGCATTTCACCAAACACCCTAATTAAAACCTAGATACGTGTCCGATACGGACACCAAACCATATCAAAATCCTACCAAACTTGACCTACATGACCATGGTATCCTAATGCATGCAACCATGAAGAGAAATCACTATTTTAGTAGGGTTTAGGGCACTTTACCTATTTGGCCAAAATCAATGTAAACCACTTCAAGGGGGGGTTTCTTCTTCACCTTGGGGTGTCCAAATCCTTGTGCAACCTTGCTACTAAGCCTCCCTTAGCATCCTCAAGTGTAGGGGGTTCCAATGGAACAAGTTTGGTCCAATTTGGAGCTAAAATGACTAAGTTATGAAGTGGTGAAGGTAGAGGAAAAACTAGGTATTGAAAATGAAGGTTTGTGAAGGTGGGGGTGTACATATAGGGGGGGGCATGTCATGGCAGCCAAGGGGGTCTCCTTGGCCGACCAAGCAAGGGGGGGGTGTCCTATGGCCTTGCTTAAGGGAGAAGGCAAGGACTTTAAGGGTAAAGGTTTGATATTTTACTAAAATCAAGGTAAATATCTAAATGAGATATTTTCTAAATGGAAATATCTAGATATTCTATAGGCTTAACATTACTTTAGTTAAACCCTCTAACTTAGTCTCTAGGTCATGACTAACATCTAGATTAAGGCTAAACTAGGTTAGTAACTAACATGACACTATTCACCTAATAAATCACATTAATTCTAAAAAAATTCTAGAAAATTACCAAAATACCCTTTTGATCAAAAAGGGATAATTTGACATCCTAATCACATGGTTAAGCTCATATGGTCATGGTTAGTCTCTAGGTCACATAATCTATAGGGTTACACTATAGTTACACTAGTCAAAATCACAAAGTCATAAGTCATGACTTAACAAAATAGTTTTAATCAATCTAAAATCACCAAAAATCATATCATGACTATAACTCCATATTTAAATAATAAAATAATAAATTTTCAAAAATACCCAATTTTCAGAAAACAGGGTGTTACACTAACCGCTGTGACTCGTATGGGTTCAGCTCGTCGCTAGCCGCTGTGACTCTCTAGGGTTCAGCTCGTCACTAAGTGGATACCCCAATGCACATGCAATATCAAATGAAATTATTATGCATCAATCGAGCAAGTCATAAACAATTTCGTTCTTCTTTTCAAGCAGGAAACATTTCTCTTTCTTAGCAGACAATGTGCGGATTCTCTTATAAGCATACTCAAGATTACTGTCTTGTTATTAGTAATACATTCATTCAAAAGCTCAGATTCTTATAGGCGCAAGCGAATCATAAAATGAGACTTCGTCCACTCACCCACATCAATCGTCTTCTGTTGCAGAGTCAGAAATCCGATCTTTCTGTCTATCTAGTGCCTTCGCGGAGCGGGGCACTACATAACATGGCGTGAAGAGATAAACTTGGATTTTCTTCTCTGACGAACTCGCGGCCGAAGTTCAGTGCTTTACCCTTCATTGCCAAAGCCACGGCGGGTTGCTTGCTCTGTTGGGGCGTCGTTGATGATGGGATGGGGGTTTTTTGCGGTCGGCCGACGATGAATCGACGGGCTTCTTGCCCTTGCTGCCGGCGGCGGTCTTCTTGGGGGCCATCGATTTAAAGTGAGAGAAAGACGAGAGAAGAGTAAAGAAGATCGGATTACGAAAGACAAGTAAAGTTCTCTCTCTATTCGAACAGCCCTATTTATAGAGAATTTTGAATCGGTTCAAATTTCGATTTTTACGCTGACTGTTGAATATTCCAACTTTTACGCGAATGACCATTGGATATCCTGAATTTTACGCTGACTGTTGAAATCCAGAATTTTACCGCTTCTGTTCAAAGTATTTCAAATTTTGAAAATAATTTAAAAACTTTAAAGGGGTCTTGTAGGAGCGTAAAAAGTACTTCAAAGACCAAGTCAAAGAAGTTGAGAACTTTACGCAATTCAAACTGAGTCAAACTCAGACTCTACGCGAGCTACTCTCTACGGATGCTATTCTCTACGCGAGAAGCTTTTAACGCGAAAGTTATCCTCCACTTTTACGCCGGGGACAGACTGTCATGCCGCATTTAATGCGAGTGATTTGATCTGACAGAATAATTTTCTGACAGCAGGATTGCACAGAAGCCGAGTGGATTAGATTTACACTAAACCCAATATTGTCGTTTAGTGTGCAGATGGGCTACTTTACGCTCAATAAACTGCTTCTTTTAGCACGCAAGAAGTTATTCGAGCTTTTTCGCTCAAGGTTATTGTGGGCGTAAAGTTTATTTGAGCTAATTTTACGCTCATGCTACTTTTCATTCAGCCACTTTATGCGGGATCTATTTGAGCTATTTTATGTCCAGTCTGCTACTTTACGCAGGGAGTTATTTTGGTCATTTTTTACGTCCGAGCTTTCCTGACTACAGAGAACGTGGTTTGCTTACGTTGCTTTCATGCCACACTTATCGAGGAACGTGTGTACGTGCTCTTTCCATTTTGTTGAAGTAGTGGGACACGTGTCACCATGCGTAGAGATCAAACTCTACATGGGACACGTGTCAACGTGCGTAGAGGATGATTTACATCGTGGGTGACAGTTACTCGCGTAGAGACCCAATTTGTTACTTTTTACGCACAAAGGGTCAAGTCTATAAATAGACTTATTTTTACATAGACAACATCAAGAGATCAATAGAGAGACAGGAGGAGATTCTGAGAAACTCATACTTTCATAGTAATATTCCCAGAAGCATTTCTTCAACTTTTTCTCAAGAACAGGGTGAAGCAAAGCAAGAAAGCATTCGACTGTGCCATCAGTGCCGTTGCTCGATACCTTTTCGGTGACTTAGTTCTTTCGATTGTTCGTCTTCTTAAGCAGTTTTCTTCATCATCATCGTATGGTCCAAGGAACAAAGTGATCGCTCTCAGATCAGACTTCCACAACAATACTTCCCAGAACAACTTGTACTTTTGTACTTTTCCTCGTTTTCTTTCAAAGCCAATTTTTAGGCATTTTGTTAAGTGAAACAAAAGATCAGGAGGAGTAACCAGCAGGATTATTCGAGACTAGTGTCGTCTACAATGTACGGTTGGCATATTTGGCGAAAGAGAAATAGAAGAGTGCTCGAGGTTTGATTAACACGGTTAGAGGCTTAGAGTTTAGTATCCAGGAGGATGTTTCCTTCATGCTGAAAACTAAGCAATGAGGGGTCGGGGTCAGTAGTTTGGAGAGGAGTTTGTAGCACAGTTTTTCATTAATTTATAAGAGGTTACATTCCAAATATATATATATATATATATTATTATATATATATATATATTATATATATATAATATATAGAATTTAATTATATATATATATTCCAAATATAT
>JANAVB010030220.1:48589069-48905176 GCA_029216955.1 Iris pallida | reverse complement strand
CCCCCCCCCCCCCCCCCCCCCTTCCCAACAGCCATATTAAGGAGGGTATTTTTATCAAAATATCCCAAATTATATTCGTTTTGAACAATATTTGGTCATTTTGCTAAAAATAATCAAAAAATCCTTATAACAGCTATATTTTAAGCGTATTGGAGATAATTTGGGCCTAAAAAATTCATATAAATAAGATATAATTCTTTCAAATTTACCATAACAAATTTTTTCTCTCTTCTAATACTTACAAGCAAGCTAGTGAAGTAGCAACTTTCTGGAGATTGAAGTGTAAGAAAAATCGCAAGAGAGAGAATTTGGAGACTTCAACTTTTTGATCACCACAAAGCTCCAACAATTTACAACCGGCTTTGGAGGATTAAAATTTTGAAAAAGAAAAAAAGCTTTGAAAGATAGTTTTGTATATATTAGTATTTTTTTAAATATGATATATGGGCTAGTAAACAAAATTATTCTATTGTTTGCATCACGACAATTATTTAAATACGAAATGGGATTTACAAAAAACGGATTTTTGTCTTAGACCATTGATTTTTTGTATATTGGATCTGCAATCGGTAAAGCCATATTACAAGTTTTACGTGCATTTGATATTCATAATAAAGTTTTTTTTTCTATTTTTTTGATAATGCTAATAATAATATTTCTTGTATCAATATTTTAAGATCTCAAGTTCTGTCTGTAAGAGAATGATGACTTTTTCATATAAAATGTGTTTGTCATATTGTTAATTTAATTGTACAAGATTTTTCAATTTTTTAGGCAAATTTAGAAAAATTAGAACATGTGTAATTAGTTTGAACACTTCTCCAAGTGGACAATATGAGTTTACATTATGTGCACAATATGGTTTGACATTTAAGAGATTTGTTAAGGATGCACCACATAGATGAAATTCTATCTATTTGATGTTGAAATCTTGTTAAATGTAGAGATGTCATTACACATATTAATGTTAATCCAAGTATTGATTGCCAAATAACTAAGAATAATTTAGTTGCTACTTCAATTTATGAAATTGAATTGTTTTATAATGTTACATATATTTATTCGAAGTTTATTATCCAACTTTTTCGTTAGTTTTAACAAAAATTATTAATATTTCTCATTTATCTGCAAAATATAAAAATGCTTATGGTTTTGATTATATCATTTCTAAAATGGAAACAAAATTTTTAAAATATTGACATGAAATATCTCTTTTATATTGTTTGACTGCAATTTAGATCCAAAATCAAATTAGATGGTATATTTATATTGTTAAACGATTTTCATGACAATATGAACGTTGAGGTAAGGAGTTTCGAATAAAAATTTAAAGTGATTGGATGCTCCAATTAGTTTATATGGAGAAAAATGTTGAGTCCGGCCCCGTACAACCGCTCATGGTAGTATTATGTTACAGACTTAGTATTTTGCCTACACTTCGTCGCGTGCGGCGCACTATCTTCCTACTCGAAGACTCGTGCAAGCCTTACTGAACCCGCTTAGCTAGAATGCTAATAAATTAGATAAGAGTGGAGCAAGAATAGGAATTTGAAACTATTCTTCTATTACTTGGAAAATGCTTACAAGTTTTGGTGGTGAAGAACAAATGAGCCTACCACTTATTTATAGTGTCTCATAGGACTTATAAGAAACGTCTGGAAACAGAATATTCTAGGTATTATTATAGATCTAGATAATTACAAAGAAGCTTCTTGTCTAACCAGAAAGATCATGGACCATCTAGAAAGATCTTGGGCTTTCTGGCAACATCTTGAGTCTTCTGGAAGATTTTCGAGCCTTCTGGAGGATTCTACTATCTTCTAGAACATTATGGAAGCTTTCCACATAATCCCGGTCCGTGAAGGGTTACGCAAATCTCTCTCGGTGGGGCGCAACAAATTAGGCATATCATTCTCCCCTACTTAAGGCGTTGACGTCCTCGTTAACCATGTCCACCGAGAAGCGTGGACCTCGACCTTGAACTCATGCAGCGCATGAGCACGTTTCCCGTTGGACTCGTCGTGCGGCATTCTCTTCCACTTGATGAGGTACTCCACGTACGGAAAAACGCCTCGACGATGAATGGTCTTTTTGTCGAGCACGCCTTCCACTTCTTTGTCTAAGGACGTAGTCATGATCGCCATGAGTCGCTTCGAAACTCTGCCCTGAGGGTCCTCCAAGTCCTCATGGTAGGGCTTCATGCAACTCGCATGGAAGACGAGATAAATCTTCAGCTTGGTGGAAAGTTCGGGCTTGTGGGCCACCTTGCCTACTTTCTTGAGAACGACAAAGGGGCCTTCATAATCCCTTGTGCACCTTGCGGAACACCTTGAACTGTTGCGGCTAAAGCTTGATCACCAAGTTCCCTTCCTTGTACTCAACTAGTTTTCGCTTTGCGTCGGCCCATTTCTTCATCTTTTGTGCGGCCTTCTCCAGAAGTGCCTTGGTAATATCCGACTTCACCTTGAAGTCCGAGGCAAACGGTTAGCTGCGGGACTTCTACTCGTGGACCCAGCACTCAGCGTATGCGGGACGAGCGGATGATAACCTATCACCAACTCGAACGAGCTGCTATTGGGTGACTCGCTCCTCTGAAGATTGTAGAAGAACTGAGCGATGTCCAACGATGCACACAATCCCGCTGATTGACACTCACAAAATGCAGCAAGAACTGCTCGAGCAGAGGATTAACCCGCTCATTCTGTTCATCCATCTGCGGGTGGAAGCTGATTCAGAAGTGCAAATCCGTCCCGAGGATCTTGAACATCTCCGTCCAGAACTTTTTCGTGAAGTGGGATCTCGATCGTTGACAATGTTCTCCCGGATGTTCCAAAACTTCACTACATAAAATGAACAAGCACTCGACCTACTATGTTGTACAGTCCGTTAAAACAACAATGAAGGTCGCGTACTTGAAAAAACGGTCCACCACCACAAGAATGGATCCGAGTGCTTCCACTTTCAGCAGTGCAGAGATGAAGTCTAACGATATGCTCTCCCATGGTCGACTCGGCACGAGAAAAGACTCTAGCAGGCCCCCGGGTCTCTGATGATCCACCTTGTCTTGTTGGCACATGTGCACATAATCCTCGACGTCCTCGCACATGCGAGGCCAATAATAGGCGGCCTCCAGCAGTGTCACCATCATTTTGTCGTCTTTTGTGTAAAGAAGCCCGTCCTTCAGCCAGAACCTTCGTGTTTTACCTTCGCGAACGAGCTTTCCCACCACTTGTGTCAATGGGTCCTCGGCCATACCCACTTTGACACGATCAAGAATGTCTCCCTTGAGCAAGCACACTGCTGTGAGCTTGGCATTCCTGCCGAGTGCATCGGCCACATGATTCTCCTTGTGCGGCTTGTATCGAAGCTCCATATCGAACTTGGTCAAGAAGTCTTGCCATCTTGCTTGCTTGGGGGATAACTTCTATTAGGACTAGAAGTAGCACGTGGCAATATTGTCCATCATGACCACAAACTTGGTGCCGAGGAGAGAATATCGCCACGTCCTCAAGCATTGGGCGACTGCGGTCATCTCCTTCTCCTGAACCGTGTATCGCTTTGCGTTGTTCAATTTGCGGCTCTCGAATGCGATGAGTGTCCTTGCACCAACACCCGATCGATGGTGAAGTTGGATACGTCAGTATGCATCTCGAACGCCTTGGAGTAGTCCGGCAATGACAAAACAAGCTCCTCCGTCACGACCCTCTTGAGTGCCTCAAATGCCTCTTTGCACTTGGACGTTCAACTCCATGTTCGATCCTTTCGCAAAAGATCGGTAAATGGTGTTGCTATGGCGGAGTATCTCCGGATGAATCGTCGATAGTAGTTCGCCAAGCCTATGAATGATCCCATCTCCGTCAGCTTGGTAGGAGCCTCCCACTCCCGTGTGGACTGGACCTTCGCCTCGTCCATCCATATCTTATGATGTCCGATTCAGTACCCCAAGAACGACACCTCTTATGCAAAGAAAAAGTTCTCCTATTTGACGAAGAGTTGGCTTTCCCTCAGCACCTGGAAAACCGTCTTCAAATGCTCGATGTGCTCCTTGGTATTTTAGTACACGACAATATCGTCTAGATAGACCACGACGAATCGATCCAGGTAGTGGTGGAAGAGCTTGTTCATCAAAGTACAAAAAGTCGTAGGAGCATTTGTTAGACCAAAAGGCATAAGTAAAAATTCATAAGCGCCATACTTCGTGAAGCATGCCGTCTTTGCCTCGTCCCTCTCGGCTATCTGCACCTGATAGTACCCCGAGCACATATCGAGTTTGGAGAAGTATCATGCGCCCCCAGTTGATCGAACAGGTCCGCCACCAATGAGATAAGATATTTGTTCTTGACGGCCACCTTGTTTAGTGTACGATAGTCGATGCACAAACGAAGGCTCCCATCATTCTTCTTCTGGAATAGTACCGATGTACTAAACGGGGCCTTCGACGACTTGATGAATCCCGCATCGAGCATCTCTTTCAGTTGTCTCTTCAACTCATCGAGCATCTCTTTCAGTTGTCTCTTCAACTCAGCGATATGGGGCTATAGCGGCCAGCTTCGTGTCCGGCTCCAACTCGATGGCGTGGTCTATCTCCCTTCGCGGAGGTAGCCTCTTCGGAAGCTCTCGTGACATGACGTCTCCGAACTCCGCAATGATGTCTTCGATCTCCGGTGGAAGATCCCTTTGCACTGGTGCCTCTTCCATCTTGAGTACCGCTAGATATGTCACCTCTCCGTGCGTCACCCCCCTTCTTGAGTTGGAGGGTGGAGAGCCTTTCCCTTCGTGGATTCGCCTCGTGATTCTCTATGCACGGGGAGCCCTCCTACATGATCCCGACGACTCCCAGATGAACTATTAGAACCGTCTTTGCCGAAGTAGGGAAGTCCATCCCGAGGATCATTTTGTAGTCGTCAAGTGGTGCGGCCGTGAGACGGGTCACACCCGTCCAGTCTTCCACTTGGATCTTCACCATCTTGGCCACCTCCTGCACGAGATGGACCTCTGAGTTGACCGCCTTCATCTTGCTCGAGTTTTTTTTTTCTAGCACCAGACCTAAGCGCTGGATCTCCGCGTCCGAGATGAAGTTGTAGGTCGCCCCCATGTCCACCATCGCCCTCGTATTGTGGCCATTGATCTTCACGTCAACGTACATGAGTTTCCGACTTGGAGCTTTGGTCACGACGGCCTTGCTATTCAGAGTATTGAACAGGCGCAAAGCGCCCATGTGAGCCCATTATAGGCTCCTCGTACTCGGCCTCCTCGCTTTAGATTGCATTCATCCGCTTGCGCTTATTTTTGCAGTCGCGTGCGAAGTGATTTCTTCCGCACACAAAGCATTCAATCTTGCGTTCCGTCTGAGGCTTCGTCGGCTGCTTGTCCTTCGACGGGGATCCCTTTCCATTGTCTTTTTTCTCTTCTCCACCATTGAACTTGGTGATGGCCTTTGCCTTGGGCTTGGTCGTATCATTCCTCCGATACTTCATCAGCTTCTCGACCGTCGAGACGGTCGTGTTCAGATGTGAGACACCCTGCCTCTACAACTCCTGTGTCGCCCACGGTTGCATACCGTCTAGGAAGAAGAATAGACGATCTTCTTCGTCCATGTTGGAAATGGCAAGCATCGGGCGGATGAACTCCGCCACATAAGTATTTTTTGACCCGGTGTGTTTGTGTTGACGCAAGCTCTACTTTGCCACAAGCTTGACGTTTCTCCGGGTAGAACTGAGACTTGATGACCTTTTTGAGATATTCTCAAGTCTCGATCGACTAGAGTCCTTTCTCATTTTCGATGCACCTGCGACGCCACCATAACATAGCATCTTCAGAAAAATATAGAGACGCTGTGTTTACCTTAGCTGTCTCATCCTCGATGCGAACTGCCTTAAGGAACCGCTCGATGTTCCAAATGAAGTTATCCACTTCCTTAGCGTCTCACACGCCGTTGAAGGATTTGGGTTCTTGATACTTTACTTTTGGTGCCGCCTTCCCTCCTCAGAGAACCACCACCGGCAATGGCCTTCTCGAGAATCTCCGTCTTGGTTTTGAGTTCCTCGCACAGCTCGGCAATCTCCGCCTTCGTAGCCTTACGTTCCTCCTCGAACTCGACTTGCATCTCGCGGAGCTGCTCTCGGAAGAACGCCATAGCATGAGTAACATCAGTCTCTAACCCATGGGCGAACTCCTCGTGAGCCGACTAGTTTTGCTCCACTTGCAACTCGATGTCCGTCACGCCTTTCTCCTAGAGCTCCATGCGGGACGCCAACTTGCCAAGGGTACGTTCCAATTACGGCTCCTTGCTCTTGCCCTTCCTCGAGGGCTTCGTCTTCTCCTTAGGCGATGCGGGTTGCTCCTCATGAACGATCTCGGACGTCGACATCGGGACAATCGACCTTGGCTCTGATACCACTTGTCGCAGACTTAGTGTTTTTGCCTATAGTTCGTCGCGTGTGGCGCACTATCAAGCCTTACCGAACCCGCTTAGCTAGAATGTTAAGAAATTAGAGAAGAGTGGAGCAAGATTGAGAACTTGGCACTATTCTTCTATTACTTGTAGGAAGCTATAGGACTTACAAGAAACTTCTGAAAACAGAATATTCCAGGAATTATTCTATATCTAAATAATTACAAAGAAATTTCTAGTCTATCCAGAAAGATCATGGGTCATATAGAAAGTTCTTGGGCCTTCTGGGAAGATATTGAGTCTTCTGGAAGATTTTCGAGCCTTCTGGAGGATTGCACCATTTTTTAGAACATTTTGGAAGCTTTCCGCATAACTTCGGTCCGTGAAGGGTTACGCAAATCCGTCTCCGTGGGGCGCAGCAAATTAGGCGTAACAAATAGCTCTGATTTAATTTCTATGTTATCTCATGCTAAGATATACTACAAAGGAAGAAACAAAAACAATCTTTCCTCCCAACTCAAATTTGTCATTGTATTTAAAGTTTAAACTCTTATGATGAGATGATAAGGAATCTGAATCATATTTTTCAATTTTAGAATGATGGAAAAGGTACAAAAAAAACTTATCCTATACTTTCTTCTGTAGTACGTGATCTTCTAATGGCCTTGATGTCCATGGTAGTATCGAAATCTTGTTTTAGTGCAGGTTCAAAAATGCTAAGCAAGAAGAGAAGCATAATGCTACCAAATATTTTGAAAGTGCATTTGCGTTCAAGATTGAATTCGTGTAGAAAAACGGACTCAACACTTAAGATATGAAGGTGCCGACATTAATGAAGTGGACTTTCGGTCTCTTACTATGGACGACCTTACTGGAGGAGGAGGAGCTGAACAATGAATTGGCCAGAAGACCGAATACTTGAAGCTCAAATTGTAAATAAAATATGTAGTTTTTTTTTTCAGTTTACCAAAAAATGTTATTTTAAATTTCTAAATTTAATCCAATTAATAAAGTTCTTTGAATTACATTATTTTTTTTTCAAACATTTCTTAATAAAAAATGTTTTTTTTTTGAATTTTTCCCCATGGGCCAACCCGGACCCGGTCCGGTCCGGCCAGGCCCTGCTGTTTCCTCCTGTTCGGGCCCGAGTTGGGTTTGGGTTTTCTATTTTCTGCTCCGGGCCGGCCCTACCCATCTGCTTCTCCGGTCAAGTCTGACCCGGCCAGCCGGTCAAACTCGGTCAACTCCGGGCCCATGCCGGCTTGGCCCGGCCCGATAGACACCTTGAGTATTTCTTACACCGTCGGCATAATTATTAGACTCCGCCGATACATTGCCTATCTTGCAAACAATGATGTGGGATCCAATTGAGAGTTATGGAGATACTTACTAGTAGTTTCTGTAAAGGGTCTTACCTTTTACACAATTAGCTTTTGACGATAAGATTAGCAGAATATGCATAAAGGGGGTTTTGCTTTACGTTTTGTACTTGCATTAAATTTTCCGATATCTTAATATAGGATACATAGCAGATTCTATCGGTACTTGGATCGATCTCGGACGGAGCGGAGATTAAAATGATGAAGTGCATAGATATGGATCCTACTGGGAACTATGAAAGATATGAACGCCAAACAGTCTGGGCATGGTAAGATAAACAAATAGAATGAGGACCGATTTATATTGGTTTTGTCACGATAAAGAGAGAGCCAATAACCTATTCTAATAGCATGGTATAGTCCATGCTTTGTGATGCATATACAACAATCAACTAGAGCACAACAAAACCTTTATCCTGAAAGTTTTGATGTCAGCTACACAAATAATTTTCTTGCCTGACATTTCTTATGTTGTGCTAGCAAATGGCATATCTTCTTTTCGTAGTATCGATTTAAGTTTGCTTAGGTGTACCCATAATTCTACTAGCCCCTTTAACTAAGATCCTATCACTCTTCATACTCAGTGTTCTAAAATTCGCTATGCGGGTTCGGTGCGGAGGAGGGACGCCTAGGCGCCGAACATGTTTTCTTTTTTCCTTTTCTTATAACAACTTATATTGTATTATATCGTAATGAAATACACACTTAATAAAGAAATCATCAACATGTATTATGTCATTATCATGATTCATGAAGACATCATCAACATTATTTCATAATGTAACATACTTAATAAAGAAATCACCATATCCATAATACAAATTTGAAATTTCAATATTCTAAATCCAAATCCAATCTTAAAATCCAAACAACATATCCACAATACAACTAAGCATAAAAAGTAAAATCTTAAAATTCGAACAGCCGTACAGGGCCGAACAGAACCGAATATGACCGCACAACCGCACAAATCTGCCGAACATGGGGTTTTCGGTTTGGCCTAGGGCCGCCTAGTGCCTAGGCGGCCGCCTACGCCGATTTTTAGAACGCTGTTCCTACTTGATACATTTTTTTTACATGTCCAAGTCATTTCAAACGATACTCAATTGACATTTTCGCCAACTTTCCATGGATGTGCTCATTTCATATCTGGGATTCTAATTCATTTTCACCCATCATCTCACTTGAACTTGATTTCCCAAAAGTCTCTAGACAGCTGATCTTGTAGCTGTGTTGTAGAACTTTTCTTTTTGTCAAGGCTATTAACTATGACAAAGCACTAAGCATCCTATTTTAACTATACAAAAATGTCTTTCTTAACCTTGATGTGATGGCCAATAACTGATCTTAAATAACAAACAAATTATCATTTCTAGGTATTTCTTGTCCATCAAGGTTATGTACTACTGGTTCTTCTTATTTTTTTAAAGATGCATTTTGGATACATTTGGTCCTCTTGCCACTTTTTTAAATCCTCTAGGTTTGAATCTTTTCTTTCAAGTATTTCTTGAAGCTAATGTGTTCTTTAATTTCATTAACTAACATAATATCATCAACAAACAACATATATGGCGGAATATATCATCCTCTGTGTACTGTGTACTTATGTACATTCATAATTAGTGTAATGGGATGTTGATTGTTGAAATGGAAGTGTCTTCCCTGTATGTTCTAATAGAACTCCATATAGATAACCTTTGAATCTTAATATAGCAATTGGAGACTTGTTTCGCTTAAGTACACTACTTAATCTCCTCAGGTACCTTTCATAAGCCTTTTCTAATTCAAATTAAACAATTTGTAGGGCTATGCATTTTTTTAAACTTCTATAAATTCTTTTAGTAAGGAAATGATTTTCATACTAGATTTTTCTGACATAAACCAACTTTTCTGTTAGAGTCACTTATTTTTGCTCTTAATCTTGCTCAATTACTCTAGCAGAGTTCGACAAAAGACTCATAAGGCATAAGCTTGATTTGGATAGTCAGTAGAACTTTGTACATCATTCTCATTTGGGTTAATTACACTGCCCCCCCATGTTGCATGAGTATTACAGGGACTACCCCTATTCCGAAAATAATTACACTGACCACCCACTTTATTAACCATAGGGGGTGGTCAGTGTTATTAGTTTCTATAGAAAATAGAAACTATAGGGGAGGTCTGTAATTAGTTTCAAAGCAGGGGTGGTCCGTGTAATAAGTGTAAAACATAGGGGTAGTTATTGCAGTTATCCCTTCTTATTTACAAATAGCTATGAAGTTACTGTTCATCCATTCCTTAATTCATCAACCAGTTTTGGTCTTAACTCTTAAATTGGCTGATTAAGTTACTTAGCCACATCCATCCTTAGTTTGGCAAAGGCCTGGAGAGGATGATGCACAAGGACAAGTTAGTGCAACGTCTTATAAGTAGATTTATATTTCTTATATATGGATCAGTTGTGTGAACAATCTTGTATGGAATATGTCAATAACTAAAATGTTTACCAGAGTAACCCTTTTTTTATCTTTTGTTCATTTTTTCCTCCTTAAGAATACTTATTCGGATTCATTTCTCATGATATATTCTCTATAATCTTTACCAAATCTAGGTTACCTTAGCTTTTGCCTTGTGTAGTTCTTTTTATTAGGGCACACTATGACCGTATTGGACATTTTCTATTAGACTGTAATAAGGCATGACCACATCATATTTATGCAAAGATGTGGCCATATACATTTTTAGTGTGCAAATTATAGAAGGTAGAAAAGATGGCAGTTTTTAATTCCTTAATAGATTTGAGTTTTTTTCTTTAAATTTATGTGGGGAATCTTTGAGCTCATAAAAAATTACCAAAGACTTCAGATTCCTGTATTTACTTTTAATTTGTTTGATATCGATTTCTTATCTGCATTTCATGGTGTTATTGCTTTTGTTTGTTTTGTTAGGACACAATAACAGGATTTTTGTTGGCTGGAGTGGGTAATGTTGACCTGCGAAGAAAGACAAACTACCTTATTGTTGACTCGAGTAAGCTCATGATTCCTTGTCTTAGTTATATTAGACATTTATTTTTTCTCCTTAAACATTTTCCCACCATTTCTATGTGGTAGATTTCACATTGTCATGCACGAGTTTTTTGAATAATATAAATAATATTTATTAGGTTCTGTTTGAATTCTAGGGGCTGTAATCTCAACGGCTGTGTTTGGGCCGAAAAGGCCTTTGATAAACCTATTCATATGGTTAGAAATACCTACATTTAAAGTCGTTATAGCTGTTTACTTGGGAATTCCATTTATAAATCATGTTTATAATACATTTAAAACTTGTCATGAACCAAATAGTATCTCTCCTTCTAAGCTTTACTCCTCTCTCGCTCACAATAAATCCTCAGAATGAAGAACATGTTTACTTGGGAATTCCATCTATAAAGCATTTTTGTAATACATTTAAAACTTGTCATCTTGAACCAAATACTCTCTCTCCTTCTAATCTTCCTCTACCTCCCCCAAAAACTCACACACACAATAAATCCTCAGAATTAAGAACATGAGGAGAGGACCTCATTTTTGTTAATTCTCAGGACTGTCCTTATCTGGGAGATTTAAATTTGAGATTTTGGGTGAGAAATGATATCCAAATAGACCATCATAGGATAAGCTAGTTGATTGGAGGAAGAAAAAAAATCCTTGGACTTTCCATCTGGTTGACTCTATTCAAACAAGCCCTGATATTGTTTGCGCCCAAATTGTTTATACATTTGTTTTCTTGCACTAAATGTTTTGACGTAACATAATTTATTTTCTAGTAATTGGTATATGTGTTTAGCCAGTTGATTGGCAAAAAGGGTATCCTTGAGATGATCCTATGAATTTGATGCTATTCAAACAAGCCCTGATATTGTGTACGCGCAAATTGATTATACATATGCTTTCTCACATTACAAGTTAGTAGGTAACATAAGTTTCTTCTGGTACCATCTAGTTCAGTATAACTTACACATCATACTTCTCTTTTGATTTCATATGGATGCCTGTCATCATTATCTTCTTCTTGATTTGTGAATATCTCCCATCTTATTTAGATCACGTCTGACAGCAAGCCATGATGAGCCAAGTGAACATCATATTATTTTCAGTTATCTAAAGACTGTTGGGAGCATTGTATCTTGTATTTCTTTATTGAAAATAACTATTATCTTCTCCTTACATTTCATGTACCGAGTAACTGGGATATTTCCTCATTGCATCCATCTTTAAGGTGTTGCTTTCCTTATGACAATTTATTTTGAAATTCACCAGAAACAACAATGAAAGCAATCGAAGATGCATTCAAGGAGTTCACTACTAAGGATGACGTTGCCATTGTGCTGATCAGTCAATACGTAAGTGTGTTTCACGCTTCAGAACTTCATACTTAAGACCTGCATTTCCTTTTATGTTAGATTTGTGTGGAAGACATGATGGGGAGAATATCTTGATCACACAAAGATCCTGTTTGAGAGGATTGAATTGCTCTCAAGTCATCTTTTAAGTGCATTTGTAAGATTTTTCACAATATTTCTAAGCAGAGATGGAAGCTTATTGGTCTCTTATGTTAAGGCCTTATGACAACCCTAGTGTTGGGAGGGGTTGAACAAGGTTGATAGCAAATTTAGACTAAATATGCCATGATAAAACCATAGCTAGGCTATCAAAAGTAAAGTACAAGAATATGCAGAGAGACGAACTATATAGACTAGTTCGCACCCCTAAAGTTCTAGTCCAATGCCTAAGTTACTACTTACTACCTTTTTAGTACTCCAGAGAAGCAACCTCCCTATGCAACTATGTTCTCACTCTTATAAAGTCCAGAAGATTATTGTGAACCCTGAACCGAGCCTCGAACGCTATTCCAAAGCCCATTAAATATCCTTGCAGACCTTCTTCAGAGCACTACTTTCGGAAACCTCTGCCTCCCTTGCTAGCCACAAGAGTACTCCATTGTGGAAATCACACCACCACTTACACCTTAGCCGAACCAGATTATGAGATCAAGTGTTAACAATAAGCACATAAGTTTATCACTCGGTCTCTCTTGTATAAAGCATGGCTAAGGAGACACTCTCATAATTGAATGTTGCACTACAGAATAAGAATAAAAAGAATGAATAAGCAAAATGGATGCATAAGTACAAGTAGGTGTCATATATAGACACCATTTGAAAACTTTATTAAAATGCAAAAGCTATGGTACCCCCGATTTGTTCGGTCAAACTGACCTATCGTCTTTCATCCACCTGAGACTGATGAAACTTCTCAGGTCAGTTGGACTGGAAATTTGGTCAGTGTACCGAATTTCAGTATCTTGTGCAGTTTTCAAATTTTGAATATGATTTGAATGCAATGTTCTAGTTTGTATGATGCATAATAAGTATTTATTTGTATTCCAGAGATTGGCATGTGTTACAAAAGTGAGCAAGAAGTCATGCTATTTTTAGCATCACTAAACTAGGACAATAATTTGAATTTGAAAGTCCTTTAACATGCATCTTGATACTAATTTAAGTATCATCAAATTATGGTGCATCTATCAATTCATACATTTAAGATATAATATTATCTTGCTTCCACGGTTCCACCATTATCAGCTTGGATATAATCAAATATATGACTGATTATCTATATTATCTATGTAATAATATGCAACCATGAATATCTAGATAAAGTTTGCACCAAAGTGTGTACAATCACATCACATGATTTGATATTGTAATGTAATTGTAGACCCTTACTATATTCAACTATATCTAATATGAACCACCAGAATGCTTTTTTATGAATTTTATCTTTGACTAATTCTAGAGGGTCCCATAACACTAATCAGTATGTTTCATAAATACATCTCACTTAGCCGCCATTGTTCTTGTAGTCACTTTGAGCTTGTGATAGCTTGACTTGCATGATGGGTCTTCGACTCTTATCCATACTAGCTTTAGTTGCACGCACTACGACTATGGCTTGAACTTGATGCATGCAATGTACTCCGGTTCTTGCCACTGACACGAAAGTAGTGAGATCTCCAAAGCTTCAATAAGAGAATCTGCCAAACTCCATCTAAGCTCAACAGTATTAACATCCATAACCTGTACTTTGCTCAAGTCAACTTATCAGTACTTTGACTAATTTAGTTGGCCATCATCAAACCAACCATATGAATATGCTGGTGTCAACATCATCCACATAAATCATCTCTACAGTGAGTGACCTCAATATTGTTGGTAACTAACTTCTGTAGGCTACAAATGGTGCTTGTCAACTTGGTAATTTTTGACACAGTTTAGTTCTCTTGCATTTCAGGGCCTTTTTGTACATTAGCCTACAAGGATGCTTAAAACTTTCTCTGTTTCTCCTCTCAGGTTGCAAATATGATTAGATATGTTGTAGATAGCTACAATAAGCCTGTTCCAGCAATATTGGAGATTCCTTCAAAGAACCATCCGTATGACCCTGCAGAAGATTCAGTTCTTTCCCGAGTGAAGTACCTGTTTTCAGCTGAATCAGTATCAGAAAGGCGTTGACTTCATGTTCAGTATTCATCTATCAGTGAGTACGCAATCATTAGCCAGCTGGGTGTTACTACTTCTACCGCAGGTTTGATGAGCTTGATGAATCTTTTCTCACCAATCAATGGAAGGAATAAAGTATGAATTGCTTCCCAGTTGAAATAACCGCAAACAATGTATGATGATGCAAACGCAAGTTCCTGAGAATTTCGTGATAGGTAGGAAGTTGTATGTTCTTCCTTGAACCTGGCAATAGACAAAGCTTCCGTTAAATTTTTTGCAATATAGTTGTTGCACCTGTTTGATTCTTGTATTAAGTGTTGTTTGATGCGACTGCGAAGTTATCAGCACGATACTCTTGTTTTGTTAGAATTGCAATTATCTTCCCCCGTGCCTTGTTCTCTTATATAGTGTTTTGTTTTAGGACCATATTTTTATACACAAGCTATAATCTCAACCACATTGATTTGAGAGAGAAAGGAAGAGGAAACTTTAGAGTTGGAGCCATAATCTTTAGGCTATTAACCAATGGAACCAATTCAACCCACAGTGTTTTGATCTGTTAATGAACTTGATTTCTGGCTGGCATCTTGAATGTAGCTTTGGAGCTACCATAGTTTGGTAGCCATATCACATATGAATATGAAGGGAGTAAGTGCAGTCTTCCTTCTATGCTTTCTCTCTCTCTCTCTCTCTGATGAAGTCACTCCTCTTAACAAAGTTGAAATATTGAGATGTGGATAGATTGATGGTGTTATGTCGGAGAATTTTTCCTTGTGCCGAAACACCAATTAATATACAAGATTTAACTAAATTTATGGGCGCGACTATCCGCATCCTATACATTACTTAGCACACCCAAAGTGCTAAGTACACCACATTTTAAACAAATAAAATTAACATAAATGCTAAGTATATCCCACCAAATGACCAAAATATTATTTTCTATTCTAACATAAAACCTATCATCATTCCTAAGCACACCTCACACATCATTTCTAACCTTGCTACTCTCCTCTCTCCAACCGGCCCCCTCTCTTCTCCAAATCCAACGTCTTCTCCGGTCCCCTCTTCTCTGTTCGCCACACCATTGCCGAGGAGCTTTCGGATTGTTAGAACGAAATAAATTTCGAATTTTTTTGTGTATTCACAGTTCTGTTCGAGCCTGGTCTGTCGAACGCACAGACTGGTGTTCGACCCACGACAGTCGAACATTGTTGTGCACGTTCGACCAAAGTGGGTCGAACGAAAGATCACCTGTTCGATCTGTTTTGGTCGAACAATGGAGAGGCTGGTGGGGTGTGCTAGGAAGGTCATGTGGGTATATGGGTCTTTTAACATTAATCTATTTTTTAACTTAAGTTATATGGGATGTGCTAAGTAATGCATGGGGTGCGAATAGCTCCACCCTAAATTTATAGGTACTTAATTGCATTGAGAGGGGAAAAAAAAAGTAGATTCCTGGCTTGAATATATAGGTTCATGTTCTTTTTCCGGAAGTTTTCACACAACACTAAAGTTTAGAGAAATTTGGATCAAAACAAATTGTTTGGTAAAAAGAACTGAAACGTGTCCTTAGATTGGACGTTTCCAAACAAACGTTGGGAGAGGTTAAGAAAATAAACAAAACTATAACAAATAAAATTATTATCAACAAAATGTTCTTAGGTTTGAAGTTTTTTCGACGTTAATTTCACAAGAAATAATTTAAAAAACTAAGGAAACGGTACTATGGAAGTGTGTTTATCAGTAAGAACAATTTTTTTTTTTTTTGAAAATTGCATATAAATTTTTATTTTTTGTATGCTTTGCATATAAGTATATTTTCAATCTGATCGCAACGATACATGCTCACATATTTTCGTGCGAATATTGTTTCGCGACGATACTTACGTAAAACTAACTATATGAGGATATTTTTACCAATTTCTACAATACTTTTACGGGACATCACCGTCGCTCTACAATAGTCTCATAAATTTTGCTAAAAATATTCTCATATGGTAAATTGGATGCTACGGATCCCACTACGTAAGTCTCATCGCAATGCGATCTCCGTATGAAAAGATAGGTCTGTAACAATACGGTCAAATTAAAAATATATTTATATCCAAATCAAGAAAAGAAAAAACTAATATACAAAATTTTTTAAAAAATCATTATACCCATATTCAAGTATATCCATACGTTTCATCGCGATGTGATATCCGTACGAAACTGGAAATTGCTGATAAACCAAATTTCGGGGTTGCTTTTTATGAAAAACCCACCCGTATGATGGATTTTATGAAATGCCCAGAATTATATATTTCTACGTTAACTATTCCAAGATTCCCTTTAGATGCTCTGTATTTACAAAATTAATACCATAACTACCCCTCCACACAAATTCAGATTTGGATTGCGATTCTCATCGTCTTCTTCTTCTTCTTCTTCTTCACGAGAGATCTGAATTCCATTGCTCTCATCTTCAGCAGAGATCGCAAAGATCGTTCGTAGTTCACCGTGCTTTTTTTTTTCAGTCGAACTCCGATCATCGCTCATCTTCTTCTTCTTTTCCGACAATTAGGTCAATTATGGAGAGAAGATCTTCTTCTTCTTTTCCATAAGAGTTAGCATCGTTTTGAAAGAAGAACGAAAACTCTTGAATCTTTATTCATGTCAAATTTCCTTCCACAAAACAAAAAAATAAAAAATTAGGTTTCTGTCAACTGTTCTCCGTCGATATAACACGAAGAATAGTCATTCTCCTGCATTTTAACTATTACGCTCCGCTTCCGTAGGAGCGATCGTCCTCGCTAAGGCGTGATGCCGCACGGGCCTATGTTGCGTCCGTACAAGGCTAAGTCCAGAAACGACCGATTTGAGATAGGTCACAGAGTCGCACAGAGTGTCCCCATTTGCAGCGAAAAATAAATGAACACAAGTTGGAACAAATTTAATCTCTTTATTAATATTCACGAAGTTTACAAGCGGCGCTAGGCCGAGATTACAAGTCGCTCAAGCTCTCTCTCTCTGAAACATAGAACGCGTGCCAAGTGGCTTACAAGATGGAATGATTCATGGCGATGTTCCGATACATTATGTCATGTATATGGTGCTTCAGCTCCTTGCAACGCTCCAAGGCTCAAGAGTTAGCTCCGCGCCTTAGCACGTTCGAGGGAAGCTTCGTACCCGACGACGTCTCCTGTATCCTGCAAGCAATCTGTGGGGTTATCAGTACATTGTTATGCACTGGTGGGGAGGCTAGCTCGTCCACAATGCTATCATTACAAAGCACGTTCTATTTACTTTTGTGCATCCTCTATCATTCATTGTCTTTCTAATCTTGTCTTAGGATCAGTTTCATGGCACATTTCATAACCTATCTCGTGTTACCGATTCCAAGTGTTTGCGTGGAAATACATGCACGACTTACCCATACTTACCGTCCGATCTTTCCTGTCCAAAGTAAACCAAGTTAGTCAACAATTCATATATAACAACTTATCGTAATTCATGTAAACATTCAATGTCAAGGGCGTGTCCCTGCCTCAGGTCCTAGCGCGTCGTAGGCGTGTTTTCTAACTCATTGCACGAAGTAATCTCGATCATTTGGTGTGTTATATTCAAGCCTGTTCAGAAGGCGCTTCATTCAGTTAACTTAGACTACTTTGTTTCAATGCAAGGACTTGCACGTGGATTGCCACTAGCAAGTCCACTTAATCTATATGCACCGGTCGCTGGTATCACAAGCCAATTTGGACATATTCTCCTTTGGTATTCTCACCTATCATAGCGTGATGGCTGGAACACCTTGATAATCTTTTGAAATATCCCGCACTTACGTCTACTTGGTATGTCCGAGCCCACACCCAAGCAGCCCGTAAGCCATGATTATGCCTAGGCCGGCCACGATATCGTCGATCGTTGCCCTTGGAATCCCTTATTCCTCCTACCCCACTCATACGAGTGGGTTGTCCGCGACCATTACGTATTGTCTTGTCATTTTAACTTAACGGCTTATTCCTGAGCCGTAGGCTGTTTGTGAGCCATAATGCGTTATCGACCAGGTTGGCGGCGGTATTCGTGCAGCACGGGTAGCGAGCCCCGATGCACGACCCCGTCATACCTGTCGCTAACCATTCCTTTCTTTCTTATCTTTTATTCATTCATTCTTTTCTTTCTTTTACTTGTTCGTTCGTTCATTGATTCAATCACGTATTCATTCATTCATTCGTTGATTCATTCATTCACTTATTCGTTGATTCTTTCATTCATACATTGTGTAACTCCCCGTACGGGAGTCGCCTTGGCGACCCATCGGTCCCGAAGTCTTCCAATGTTGCTATCCTCTACTCAGAACGACTATGTCGATAGTCTTCCCGTTTAATTGTTGTAAATCATTCATTGCTTCATTGATGAACGCATAAGGAATTTGAAATATAAGCCTGTGCCTTAGCACGAGCACAGAGTGCGGTGCGAGAGTTCTCACATTTTCCAAGTTCTTTTTCATATTCTATACAAGCATACAAGATAGAATTATTCCCTTAGCTAGGTGCGTTGAGTCATTTATTAGCATGCACAGTATTATTGCCTAGCGATTCTAGCAATAGTGTCCATATTATTAAGTGTCTAGGCTAAGCAAAGACGGGTTCATCGGAGCCACCCACCTTAGAGATGTTCGCATCGGCCGAGCGATACTCCGAGCGCGCCTTTGAAAGTCTAAGTCTGGATTCATCCTTGACGGACCAATGTAAGTCTTGCATCGATTCTTCATCGGGTCGATGCCACCCTTCGAGTCGACGGCTCATTTGAGTCGTTGCACTTGCCGTTTGAATCGGCGTTCCGCTAGGGCGGAGCGGATCATTACATAATATACCACTCAAAACAAGTCTCGTCCTTGAGACTTCCAGAGTACAAGTCGTCCTATTGTTCCTTAACTCATGCCGTGTGCATACCTTAGACAATTCCTATCGAATGGCTTTACCGTTCGATGGCATCAAACGACACTCGGTATTTTTTCAAGTTCCGTGTCGCATACGTTTGGTCGATTTTATTGAATGACTTTTTACTCATTTTAGAGTTGATGGTACTTATTCAATCATCGTGTTT
Organism: Iris pallida; assembly: GCA_029216955.1. Lineage (NCBI taxonomy): Eukaryota > Viridiplantae > Streptophyta > Magnoliopsida > Asparagales > Iridaceae > Iris > Iris pallida. The sequence goes on along the minus strand of JANAVB010030220.1, from coordinate 48,885,780 downwards.
CTTCGACTTGGTTGCTATTGCGTCCTGTCATGGGACGGTAACGGTCGCACGAGGTGCGTTGTAATTCATGTTACACAAGAGTCGTAGGCTGAGGCTAACTCACTCATTCGTTCATGCGCATCTCAACACCCACTTGCAGCTGCATTCGAGTTCATAATATCGCTGAGTTTGGATCGTGTACATATTCAAGGCGTCCCCCGAATACGTACATTTCAACCAAGCTTAGCGATAGCAAGTCGGATAGCAAAGTCGGACAAGCTACTCGTGATAGTTTTGATTGCCGATCGTTTCGCTAACTTCGATTAAAACCGAACTCAAGTGCGTCTCACTATCATTTATCTCGGTCCTCGAGATGATCCCATTCGTTTTTCAAGCGTTCTTGTCTACGAAGTCAATACGATTTCTTCTTAGCGGAGTCGACCAAGTCTAAGTAGTTTCCGTCCGATTCGAGACCAAGTATTGCACTATCATCGAATATGTCTTTCTATCAATGATTCAATTTGTTATCCCAACTTTACTCGTGTACCATCGATCATCTGTCATTCACTTCGTCTGGGGTCAATCTCGTCATCATTCATGCACACTCCCAGTTCTCCGTCCTACTCTAAGACTTTTTGCCCCAAGTCTATCGTCCGTTCAGACGATATCGAAAATGTCATTCACACAGGTTCAATCACTCGCATAGGGTCGTCCGCCTATCCGCTAGGTCATCTCACAAGGTCATAGTTACAAGTCATGTTCTTGGTTCATCGTGCAAAGTCATTGCACGGCGCTCGCCCCAAGTCCTATGGTCAAACCATTTGTTCGTTTGTACGGGAGTTTCTATCCAAGTTCGTTTCACTCAGATTTCTAAACATCAAACAGTGTTCACCTTATTCGCATCAACACATTCTCCGCTCCAAGTCTGAGCTCGTTTAGAAAAGTCATCCTACGATAGGTTGTCCTCAACCAAATCCCCGACATGTTAATATCGTATGTCCACACTAATAATTATCGTAGTCTATCTCTTCAAGTATGTTTGATACAATTCACCTATCCATCCTATCCAATTCAGGTAGTCGATCACAAGGTCGTCTAGCCTTGCAATATGTCGCGTCCCGATCTCACGCAAGTCTGATTATCCACGGCGGACATGAATCACCATGTCAACATTTCTGCGGAATAATCGTCCTCATCGGGACGTAACTCTTGCGTTGAGTCTAGACTCACTCATTTTCGATACGTAATTTGGGTCTACTCAATCCTCAACTTTACTTAGTCGTCCATTATAAGTCCGATCAATCCTCAAATTTGCCTTCGCTTCAAACCACACGTCATAGCAATCAAAATTGCCATGTCATGATATTTTGAGTTCGATCATTCCCGCTGGACATGAATCACCATGCCAACGCTCACGCAGAACGATCGTCCCAAATCTGATGTGACGCATGTGCGAGGCTGGAGTTGCGCTCGGGCAAGACAAGATCGTTGTCGTTGTGGTTATCACCGAACAATCAAGTCACTTCCCTTCTTTATTCCAAACATTCATTTTTATGAAAATTCCCCAACATAGTATCCTTCAAAACAATAACTTCTAACACGATCATCATCATTCATCGAATCAGAGTACCCCCCAAGTTATCGTACATCGATCTTTGATACGCCTCAATACCATCGATGATGTACATAACCTGACGATCTTCCTTTTGCAACAAATTCTGAGTCGTGCAACTTAATTCCTCAATTCGTATTGTCTCATGCTAACTCGTCATCGAGCAACATCTATTCCAATTCCTTAGTCATTCTCGTATCTCCAAACCAACGTTTTCCATACACACCATCTTCCAATCGTGCTAACTTCGGTTTCATCTAAGTATTTCGTCTTAATTCAAGTTTCAATCCAGTCGACTATTTAAAATCGCACGTACGATCTACTACGTTTCCTCGACCAACACATCTATTTACTTTATCGTTTCGAATTTCTATTCAACTGTTTCGTAATTTACACTACGCATTCTTAATTCGTCTGAACAATATCTCTTTTGAGACTCTCAAAGTCGCAACCAACTAAGCGTTACTCGTTCTAAGGCTTTGCGCGATATAATCGCTTGCCGACATACTCGTACTATCCGTAAATCCTTTAGTCTCGCTCGAACAATTTCTATGTCGTCCATATACCACTCAGGGTTCGAGCCACTCGACTAGTCGTCGACACTTGCTCTTATTCTTCTTCGAAGCTATCACATACACCACTCGAGGTCAAGTCATTCTACAAATCCTCAAAAGGTCATTCGACTCACGATCGACATGTTCGAAGGTACGTTCGTCCGTTTCCCCAAACTCTAAGAATCATCCTCGTGTTCGCTTTAGCGTTGTTCAAGTAGCATCTCTATCGACATACATTCTAAGTCTCACTTATTCTCGTTCGAGCGATAGTCGATCTCGCTCGCAACTCGTTCGCACCAGAAGGTCTAGGTGCGCGATACTCGACACAACTTAGCCAAAAGGCTACGTGCATAACCATCCCGTTCGAACTATACTTCGGTCTCGTGTACTCGTTCGCTATTGTCAACGTAAGGTTATTCAAGCACGCACTGCGTTTACTAACTTTTTAACATTTTGGTTTTCTTTTGACTCAAGTCCGTCATGGTTTGGCACAAAGGCCTTTGCCTATCGATCCCGTTTAACCGAGTACTCGTACGAGCTTTTGAAAATATTAGACTTATTGTATGGAACATCCCAAGGCTGCACAACGAGAGAGAGCGTATACTTCTTTATTTCCAAACGAGCTTTCAAAACTGAGATAATCGAAATGAAGTCCAAGGACGTAAAGCCGTGCTCTGATACCAATCTGTCATGCCCCGCTCCCGTAGGAGCGATCGTCCTCGCTAAGACGTGATGCCGCACGGGCCTAGGTTGCGCCCGTGCAAGGCTAAGTCCAGAAACGGCCGATTTGAGCTAGGCCACAGAGTCGCACAGAGTGTCCCCATTTGTAACAAAAAATAAATGAACACAAGTTGGAACAAATTCAATCTCTTTATTGATATTCATGAAGTTTACAAGCGGCGCTAGGCCGAGATTATAAGTCGCTCAAGCTCTCTCTCTCTCTGAAACATAAAAGGCGTGCCAAGTGGCTTACAATGGAATGATTCATGGCGATGTTCCGATACATTATGTCATGTATATGGTGCTTCAGCTTCTTGCAACGCTCCAAGGCTGCAGAGTTAGCTCCGCGCCTTAGCACGTTCAAGGGAAGCTCCGCACCCGACGACGTCTCCTGCATCCTGCAAGCAATCTGTGGGGTTATCAGTATATTGTTATACACTGGTGGGGATGCTAGCTCGTCCACAATGCTATCATTACCAAGCACGTTCTATTCACTTTTGTGCATCCTCTATCATTTATTGTCTTTCTAATCTTGCCTTAGGATCAGTTTTGTAGAAGCATAGAATTTCAGGCACATCCACAGGCCAAAATTTCTATGCGCCTAACATTACATGCGCTAGGGAGCTCAGATGAAGTACTTGGCACAGTAGACAGCAAAAGTATAGACATCAAAAGAAGATTTTTATTTCATATAAAAGTCTATTACATGTCTAAAAAAGGACTTTACAAAGGAGAATTTCTACAAAAAGAAAGATCCTAAGACTACAGCCAGGCGCAGCAAACTGCCATGCGCCTCCCGCCAGGCGCATCATCAGTCATGTGCATCACTTCAGCCTCTCAGTCAGGCGTGGCTCTTCAGCGTCTCAGTCAGGCGCATCACTTCAACGTCTCAGTCAGGCGTATCTATTTTAGCGTCTCAGTTATGCGCATCATGAAGTCTCAGCATATGCGCTCTACTTCGACCCGATCAAGTACTTTGACTAATGAAGCATTTATTAAGCAGAACCAGAGTGGGCAACACCCCACTCTAGCTGGAGGAAGAGCTCTCCAAAGCCCAAGGAAGAGGAGAGCACCGTAATTCCGATCTGCGGCTAAAGGAGCAGCTTTTAACACAACCAGAGTGGGCAACACCCCACTCTAGCAAGAGAAAGAGCTCTCCAAAGCCCAAGGAAGATGGAAGCACCACAATTCTGATCTGTGGCTCTTCCAGTATAACGGAGACAGGGCTCGAGCATCCCGATCTTTGGATGCAACAGGCACCTTCTGCCTGCCTCAGAAGCCCGCGATTCCGACTTTTGGATGTAACAGTCACCTTCAAGTGCATGAGTGAAGATAATTCGTCGCATCTTCACCCTCGGGAGCATCTTGTCAACAGAATGTGCTCTAGCAAATAAGTTCATTCGGGAAGACGTGAGAGAACGAGAAGCAAACTCTCTCCTTGCTGTTATTTATAGGCCGGGCAAATCAAACCCATGCGCCAAGTGGCGGGCTCTCCGAATCCCATGCAATGAATTTGCATTTATGGTGATGAACCTGACGCTTCGAATTTGGCCAAGTCAAAATGGCTATTTAAAGCACTCGAGGAACGCAACAGTCGGACCAATAAAGACGCGTCATACAAATGGATGTGCCGGTCAGATACCGTATATCGTACAGACGCGCCCGTCGGTACTAAGCACCCTGTATGGATGCGTCCAACAAAGCACAGATCTATGCGCCCTAATCAACATGGACCCATGCGCCCAGTGGAACGCAGATCAATGCGCCTACTCAACAGTCCATCACCCGTCAAAGAACATTAAATGCTGAAATCCTGACACGACAACAGCCATGCCTCGATGACAGAGCAGCAACAGCTTTTACAGAAAATGAAGTGCCGCTGACGTCAACGTCATCATTAATCTCTTCCGGCGGTTACAAGCCACGTGGCCGCCCAACCATTCGCATGCGCCTCTGCAGCCATGCGCCCAAACCTCTGCATGCGCTTCAAGAGCCATGCGCCTCAGACCCTCCTCTGATCCCTAAAGACAGAGGTCAAGTCACTACTGAAGCTTCGCATGCGCCTCAAAGGCCGTGCACCCAGACTGATTCGTGACTCCTGAAGGTTATGAGCCAAAGTCTTTTCATACGCCCAACCCCAGGCGCATCCTATCAGATTACCCTCCACTAAATCCGAGATCTTTGAGCTACGGACACGCGACACGTGTCCTTTGACTCAATTCAGCCTATGAAGGGGTGCTAATCACCCAAGATCTCAGCAACTGAAAGATCCTCTCCCCTGCTACGTGCCAGCCCACAAAAGCAGCATGAAGGATTCAACCCACAAATGATGGTGCATCATCCATGTGCCTTCCGCAGCTTCAACCACGTAGCGTCCCCACGTACAGGCGCATCCTACATATATGCGCATGAGCAGCCAGCCTGCAAGCTATAAATAGAGGGATCATCTCCTTCTTCCACACGGATAAAGAGACCTACATACATACACAGTGAGAGAGACAGATACAAACACTCAACGTCTTCTTCCTCTCCGCAAGCTCCAGCACCCAGAGCAACTCAGACCTTCAGAGAACCGAAAACCGTCGTCAGATCGTCAACGGAGTCAACGTATTACCACTCTCTCCATCGACACAGGGACCCAGATAAACAAAAGTGTAGTCCTAGGACTACATCAAAGTCCTACATTATAACACTGTTCTGTTTGTAATTGAAATTGCAATCAAAAGATTTTAATGGCAAACAAGCTGGCGACTCTGCTGGGAACCTCTTTCTCTTCCGCTGAGAAAACTGTGTCGCAATCTGACGACGTGAAGGTCAGCTCCTCCCACAAGACGCTGGTCGTACGTCTCAATCAACAGGCGTATGAGGAGTTCATCTCTGAAGGCAGTGCAAGTCCTTCGAAGCGGCTGCCGAAGCCGAAGAAGACTCGCCAAGCCTGGGTGCGCAAGGTCGACGCCCCTGGCACCACCACCGAAGGGGATGCGCCGATACAGCCTACCCTTCCCGCTGACGTCCTCAGCAGCCAAGATGCGCCCACTGGTACAGCGCATCTCTCGGAGAAGCATGGGGCTGACCACATTCTCCAACCATCTCCCTCTCAGACGAGAAAGATGCGTCGACGGAGCAAGGGCGCAGCCAACTTCTTGCGTATTACCTCTGATGCGCCACAGAAGGCATCTGTCTTTGACAGACTCACTCGCTGTCGTGGCGAGGAGAATTTGGACTCTGAGTACTATACGCCCCAGCGGGCTGGTACGAAAAAGTCCAAGGCAGCACGGGCTATGCGCCTCGAACGTGCTATGCCAGGAGCAAGCCAGAGGCATGCGCTCACAATCATGCGCGCTGCCAATGGTAAACTGTACAAGGTTGACTCGGGTGCTTCTGTGCCAGAAACGAGCCGACCTTCGAAGTCCTTGTCACACTTGGGCGCATCTGTCGCGTTCGCAACCAAGTCGTGCAAGGCAAACTCAGTGGTCTTGAACCCCCGCGCCTACATTGGTTGTGCGTCTGAGGCTGGTTCTCATCACTCTCAATGTTGCTCCCCTACTATTGATCTGGACGCATCTTTTACGTCGGATCAGGGGGTGCAGCATTCACTTGACCACCCCGACGCTTGGCCTTGCCATACGCCTGATGGGGGTGTGAAGGTGGCACTCTCCTCCAACGATCTGCGTAACGTGATCACTCACAAACGCCGATCAGGAGAGTCGACTGACAAGCACAATGCGCCCCTCACAGGGCACACCTGTGTTGTAGCCACCATCAACTGTTGTTGCAAGACAGCAGTCCCACCAAGGCAGTCTGTGTTCCAGCGGCTGCAATCATCAACACCCCTCCAACGTCGCCTCGGGAAGAAGGTGTCAACTGAAGAGGAGCCAGAACTACAGGTTGCTTCTTGCAACGTAGTCTCTAACTCCCCATCAATTCGAAAGGCGACTGGCAACTCCTCGACCTCGTCCTCATCCAAGAGCCAGCCGAGGAAGACCAAGACGACTGTCCCGTCCTCAATAGTATTTGAGGGCACCCGGGGGAGAAATAAGATCTCAGAAGAAGCTGGGGATAGTCAAGCCCCTGTGGATCTTCATCCTGGAGACGAAGTCAGCCTCCCGGACATAGCTGGGGGTAGTCAATCCCATGTGGATCTTCATCCCGAAGACGAAGACGTCCTCCAGGACAAAGCTGGGGGTAGTCAGGCCCTTGCTGATGCTCCTTCCGAAGACGAAGATGTCCTCCAGAACATAGCTGGGGGTAGCCAAGACAAAGCTCCGGAAGAAGTTCCTCTTCAAGAGAGCGAGGCTGAAAGCGAAGCTTCAACCGATCCCTCCACTTCCAGTCACGTCATAAAAATATACATGACGGGAGTTGGTGATACGGAGTCAGATGCACCTTCAACAGATCTCGTTCAGCGCATAGATACCTTGGAGGGAGGACTCAAAACCCTCTCTGCCTCCATGCAAATACTGACTCAAGCAGTGTTTAAGATACGGTCAGCCTTGGCCAGAGCACCTTCCACTAATCCTGACCCAGGGGTCAACGGAGAGTCAAGTGTGCCCCTCCAACGGACATCCTCGAATACCGATTGCCACGAAGCACCGCGTGTGTCGAAACCTTCGAATGTATAGCTCCAAACTGTACCACCTTCTCTAACTTCCAGCTCTACAGAAGACGTAGTGGAAATGATCAGGGACTTGCGTGAGCGCTTCGAGTCGAAGAACAGACAGAAAGAGCGCCAGAAGATGGGGATCCCATAACCATACCCCCTCGAATGGAACAAAGTGGTTTATCCCCCCAAGTATAAGCCACAAACATTGACGCCATACGACGGGAAGGACTCTCTATGCCGTTATCTGATGTACTTCCAGTCTCAAACGGGACATCTCCCGAAGGAAGACGCGCTACTCACCAGCCTGTTTGTTGGGGCACTAAAAGGAGTGGCTTACGACTAGTACTGCATTCTCCCTGACAACTCCATATCTTCCTTCGACGACTTGACACGTCTCTTCCTCGATCGTTTCTACGACGGAGGGAAAGACATGATAATGGCGTCCCTGATAGAGGTGCGTCAGAAAGAGAAGGAGACGATTCGAGCATTCATCGAACGTTTTCGACAAGCCTGTTTCAGACTGCCCCCGGGTATGCCAGAACATGCACTCCTCTCTTCCTGCAGCATGAACATGCTTCCTGCGATCAAGCTCTGGCTCAACTCCACTCCCCCTCCCGATTGGAGTTCATTGATCATTGAGGCTGAAGCAGCTGAAAAGAAGACATCCAATGCTCGCCTTCTGGGAGTCAGTTTCCCTGCTTTTGAAGACAAAGGAAAATAGCCTGCTACCAACAACCCTGGACATGAGACGAAGGGGAAGCAGGCGCTGACTGTCAATGCCTCCAAAGGTGCACAAGCACCTACTCAGAAGCCTCCACTTGTACCAAGACCAAAAGAGGTCTATTCTTTCAACGACGAAGACACCTTGCAACTCTTCGAGATGCTGAAGCAGGGTGATAAGATCAAATTGCCCGACCCGAAGCGTCCCGACGAGGTTGGGAGAGTGGACAATCCGAGGTACTGTCACTACCATCGGTTCGTCGGACATCAAACTCATGACTGCTACATCCTCAAGAACTACATCCAGCGCATGATCAATACGAATATTATATCCGTCGACTATGAGGAGAAAACAGTCTCGGCCAACCTGGTGTCGCTCCAATTCGGCACCTTGCCGCCAACCACAACACAAGATGGCATCGTCCCTATCCCAAAGGCGACAATGGAGGTGGTCAACCTACCACCTACTCGTGACAACGTGAGTGGACTCATCCTACTCACCACATCTCGGGGAGAGATCTTATGGGTTCACCCCGATCTCGTCTCCGAGGTTACTCAACCGGGGGTACGCTTTACCTCCAAAGCTAAGGGCAAGAAGATCAAGTCTTGCCGCATGGTCTCTTCCTCCACGGAAGAGGCTCTTCCTGTACAAACCCGTTCGCAGCTGAACGCCCAACCCGACGAAGCTGCCATTGAGGTGGTGCCTTCCTGCACTGCCCCTACTGCCGAAGAAGGAGGTCCATCCAAACCTCCAGCAGCCAATAAACAGAAGTATGTAGAGGCCCGTTTCGACAAGCCTTTGTGAAGGAAGAATGCTTGGGGCTGGCAAAAGCCCCACAACTTTGACATACTGGCACAACTTGCTGGTACTCCTGCTCGTTTATCTCTGTACGAGCTTCTTCGTATTTCCAAAGACACCCGTGAAGCTCTCTGTGAAGCTTTGAAGGATGCTGAGTCCTTCATCAGTCAGGTCAAGCAACCTGAGGATCTTCCGACCACATGTGCATACTGCCATTGTGCGGATGAGGTCATCTCCAACATAACCTTCACCAACAAGACATGCTACTCAAGCACAACCGACACAACAGGCCACTGTACTACACAGGGTATGTGGGTTCCGTCAAGGTGAAGCGAATTCAGATTGATCCAGGGTCTTCCCTCAGCATCATCCCTAGGACTCTGCTATCAACACTGGGGATCCCGATGTACCGACTGGCTCCCTCCAACACGACAATCAGCAGTTTTAATGCTAGCAAAAGTGAACCGTTGGGCAAAATATGGCTGAAATGTCATATCGGTAACCTTCGAACCGAGGTGACTTGCTATGTCGTCGATGCCGACGTCAACTACAACCTCCTGCTGAGTGGTGTCATCTACACTCCATCAATGTATGAAGTACGTGTCCACTAACGACATCATCCGGACAGAGTTGGCGGACATTGACCCTTTCAAGGGAGTCGAAGCCTACTTCACTGATGCTATCCTATACAAGTCGCTCGACGAAGGGGAAGCCAACGATGCTGATGACGAAGCTGAAACAGCGGCAGAGCCGGACATGGAGCCAGAGATGATTTCCGACGCTCCTTTGAAGATTCGACTCAAAGGAAAACCGCCTCAGATGCTGCCTCCCATGACCATCAAGCTACCTGGAAAAGCGCCGACTTCTCTAGGTAGAGCACCTACTGAAGCTCCCTTGAAGATACGGCTCAAGGAAAAACCTCCTAAAATGTCGGCTCCCCTTGTGGCAAAACTACAAGGGAAGGCACCTGTCATCGAAGGCGTAGTCGAGGCACCCCTGAAGGTGCGTCTCAAAGACAAGCCTCCGCAATCATCCAAGCTGCAAGAGAAGGCCCACACAGCCCTCTCGGATTCCAAGATCAAATCGGCGATGAACTCTCCCGAACTGGCCCCGGTGCTCACAGATGAAGAGTTATGAGAGTACATATCTGCTGATATAGATTCCCCTTCTCTTGATAATATAATCCTGCGGGACAAAATCTCGTATTTTATCAATAATAGAGTGTCTTTCAATTATTCTAGTCTTCCACATTGGAATGCCATGTATACACTAGATAATGCTCTACGGTCGTTACAAACACAAATAACGACCGTCAATCATGTAAATCGAGTAGTCCCATCCCAAGGAGTCTGTTTTATAGTCCCACCGAGGAATCGGGATGAAGAACCCATCATCTTCAGCAAAGTCGAGCGTCATCAAGACCACCCGCCACTCGAGCCAGAACCAGATACCGGCAGAATATAAGTCTATCGGTACACGGACAAGGCAAAGTACCTCATCCAAAAGATGGGTTACGATCTGAAGAGCAACAAGGACCTGAACTACGGCAAAGGCCGGCGTCTTCCCCTCCGGCTCCCAACACCTAAAGGAAAGCCGCAGGACTACTATCATCATACTCGACGGTGGTAGGCTATGTCACGCCGCCGACAACTCCAGAGAGTTCGGAGGCAGAAGAAGTGGAACACTCTCACTCATCCGAGGCATCAACTTGGGATTCCGATAAGAGTATCGACTCAGTCCTCAGGAAGGTGCTATCAGTCAACGTGGCATCTGCACAATCTCAAGAGGATGAAGGCGATGACCAAACGCCAGAATTCTTTGAGGAAGAACCCTGGGCTCAATGCCTAGGAGCACAGTGGGAGTCTCGTTTTGAATTACGCGAACCCCCTACCGAAGACGAGGTCGAACAAGTTGACCTTGGGGATGGATCTCCTTCCAAACCCATCTTCATCAGCAAGAGTCTGAAGGGAGAAGACCAAGAGTCTTTGGTCCAATTGGCCAAGGAATATATCGACGTCTTCGCCTGGAGCTAGAAAGATATGCCGGGACTTGATCCCCAGATCGCAATTCACAGACTTAACATCTTGCCTGATGCTAAGCCTGTAAAGCAACAATAATGACGTTTTTGTCCCGACATCATGAATGCTATCGATCAGGAGGTGGACAAACTCCTGAGCAGCGGGTTCATCCGTGAAGAGCAACATCCGGAATGGGTGGCCAATGTCGTCCCTGTCACCAAGAAGAATGGGAAGATACGAGTCTGCATCGACTTCAGGGATCTCAATACTGCTTGCCCGAAGGACGAATTCCCGCTTCCAATCACTGACGTGATGATCGACAATACATGTGGCTTCGAACGCATGTCTTTCATAGACGGATACTCGGGCTACAACCAGATCAAGATGTTCTCCGATGACGCAAAACACACGTCATTCCGGACTCTGAAGGAGGTTTTCTGCTACACAGTAATACCCTTTGGCTTGAAGAACGCTGGTGCTACATACCAAAGAGCTATGAGTACCATCTTCCATCAACATCTTCGCAAAACAGTTGAATGCTATGTTGATGATATCGCTGTCAAGAGGCGTCTCAAAGGTGATCACCTACAAGACCTAAAGACAGTCTTCGATCTCATGCGAGCGCATCAACTCAAGATGAACTCCGCTAAATCCTTCCTAGGGGTTTCCAGTGGAAAGTTCTTAGGCTTTATTATCACGGCGAAAGGCATTCATGTCGATCCCGAGAAAACCAAAGCCATCCTTGACATGGACCCTCCGAAGAACCTCCGAGAACTTCGAGGCCTGCAGGGGCGTCTGGCATACATCCGAAGGTTTATAGCAAACCTTTTCGGAAAATGCCAACCCTTCACCCAGCTCATGAAGAAGGAAGTCTCCTACGTCTGGACAGAAGAATGCCAGAAAGCTTTCGATGATATCAAAGCTTACTTGACGAGCCCGCCAGTCCTGGTGGCACCCGTCGCAGGCAAACCATTTCTCCTCTACGTCCGTGCCATGGATCATTTTCTTGGCACTTTGTTGGCTCAGAACAACGATGCGGGCTACGAGCAAGCTATCTACTACCTTAATAGAGCGATGATCGGGGTCGAACACCAGTACAACCCCGTCGAAAAGGAGTGTTTGGCTTTGGTGTTTGCCATCCAGAAGACTCGCCATTATGTTTCGGGCCAGATAATTCATGTCATCTTCTGAGTCAATCCACTCAGGGTTCTCATGACGAAGCCAGGATCATTGAACTCCCGACTAGCTACATGGGCTATTCTGTTGACACCATATAATATGGTCTTCGTCCCACAAAAAGCCGTCAAGGGCCAAGCTCTAGCCGACTTTTTATCTGCACACCCCATCCGAGAGTCCTCCAGACTCTATGAAGACATCCCGGATGAGGTCCAAGAATCAAACGTCACCGAAGAAAACTCCGTCTGGCGGGTGTTTTTCGATGGCGCTTCAAGAACAGGCTCCAAAGGCCAAATCATCGCAAGAGTGGGGGTAGTCCTAGTCTCCTCCGATCAGCTAGTCATCCAGCGTACTTACTCCCTTTCGAAGCCGTGCTCCAACAATATTGTCGAGTACAACGCTCTGATTATGGGACTCCAGCTGGCGCAACAGTTGGGGGTGGATCATCTGGAAGCAAAATGGCGACTCAAAACTCGTCGTTATTCAAATCCGAGGGCAGTACGAAGTTCGCCATGAAGATCTGGTTCCTTACCATGAAGCTGCATTGAATATTATTTCAACCTTCACCAAGTTCTTCATAGAACACGTACGTCAGTTACAAAACCTGGAAGCTGACGCTCTGGCCGGCTGTCACGCCCCAGAACCAGAATATTGGAGAGCGGGGGCAGACATAGCCAGCTACGTATATGAAATGGAATCCATCTCACTATACGGTCATGACTGTCTAGATACATGAGGGTTTAACTACAAGCCAACAGTCTCTTAAGGTCATAAACAAGCCTAGTGCCTCAATCACAAGCAAGTAAGTAAAAGTTACAAGATGTATGATCATTAAATATACAATAGTAAGGCATCCCAAACATTACATATTCAGCTGATCATGAAGCTAGTCGTTACAAAATGTTAGGACTAGCAAGAGTTTAGTCATACATGATCAACCCTAGGATTTGTTAATCATGTTACAGTCTGTAGGCAGACAGTAAGTAAAGTACAATCGAGCTAAACAGGTGCTCGTCGGCTAAACGCCTCAAAAGAATATTTTTACAATAAAGTGGGAGATCAAAAATAAACCCACTCATTGCCAGGGTTCCGTCTAGTAGCCACCATCTGGCTAGAAGGTCGGTAGATCCTCTGGAGCTGCTCCGAAATCTGGCCATACAAAACCAGCTGGGTCAGACCCCAGAAAGAGCAAGTGCCACAAAGGAAGCTTCACTTAGGAACTAAAACCAGCAATCAGCACAAGGTATAAATAAAAGTAAGAACTGAAAATAAAGAAAAATACGTCAGGATGATATACGACGAGATAACCATGGAACTATTCAGATAACCAGGTTACAACCCGTAAACCAAACAAGGACCGCGGTCGTAACCCTTCGTCTGAACAGAACTTGGAATTTTCACCATTTATCGGTAAAATAAATACCAGCATTCTGGTCATGCAGTAATCTGGAACAGAATCAGGACAAGACTAGACTGGTTAGACTCCATCCAATCATTTTACGGCCAAGCAAGAGCTACGGCTTGATACTTTAACTAACTAGGGTTGTCACAAGCCTAATTACTAACAAGATGCAGTGAGAATCTTCCACAGCCACAAGCCCTGCAGTCCATCCAGGTTACCCGGGTTAAAAGAATTAGAGTTGAATTCAGGTGGGTACATCGTCCAGGAAACGAATGTACCCTTAGGTAGCTTGAAGGGTGCAACACATGACAGTGTGCTGGAAATGTGCCCTACTCGACGGCAGGCTACAGATCCCAAGGCGTGCCCAAGTAACAGGATTGCCTGTAGCTGGGAGATCTCTTCATGACTAATGTATTAATCTAGTTATTAGCCTTAGTCCATTTTAGTAGGTACTTCCGACCGTGGTACTCATGAGTCCCCTCCTAGACATGATGCAAGACAAGACTGGTTTATTTGTACAAGCACAATCACCCACGGTGTCCGGATTAATTATACAGGTCATGTCATGTCAGGTAGCCGTCGCAACAGCTATTCAAGATAATCATGTCAGGTGTACTTGTCAGGAGTGCGCCACGACGGGCCACTATCAGGTCATGTCAGGTTAGTCATGTCAGGAGTGCACCACTATGGGTCACTGTCAGGTCGTGCTCAATTATCAGTTCTAAACATATTAAATAAATCATGATTTTCAAGTTCAGGACAAAAGGCGTAAGGATATAAAATGGACATAAAATATATATATAATAATAATAATAATAATAATAATAATAATAATATAACAAGACAGGGCACAGGAAGTCCATGCGGCTCAAGGGGAGTGAGTCCATGCGGCTGGGTCAATACAAGTTCATGCGGCTAGGACTGCACGCTCATGCGGCTCAGGGAGCCCAAGGCGCATGCGGCTGGAAAGGCGGGTTCATGCGGACGAAGGGGAGTCAGCTTATGCGGCTGCGAAGGGAGCAATCGCCATGCGGCCGGGGTTCAACAGCATATGCGGCTATGATCAGACGAAGTCCTATGCGGCTGAACATGGACGATACATATGCGGCTGGATGGTGGATGGGACTTATGCGACCCAAAACAGAAGCGCATATGCGGCTGGGTGCGAAGGAACTTATGCGGCTGAAAGCTAGCCGCATGAAGTCCATGCGACTCAAGATAACAGGGGCTCATGCGGCTGAGTCTGAACAAAGCTATGCGGCTCAATTACTTGCCGCATGAAGATTCATGCGGTCAAGTACTCAAGCAAGTCTTATGCGGCTAGAAAGGACTTTCCATGCGGCTGGGCTCGAACGAGTCTCATGCGGCTGGGAAGGCCATGCGGCCAGAGACTTGCCGCATGAGGATCCATGCGGCCAAGTACTGCTCTTCTTCTCCACTTGTCCGAGAAGAGGAGCCAAGCAACTATGGCTTCCAAACTACACAAAACTTTCATCCGGAGCCCAAATCGGAACTTCCTTAGGTCAAAATGGGGTAGAACGAGCTACTCTACAACATGGAACCATCAAAACTCAGAAATAACAAGATTAAGTAGATCAAAACCCAAGAAATCCAAAAATAATGTAAACATAGATCTACAAGAATCTAGCCATGGAAAATGAAAATGCCAAGTTCTAAAGTAAGTTAGAATGCTGTAAGGAAGAGAATGAAGTAATAAAATTGGAGTTCCTCCATGAAGCAAGTTGCACTTGCCTAGACCTCTCTCTTCTCTCTCTGGTAGGTAAGGAAGTAAATGAGGAAGAAGAAGATAAGTGATGAAGAGAGAGAAAGAAGAATGGTAATAAATACCAAAGGTGGTGGTAGGTAGGGGGTTCATCCATGGGGTCATCATGAACCAATAGCAAATCCCAAACCGAACCAAGCCAACCCGAACCAAGAATAAACTGAGCCAAGAAGGAAAAGCTAAGCCAGGAATTAAGCAATACAAGATAAAATACGTACACGTATTCCAGAAATACGTAATACGAACCACAGGCATTACAACTCTACCCTCCTTAAATGAATTCCGTCCTCGAAATTTAATCAAGAGGCTAGAGGAGCAATGATAAGCTACATTAATCACAGGCAAGCTATACTAGACAATCAATCAAGCAATCAATCATGCAAGCAAGGAATCGAAGGCATGAGGCATAAGGAAGACATTATACCTCACGAGTCAAACAAGTCGGGATATCGCGATCGGATATCGTTCTCACGCTCCCACGTTGACTCACCCAAAGAGTGATGACCCCAAGCAACTCGGACTAACTTGATAGTCTTGTTCTTGAGGATCTTCTCTCTCCGGTCCAATATAGACACGGGCCTCTCCTCATACGAAAGGTTGGTACCAACAACTAATTCCGAATGATCCAGGACATGGCTCGGGTCTGGGATATACCGTCGTAATTGGGATACATGGAACACGTTATGCACCTCGTTTAGCGACGGCGGAAGAGCGAGACGATAGGATACATCACCTACTCGCTCCAGAATGTCAAACGGTCCTATATACCTAGGACTAAGCTTTCCCTGTACGCCAAAACGAATGATGCCACGGTTAGGCGAAATCCTCAGGAATACATGATCGTCGACCAAAAACTTGAGAGGACGCCGATGAGAATCGGCCCAATGGCGCTGGCGATCTTGGGCAACTCGAAGGTGATCTCTGACCCTCCTGACCACTTCAACTATCTGGGCAATCATTTCTGGACCGAGCATCTGTCTCTCTCCAATATCATCCCAAGCTAGCGGGGATCTGCACTTCCTACCATACAGTGTCTCGAACGGTGCCATCTGGATACTGGCCTGGAAACTGTTGTTGTACGAGAATTCTATCAGGTGCAAGTGATCTTCCCATGAACCATCGAAGTCAAGTGTACAGGACCGCAACATGTCTTTAAGAGTCTGGATCGTGCGTTCCGACTGGCCATCTGTCTGCGGGTGATATGCTGAACTGAACTGGAGATGAGTCCCCAAACTCTCTTGTAAGCTATACCAAAAATGTGACGTAAATCTTGAATCTCGGTCCGAGGTGATACTGATTGGCACACCGTGCAACCTGACAATCTGCCTGAGGTACATTTCCGCTAGCTGAGCCGTCGACTGACCAACTCTGAATAGGAGAAAGTGAGCCACCTTCGTGAGTCTGTCAACTATAACCCAAATAGCATCTCGACCAGCTGGGGACCTAGGTAATCCGGTCACAAAATCTATGGTCACATGCTCCCACTTCCATTCTGGAATCGGCAAGGGCTGAAGAAGTCCAGCCGGTCTCTGATGTTCAGCTTTAACTTGTTGGCAAACCAAACACCGAGAGACAAACCGAGCTATCTTCCGCTTCATGCCATTCCACCAGAAGTGCTGACGGATATCACGGTACATCTTCGTACTGCCAGGATGGATGGAATACTGCGAACTGTGTGCTTCTGACATGATCTCCTGCCGGATATCTCTGCTGGGTACACAAAGACGCTTACCATGTCGAAGTGTACCATCCTCATGAATGCATAACTCTGGTCTTCGTCCTGCCTCACACTCTGTTCTGAGCCGCTGAAGCTTGGAATCTGCCGACTGCGCCATCCGGATCCTCTCGACTATAGTGGACTGAACTTGTATGCTGGCCATCAAGGCCACACTGGAAGGGAGAACAACTTCTATACCCATCTTCTGAAGATCTGCTTACAGCTCTGGTTGCGTTGTTAGAAAATAAACTTCGGCTCTCCTGCTCAAAGCATCTGCAACAACGTTGGCCTTTCCAGGATGATACTGCAAGTTGACATCATAATCTACAAGTAGTTCTAGCCATCTCCTCTGACGCATGTTAAGATCTTTATGGGTGAAAACATACTTCAGGCTCTTGTGATCGGTGAAAATCTCTACCCTATCTCTATACAAATAGTGCCTCCATAACTTAAGTGCAAACACTACTGCTGCCAGCTCCAAGTCATGGGTTGGGTAATTCCTCTCATGATCACGAAGTTATCGTGACACATAAGCTATTACCTTCCCATGCTGTATCAGAACACATCCTAAATCTCTGTCTGAAGTATCACAGTACACTGAGAATCCTCCGGTCCCATCTGGAAGCGTGAGAATAGGAGCTGTTATCAGGCCTCGCTTCAACTGCTCAAAAAAACTCTGACACTCTGTCGTCCAAGCAAACTGTGCATCCTTGCGGGTCAACTGCGTCAATGGCGCTGAAATTCGAGCAAAATTCGAAACAAACCGCCGGTAGTAGCCGGCCAATCCAAGAAAACTGCGAACCTCTGCAACGGTGCTAGGCAATGGCCATGACTCAATAGCCACAATCTTCTGGGGATCCACTTCTACTCCTCCTCTGGTGATGATATGACCCAAGTACGAAATGCGATCGAGCCAGAACTCGTATTTACTGAACTTGGCATACAACTGGTACTCTCTGAGGATCTGAAGAACTATACGGAGATGCTGCTCATGCTCCGCCTCACTCTTACTGTAGACCAGGATGTCATCCAAGAACACAATCACAAACTGATCCAAGTAAGGCATGAAGATGCGATTTATGAGGTCCATGAATACTGTCGGCGTATTGGTCGCTCCAAAAGGCATAACAAGGAACTCCCAATGCCCGTATCTTGATCTAAAAGCTGTCTTCGGGATATCCTGCTCTCTGACTCTGATCTGATGATAACCTGAGCGCAAATCAATCTTCGAGAATACTGAAGCCCCCTTGAATTGATCAAACAAGTCATCTATCCTCGGAAGAGGGTATCTGTTCTTGATTGTCACTGAGTTCAAGGTACGATAATCAATACATAACCTGGATGTACCATCCTTCTTTTTCACAAGAAGCATCGGGACTCCCCAAGGAGATCCACTAGCACGAATGAATCCCTTGGTTCTGAGTTCTTCAATCATCTTGTACAATATCTCCAACTCTGACGGCGCCATCCTGTAGACTCTCTCTGACACTGGAGTTGTCCCGGGAATCAAGTCTATAGTGAACTTGATCTCCCGCTTTGGAGGCATACCTGGAAGTTCCTCTGGAAAAACATCTAAAAACTCATCCACTATCCTGGGCAACTGAACTGCCGCTACTGCCATCCGCAATACTGGAGGAGAAGGCTCAACCGCTCCTCTGGAAAAGGAAAACTTTGGCTCGCCTGGAATGCTAAAAACAACCCTACCAATGTAGCCGTCTATTCTAGCATATTGGTTCCTCAACCAATCCATCCCTAGGACCACATCATAATCGGCCATCGGGAACTCTATCAATCTAGCGAAGAATTCTCTACCGCTAACTACGATCCGACACGAGGAAAACACTCTATCTACTCCCACAAGTCCGTTACCAGTAAGTATATTGAGCCTTACTGATAATGACTCGGGCTCCAATCCTACCCGTATCGTGAATCGTGCAGACATAAAAGAATGCGATGCACCAGAATCAAATAAAGCTGAAGCTGGAAAGGAGTTGACGAGAATAGTACCTGCCACTACCTCTCCTGGTGCCAATCCTTCCTCTGCGGTCATTACCATAGCCTGACCGTGCCCTCGGGGTGCTGGTCACCTCTACTGAAATCCTCGCTGCCTGCTCTGACTCTGGGCTTGGACTTGTGTATACTGCTG
This sequence comes from Iris pallida, assembly GCA_029216955.1. Taxonomy (NCBI): domain Eukaryota; kingdom Viridiplantae; phylum Streptophyta; class Magnoliopsida; order Asparagales; family Iridaceae; genus Iris; species Iris pallida. The sequence continues at coordinate 48,866,551 of JANAVB010030220.1, read as the reverse complement.
GGGGTTCTGCTGCTGGAATACTTGGGTCTGAGGCGGCAAGGGCTTCGGCAATGGGTACTGTTGCTGCTGCTGGATCGGTGCTGGTCCTTTCACCGAAGAGCTAGAAAGGTTGGACGATGATGAACCACCCCTATTCGGACAGGATCCAACCCTATGGTCTGGTGCTCCACAAGCCAGACACAATCTCTGTGCCCTGCAACATTCTGCCATCACATGGCCTGGCTTCCCACAATGAGAATACCCTACTGTGGAAGACTGCTTCTGCTTCTGCTGCTGCTGAGGGTACGTCGGGGTAGAATGCTGAACCGACGTTACTGAGGCCGCCCGTCTCAGAGCTCCAATAGTCAAGGCCCTGGCTGCCGGGACTGGTACTGAAGACTGATTCATCTGGCCGTGAGATCTCTTCCGACCTCCGGTCCTATCCACAATCCTCTGGAAGGTATATTCATGCCTCCGGGCTGCTCTCAAGACTGCATCAAAAGTCTGATGCTCAAACTGCTCAACTGCCAACAAGATCTCTAGGTAAAGTCCCTGCTGGAATCGCTGGGCTCTATCATACTCGGTTGCCACCAAGGTGGGAGCAAACCGACTGAGTCTCGAAAACTCGGCCGCATATCCGTCGACCGTTCTGCCTCCTTCCTTCAAGTTGGTAAACCGGGTCTGTAGATCATACCGAGCTACAGTATCAAAATAATTGGTCTGGAATCTCTCCCTGAATACTTTCCAAGTAATGGGTGCTGCTAATCCAACGGCCTGAGCTGTCCACCAGCTGCGGGCAAGATCTAGCAACTGCAGGCGCACAACTGTCACCCTCTCGTTCTCTGGGGTCCTGGCTGCTTCTAGAATCACCTCTGTGTCCTGAAGCCAAGCATCTGCCGTGATAGCATCTTCACTACCGTCGAAGAATGGAGGGTTCAAGCGCTTGAAGCTGTTGGCCGCGCTGTTACCCTGATGACCTCCTCTGGTCATAGCATCCGTCACGGCCTGGTGCAAGGCATCTCCTCGACGATCTTGGGAAGCTATCAAGGTCCTGATGAGTCCTACCAAAGTGCCATCATCAGGCTCGGCATGCTGAACTGGCTGGACTGGTGGCTCTCCGCCAGAAGGTACGACTCTGGAGGCTACTCCGGAATGCTGGGCTTGATATCCGGGTTCCTGCTGATCCGCGGAAGGTGCTTCGCCTTGCTGACCGGCAGGTCCAGGAACAATGTCGCTGAAGAAGATGACATAGGAACATTAAGGAAGGACCAGGATAGATCAACGATACAAGCATGTGATCAGGACAAGAATCCAGGGATTCAGAAGATACGAGCAGAGATCAAGGGCGAATACTGATTGAGACATCTATTCGGTAAACCCTCACATATCTCGATTTACGAGACCTGCATGGGCCACCACTTAAACCATGTCACACCCCAGAACCAGAATACTGGAGAGCGGGGGCAGACATAGCCAGCTACGTATATGAAATGGAATCCATCTCACTATACGGTCACGGCTGTCTAGATACATGAGGGTTTAACTACAAGCCAACAGTCTCTTAAGGTCATGAACAAGCCTAGTGTCTCAATCACAAGCAAGTAAGTAAAAGTTACAAGATGTATGATTATTAAATATACAATAGTAAGGCGTCCCAAACATTACATATTCAGCTGATCATGAAGCTAGTCGTTACAAAATGTTAGGACTAGCAAGAGTTTAGTCATACATGATCAATCCTAGGATTTTTTAATCATGTTACAGCCCGTAGGTAGACAGTAAGTAAAGTACAATCGAGCTAAATAGGTGCTCGTCGGCTAAATGCCTCAAAAGAATATTTTTACAATAAAGTGGGAGATCAAAAATAAACCCACTCGTTGCCAGGGTTCCGTCTAGTGGCCACCATCTGGCTGGAAGGTCGGTAGATCCTCTAGAGCTGCTCCGAAATCTGGCCATACAAAACCAGCTGGGTCAGACCCCAGAAAGAGCAAGTGCCACAAAGGAAGCTTCACTTAGGAACTAAAACCAGCAATCAGCACAAGATATAAATAAAAGTAAGAACTGGAAATAAAGAAAAATACGTCAGGATGATATACGACGAGATAACCATGGAACTATTCAGATAACCAGGTTACAACCCGTAAACCAAACAAGGACCGCAGTCGTAACCCTTCGTCTGAACAGAACTTGGAATTCTTACCATTTATCGGTAAAATAAATACCAGCATTCTGGTCATGCAGTAATCTGGAACAGAATCAGGACAAGACTAGACTTGTTAGACTCCATCCAATCATTTCACGGCCAAGCAAGAGCTACGGCTTGATACTTTAACTAACTAGGGTTGTCACAAGCCTAATTACTAACAAGATGCAGTGAGAATCTTCCACAGCCACAAGCCCTGCAGTCCATCCAGGTTACCCGGGTTAAAAGAATTAGAGTTGAATTCAGGTGGGTACATCGTCCAGGAAACGAATGTACCCTTAGGTAGCTTGAAGGGTGCAACACATGACAGTGTGCTGGAAATATGCCCTACTCGACGGCAGGCTACAGATCCCAAGGCGTGCCCAGGTAACAGAATTGCCTGTAGCTGGGAGATCTCTTCATGACTAATGTATTAATCTAGTTATTAGCCTTAGTCCATTTTAGTAGGTACTCCTGACCGTGGTACTCAGGAGTCCCCTCCTAGACATGATGCAAGACAAGACTGGTTTATTTGTACAAGCACAATCACCCACGGTGTCCGGATTAATTATACAGGTCATGTCATGTCAGGTAGCCGTCGCAACAGCTATTCAAGATAATCATGTCAGGTGTACTTGTCAGGAGTGCGCCACGACGGGCCACTATCAGGTCATGTCAGGTTAGTCATGTCAGGAGTGCACCACTACGGGTCACTGTCAGGTCGTGCTCAATTATCAGTTCTAAACATATTAAATAAATCATGATTTTCAAGTTCAGGACAAAAGACGTAAGGATATAAAATAGACATAAAATATATATATATATAATAATAATAATAATAATAATAATAATAATAATAATAATAATAATAATAATATAACAAGACAGGGCACAGGAAGTCCATGCGGCTCAAGGGGAGTGAGTCCATGCGGCTGGGTCAATACAAGTTCATGCGGCTGGGACTGCACGCTCATGCGGCTCAGGGAGCCCAAGGCGCATGCGGCTGGAAAGGCGGGTTCATGCGGACGAAGGAGAGTCAGCTTATGCGGCTGCGAAGGAAGCAATCGCCATGCGGCCGGGGTTCAACAGCATATGCGGCTATGATCAGACGAAGTCCTATGCGGCTGAACATGGGCGATACATATGCGGCTGGATGGTGGATGGGCCTTATGCGGCCCAAAACAGAAGCGCATATGCGGCTGGGTGCGAAGGAACTCATGCGGCTGAAAGCTAGCCGCATGAAGTCCATGCGACTCAAGATAACAGGGGCTCATGCGGCTGAGTCTGAACAAAACTATGCGGCTCAATTACTTACCGTATGAAGATTCATGCGGTCAAGTACTCAAGCAAGTCTTATGCGGCTAGAAAGGACTTTCCATGCGGCTGGGCTCGAACGAGTCTCATGCGGCTGGAAATGCCATGCGGCCAGAGACTTGCCGCATGTGGATCCATGCGGCCAAGTACTGCTCTTCTTCTCCACTTGTCCGAGAAGAGGAGCCAAGCAACCATGGCTTCCAAACTACACAAAACCTTCATCCGGAGCCCAAATCGGAACTTCCTTAGGTCAAAATGGGGTAGAACGAGCTACTCTACAACATGGAACCATCAAAACTCAGAAATAACAAGATTAAGTAGATCAAAACCCAAGAAATCCAAAAATAATGTAAACATAGATCTACAAGAATCTAGCCATGGAAAATAAAAATGCCAAGTTCTAAAGTAAGTTAGAATGCTGTAAGGAAGAGAATAAAGTAATAAAATTAGAGTTCCTCTATGAAACAAGTTGCACTTGCCTAGACCTCTCTCTTCTCTCTCTGATAGGTAAGGAAGTAAATGAGGAAGAAGAAGATGAGTGATGAAAAGAGAGAAAGAAGAATGGTAATAAATACCAAAGGTGGTGGTAGGTAGGGGGTTCATCTATGGGTTCATCATGAACCAATAGCAAATCCCAAACCGAACCAAGCCAACCCGAACCAAGAATAAACCGAGCCAAGAAGGAAAAGCTAAGCCAGGAATTAAGCAATACAAGATAAAATACGTACACGTATTCCAGAAATACGTAATACGAACCACAGGTATTACACCGGCCTCGCAGCTTCATTAGCAGCACCCCTTGGGACTCAACACTACGTCACAGTAGTCGGACGAGACTTGGTCTGTGCCAAAAACAAACTATGCTCACAAATGGCCCATGCCATGATGACAAGTGCCGGTATTAATGTCCGAGACTGGAGGTTCCCATTCATTGACTTCGATGTCTATGGAATCCTCCCAGAAGACCCGAAAGAAGCCGTCTCGGTCAGAAGGCGTTCCCTTCGGTTTTATTATGATACAGCTACTAAAATGCTGTACCGACGTTCCTTTGATGGACTTCTTCTTCGATGTTTATCCAACGAAGAAGCAGCCGAAGCCCTTCGGGAAGCTCATGATAGGACTTACGGGGCTCATCAACCTGGCCCTAAGTTGCAGGATCGACTGCGACGCATGGGTTACTACTGGCCAACCATGGCAGCCGACGCTGTCGACTATGCTAAAAAGTGCCATGTGTGCCAGCTTCACGCCGACTTCATCCATACACCGTCGGAACCACTACATCCTACGGTCGCCTCCTGGCCCTTCGAAGCTTGGGGCATAGACATTGTAGGACCTATCACCCCTCCTTCATCGAAGGGACACCGCTTCATCCTAGCCATCACCGACTACTTCTCCAAATAGGCAGAAGCAGTTCCACTGACGAAAGTGAAAAGCTCTAGGGTGATCAGCTTCATCAAGCACCATGTCATCTACCGTTTCGGGGTACCTCAAAGGATTATCCACGATAACGGTCCACAGTTCATCAGCTATATTTTTAGCAGGTTCTGTGATAAGAACCGCATTCAAAATGTGGCATCAATCGCCTACAATCCGGCAGCAAAAGAATTGGCCAAGGCATTTAACAAGACTATCGTCAAGCTACTCAAAAAGGTCATGTCGTCCAACAAATGCGACTGGAACGAAAAGCTCGACGAATGTCTTTGGGCCTACTGTACAACGGTGCGGACTCCGACGGACAACACTCCGTTCTCCTTAGTCTACGGGAGCGAAGCGGTACTGCCTCTTGAGATCCAGATACCCTTACTCCGTGTAGCGATCGCAAACCAGTTGACAGAAGAAGACAATCAGCGTCGTCATCTGCGAGAATTGGAGGCACTTGACGAAAAGCGTCTCCTAGCTCAGCAGCGCATTGAACTCTATCAAGCCCGTATATCACAGGCTTTCAACAAAAAGGTCAAGCAGAGGACTTTCCTAGTAGGCGACCTGGTCCTGGCAGTTAGGAGGTCGATGGTGTTGACTCACAAAACACCAAGAAAGTTTGAGCCCAAGTGGAAGGGACCTTTCATCATAGAGACGGTATACTCATACGGTGCTTACCGCCTCATCCGACCAAATGGGGACTTGTTCATGATGTCCATCAACGGCAAGTTCCTAAAGAAGTACTACTCATGACATCTTTCAGACATGTACTTCCATCTCTACCCAACAAGGGAGTCAGTGGACCTGATCATCAGAGCTCACATACATCTTCCCTTCACAAAAATCCTATGCTTTCAGAATCCAGTTGTTCCATGGCATTCTATCCCCAATAGAAGAACAACTACGTCCACATTACCTCTGAGTTGCTCCTCTACGCCCTACAAAGTAGAATCTTACACTACAGAAGATTGTGCTGCTTATCATGTTTACCACGTCCACATTACCTCTAAGTAAACATCCCGTACGAACAACCCCCGTATTGCCGTACATTGATCGCAGAACTTCCACGTCCATATTACCTCTGAGTAATTTCGCGTATCCCTCCAGAGTCACTCATACCACGTCCTTGTTTGCCATTAAAATCTTTTGAAAATTTTAATTACAAACAGAACAGTGTTACAATGTAGGACTTAGATGTAGTCATAGAAGAACACTTTTATTTATCTGGGTCCCTGTGTCGATAGAGCGAGTGGTAATGCGTTGACTCCGTTGACGATCTGACGACGGTTCTCGGTTCTCTGAAGGTCTGAGTTGCTCTGGGTGCTGGAGCTTACGGAGAGAAAGAAGACGTTGAGTGTCTCTTCCGATCTCTGGGAGTAAACTCTGATGCTTTGGTTGAGTGTGTGTCTTGATCTCTGACAGTCTCTGTGTATCTCTGTGTGTGTGTGTGTGTGTGAGGGAATGATCTTCTATTTATAAGCAGTAGGTTGGCTGCTCATACGCGCATATGTAGGATGCGCCTGTTTGTGGGAATGCCACGTGGTAATTGTTGATGGAGGCGCATGGGCGGCACGCTCGGATTGAGGAGTTAAACTCTTCTTGTTGCATTTGTGGGCTACGGCAGAGCTGACACGTAGCAATGGATAAGATCTTTCGGTTGCTGAGATCTTGGGTGATTAGTACCCCTTCATCGGCTGAACTGAGTCAAAAGACACGTGGCGCATATCCGTAGCTCAAAGATCTCGGATTTGATGGAGAGTAATATGACAAGATGCGCCTAGGATTGGGCGCAAGAGTAGACTTTGGCCTGTAACCTTTAGGAGTCACGAACCAGTCTGGACGCATGGCTTTTGAGGTGCATGCGGGGCTTCAGTAGTGACTTGACCTCTGTTTTTAGGGATCAGAGAAAAGTCTGTGGCGTATAGCGTTTGAGGCACATGCAGAGATTTGGGCGCATGGCTGCGGAGGTGCATGCAAAATGGTTGGGCGGCCACGTGGCTTGTAACCGCCGGAGGAAAGTAAATAATGATGCTGACATCAGCGACGCTTCGTCTTCTGAAAAAGCTACTAAGTGTTCAGTCCTCGGGGGACGTGCTGCCAACTCTGTCACTTAAGCATTAATTGCTTGATGGGTGACGAGCCGAAATAGGCGCATGGGTCCATGTTGATTAGGATGCATGGATCTGTGCTTTGTTGGGCGCATCCTTACGAGGCACTTTGGAACGGGCACGTCTGTACGATGCACGGTGTCTTCATTGGTCCGTCTGTTGAGTTCAAGTTTATTGTACTGACTTCGGAAAGGTTGCCACTTGGCGCATGGATTTGATTTGCCCTGGCCTATGAATAGCAACAGTTTGAGAGAGTTTTATTGTCTCTCCCTTGACTTCTCGACGAAGATGGATTCGTCTGATCCTCCTCCTTGGCAAGATGTTGTACTGTAGATGATGGTTCTCCTTGTTCGAAGAAGCTTTGACGGTGAACTCCTTCAGAAGACTGAGATTTGTCGAGTTGGAATGGACATAGCAGTTTATGTTCGAGCTGCTTGCTGGTACGACATCGAGTGCCAAGTTGAATGCATGATTTGGGTTTGATGATAGAAGAGTCCCAGGCTGGCAGATGCGCCTGTGCGTTGACGAGGAAGTGATTCACTCTGACGGGGCGGAGTGATGCGCTGGAAGACAGGCACAGTATGTTACAACTGCTGGAACACAAACTGCCTTGGTGGTGGTGCCACTGTCTTATGGCAGCAACAGTTGATGGCAGCAGTAGCATAAGTATTCCCTGTGAGAGGCACATTATGCTTGTCGGTCGGCTCTCATGATCGGCATTTGTGGATGGTCACATTACGCGAATCGTTAGAGGAGAGTGCCACCTTCACACCCCCATCAGGCGTATGGCAAGGCCAAGCGCCAGGGTGGTCAAGTGAGAGTGCCACCTTTATACCCCTATCAGGCACATGGCATGGCCAAGCGTCGGGGTGGTCAAGTGAATGCTGTGCCCCCTGATCCAACGCCAAACATGCGTTCAGATCAGTAATGGGGGTACAACATTTAAAGTGACTTGAACGAGCCTCAGACGCACAACCAATGGAGGAACGGGAGTTCAAGACCACAGAGTTTTTCCTGCTCGACTTGGTTGCGAACGTAGCAGATGCGCCCAAGTGAGACAAGGACTTTGAAGGTCGGCTCGTTTTTGGCACAGAAGCACCCGAGTCAACCTTGTACAGCTTACCATCAGCAGCGCGCGTGATTATGAGCGCATGCTTTTGGTTTGCCGTTGGCATAGCATGTTTGAGGCGCATGGCCCGTGCCGCCTTGGACTTTTTCGTACCAGTCCGCTGGGACGCATAGTACTCATAGTCCAAATTATCCTCGCCATGACAGCAAGTGAAGAACTTGCAGCCAACCCAGAAGAAGAGAAGAACTACTGCAACTTTTTGTGGCTCGAACGGGCTTCCTAGATAACGGGCTCCCTTTTCTTTATTTATTTTGGTGCCCTTTTCTTCTCCTTTCCGATGTGGGATTAAAAGTAATATCCCTCCTTTTTCATGCTTCTACAAGACCCCCTTCAATGTTTTTAAAACTTTTGGACAAGTTTTGAAATACTTTGAACAAGAAGCATGGATAGTAGAGCTGTTTAGGTGTGATAATCCTATCAGAGGTAGTATGGACGTGATAGGTTTGGGTACTTCTACTGGGGAATTTATGTGGACTTATCATCCTTGGCGCACCTTGGTTTTTAGGTACAGATAATAAGTTGAGAGAGAGAGAGAGAACCAACATATTTACTCAGAGGTAGTATGGACATGGTAAATATGGGATTGATGGTAGGGCTTTCCTACTCATAGGTGATATGGACGTGGCAGGAATAACTCTGGAGGGAGATACGCGGAACTACTCAGAGGTAATATGGATATGGAAGTTCTACTTGGGATGTAATCCTTTACTTTTGAATGCAAAATAAAGAATTTTGTGGTGTGTTCATTTTTACTTTCATGAACTGATGATTTGTGTGGACCTATTATCTTTTGCGCACCTTAGTTTTTAGGTACAGATAATAAGTTTGAGAGAACCGATATGTTTGCTCAGAGGTAATATGGACGTGACAAATATGGGATTCAAATGTCAGAATCTTCCTACTCAGAGGTGTTATGGATGTGGTAGGAGTGACTCTGGGGAGGTACGTGGAACTACTCAGAGGTAATATGGACATGGAAGTTCTGCGATCAATGTACGACAACGCAGGGGTAGTCTGTACGGGATGTTTACTCAGAGGTAATGTGGACGTGGTAAACATGATGGGTAGTGTAGTCTTACGGAGCATAAGATTCTGCTTTGTAGGGCGTAGAGGAGCAACTCAGAGGTAATGTGGACGTGGTTGTCCTTCTACTGGAGATAGAATGCAATAGAACGACTGGGTTCCGAAAGCATAGGATTTTTATGAAAGGGAGGTGTATGTGAGCTCTAATGATCAGGTCCATTGAGTAGTACTTCTTTAGGAACTTGCCGTTGATGGGCATCATGAACAAGTTCCCGTTTGATCGGGCGAGGCGGTAAGCACCGTTTGAATATACCGTCTCTATGATGAAAGGGCCCTCCTATTTGGGCTCAAACTTTTCTGGTATTTTGTGTGTCAACACCATCGGCCTCCTGACTGCCAGAACCAGGTCGCCTACTTGGAAAGTCCTCTGCTTGACCTTCTTGTTGAAAGCCTGTGATATACGGGCTTGATAGAGTTCGATGCGCTGTTGAGCTAGGAGACGTTTTTCGTCAAGTGCCTCCAATTCTCGCAGACGGCGACGTTGATTGTCTTTTTCTGTGAGTTGATTTGTGATCGCTACACGGAGTGAGGGTATCTGGATCTCGAGAGGCAATACCGCTTCGCTTCCGTAGATCAAGGAGAATGATGTGTTGTCCGTCGGGGTCCGTACCATTGTGCATGTAACCCCTCTTCCCAAAATTTTGTTAATATATTTTTATTTATTTATTTAAATTAAATGGTGATTTTTTAGAATTTTTATAAATAATTACTTAATTAATTATTACGATAGATGACTTAGCCATAGTGGAGTTTTGGGGTATAAGGTAACTAGAAATCGTGGCACGGATAGTGCCATGGCGTGCTTTGGCTAGTGTATTAGCCCCGGTAGGGAAGGCCGAACCATAGCGATATCCAAACTAGGAAAACCAGACCATGTTACGACTTGACTCCTATAAATAATTTAATTATTTATTATTAAGGTTTATTAACTTGTGGAAGACCCGGTTGTACCAAACCAGTCTGGACTGGACCAGGACCCAACCCAATCCCATGTAGTCATACGGTACGTCCAATGACATACGTGTTGACATATCTTGGTATGAGTATATTGTATTTCATTTTAATGATTTAATGAATATTTTCTAGTAATTAAATATTATAAATATTATTATTAGTGATATTCAGTGACTTTTGTATAAAATGGGTCTTGTACATTTCGGGATTATTAGCCTGTGCAAAATGGTATATATATCATTATTGATTTATTAAAATTATTATTATTATATTTATTATTATTATTATTATTATCAATATTATTGAGGTTATTATTATATAATAATATTTTATTTTTATTGGTTATATTATTAGTATTATCAAATAAATGTTATAATATATAGATTATATATTATTATATTTTATATGTAAATATATGTTGAAGAAGTATATACATATGAGTATATAGATATGTATATATATATAAGTATAGTTTAATAAAGAAAAAGAAAAGGAGAACCAAGTAGCAGCTGTGGACTTTCCCCAAGTCCACAACAGTAACAAATCGAGACCCGAACTTATACCCGCTCGGTTTTCCTAGGACGCGCGTATATAACCAATGAGATCGAGGGAATCACTCGTATAGAAACCCTAACCCCGATCCCAGTCATCTGAGCGGCCGCTCGCCGCCGTCGCCGCCATCACACGCGGCCAAGAACCGCTGCAACAGGCCAATGCGCGCGCGTACACATAACATGACAGCAGCAGTAGCAGAGCGAAGAGCCAACTTCGGAGCGCGATATCTCACCGATCGTTCCATTGTTTTGAGTCCCGTAAATTATGGTATGATCCTGATATAACCCTCTCCAATCCCTATTAATTAGTTTAGATTCTAGTGATCCGAAACTCGAGATGATTCGAGTTGAAATTTCCGAAAAACCTGTTTGGAAACAGGACATATAACAGTCCAATCGTCCATGTTTGAAGATCGATTCCGATCGATTTAATGCCGTATTAGAAATTCTAATTGAACAAATTCTTAGACAACCTATAGGGCTTCATACCCCTTTTCGTAGAATTGGATTTTATCGACTGAGCGTCGAGAAATCAGATTCCCAAAACCAAGAAAAACCTGTTTAAAAATCAATAAAATCTCTCGATACGACGTACGTCCCGCCAATCCGGACGACGTGGTCGTGAACTAAAAGCATTGAAAGGTGCGTAACAGCTTCGGGGACGTGTGAACTTTGACGGAATTCAAATTGGTCGCGTGTGCGCGACGAATTTGATACCTATCCGTCGAAATTTACCGTATCGGCCTCTGTGTAAATTTCTCAATTAGTTTGTGCACGTTCGTCAGATCGAGACGAAACTTATGCCAGCAGGACCGTATCATTTTTCTGGTCCTGTATACCAAGTTTGGTCTGATTCTGAGACAGTTGATTGGATCGTCGTTTTGTGGGCCCTACGGTCCGACTCAAGGGACGATTTTGTGCACAGCCCACCAAAATCCAAAATTGGACATACCGTTGGGTTCGTATCAAAAAACTAGATCCGTAGATATGTAGTTTGATGACTTTAGAGACCGTTGACTCTGGCACACTTTTCGGTGCAAAGCGGGTCCAACGGCGGACACCGTTTTGACCCAAAATTATCGTTTTGCCCCTGTGTCCAGAATTGGACTTAAGGACAGGCAATTCTAGATATTTTGACTATTCTGAGAACATTGGTAATATTTATTTCAGCTTCCGGGGACTGTTATATGGGTTTTGACTATTGTGGCACATTGAGTAGTTCAGACTGTTGGTTTCACCAGCAGAGGACCACAGGCGAGTACAGTTTATTATTTGTTTTCAGTATTGATCTTTATTATGCATCAGTGTTTAGTTGTTAGATATGTGATTTCAGTTTTATGTTGATTTTGTTCCTTGTTGTGTCGGGAGGTTGAAGTACCAACGATGTGTGATCTGACCTTAGATAGTGTAGACAGTGATTTATTATTGCAATATAGACAGTGTAGACAGTAATTTATTATTGCAAAGTAGACAGTATAGACAGTGCTTTATTATTGCAAAGTAGACAGTGTAAACAGTGATTTATTATTGCATTTATATCAAGTAGACCGTGATTTATTATTGCTTTATTCAATGTAGACAGTGTAACTTTAGACAGTGTAGACACTGTAACTTTAGACAGTGTAGACAGTGTAACTTTAGACAGTGTCGTGTAATTGTCCCGAGACCGATCACATGTCAAAGGTACTTCCGTCAGTCGTTGAGTGTTGTCTTTGTATTTATTTACTGTTTTCCTTATTTAGTTTTATTTGTCTTTTGTTTTATTTTATGAATCATATGTCTAAAGGCTAACCTCTGTCGTATAGTCATTTTCATATATTGAAACTGCATTCAGTAAATTGTACTCGTTCCATTCCTGACTGGAAACCAATATTTTTCAGGTTAGCCGTAGATTCACTTAGCATGGGAGATACGGGAGTACTTGCAGACAGAAGCCTAGAAACTAGCTAGATAGCAGAGTTGTAGTCATTCCAATATTTGTATAAGTTTATATTTTTCTGTAAATGTAAAACTTGTGATCATTGTAAATTAAATTAATCTTTGTTAATGAGCATTATTTTTGATTTTGATCTTCATGGTCGTGACAGCGTTCTACCGCCGATACTGTGGTGTAGGCTGGCTTGGACACGTCTCGTATCCGTTTTTAAAAAATGGGTACGGGTCGTGACAAGTTTTTGTGGTGGCCCATGCAGGCCAGTCTTCGCAAATTATGCGAACTCGTGATAGTACTTAAGTTAGTCGTACTATTGCGAGCCTGCGACTAGGAAATGCTCATTCACGAATTAGGGATTAATTTAATTTAAGAGAATGACTAGGACTAGGAGTCCCTTAAATAAATTTACCGATGGGTAGTTTAGGCCATGCAATGTAGATGAGGAGTTATTAATTTTGATAGTTTGTCAGATTCCCATAGGTACACTATTATCTCTTGATATGACGATGTGATCCAATGTGGATAGATTATTCACTTGGTGAGATCGGGCTTCCTAGGATTGATGATCTAACCTTGATAAATTATTCAGTTCCTCCTCTTTGCCTCTTAGATATCATTTCCATATCCTAGTCCGAATTGTCTATTTAATTCCTAGTTACCCTAAGAATCATTATTTTATAAAAATTTTGATTTTGTTATCCATATACGGACCTCAAGTTAGTTTCAATTCAAGGTTTTCTCAATGGTTTGAATACACATGAAATAGATATTAGAATGTTTGTATTCCTTGCCTTCAGTTACTTCCTCCCCGACCAATCTTTTACTTTAAGGATTGAGATTTGTAGGCAGATGTTACGCCCTATTTCATAGACAATTTGTTTGAATCTCTAGAAGCTCATAAACTTTTACAGATATAGTTAAAGGAATGTTAGTTAACTCATAATGGCAGGACAGCCGCGCACTGTCGCCATTTATTTAAATTATGGAGACTATGGATTCACTACAGCCAGCAGCGCACTGGCGAGACACAACCCCTAGAGTTGAAAGTAGTTTAAGAAAATATAGGTTATAGAATGTTACTAAAACTATGGCTAGTGGTCCTCTTTTGACAGTAGTCACCTTGTGTTAATATAAAGTAGAGTATCTGATAGGATATCACATATGAGTCACGGAACCAAGAGTTTACCATCGCACGAGTATATGGGCAAGGCGTAATACTTGGTGAAGTAACTTCAGACGCGATTACAACTTAGGGATACTATAAAGGATATGACAGTGCCCTGTATGTCCCATAAGATCCAAAGCCAATATTAGTGGAAGTTCTGCAAGTTGGATAGCATGTCTCCCGACCTAGCATTCCGTGATCCTTGTGATCTATTGACGAGGTAATTGATTGACGCTAATAGGTTTACTCCGAATGTAAAATTTAGAGGTCCATAACCCATTAGTCGACCAAGGCTTTATGGATAAGAAGATAGTGGGAAGACTGTATACGCAAGAACACCGGGTAAGGTTTTGATTCTCTCAAACTCGAACTACTTGTAACTCCTTTCAAAAATCTCGCATACTTGTATTTTGACTACCTTGACCAAAACTGCTATTACAGCCTAGTTTTGCAAGCTCACTCTGTTCTCGAGCTTGATTCAAGACATATGTTTAGTGGGGACGCCTACTAACATATTGTGTAATCAGAATCGATGTATTACGGTCTGATCAACCGTAGTGCACCCGGTTTGCTCTCCCTCTGATTTACCTACGTGGATAGATGTAGATGTATCTATGATCTCATCCGCGACTGCATTGACAATTCCTCTTGAATTATACATTCGTCTTTGAATCACATAATTGTATTCAGTAACATCTCCCTTGAATACTTTATCGTTTTTGTCTTTCTCCGATTTGGAAAGACGAGAGCTTGTGATGGTAGAGAGATACAGAGTATCCCATGGCTATGATAGTGGTATACACAAGTGTAGCTACCATTGGCCAGTCATGTGATTGAGTTACTCGTTCTCCCCTCGACCCTCAAACTATTATTGAGACTTTCAAGCCATCTGAATTTGAGAATGAGTAGGGCTTTACCCTTAGTCAAAATGCCAACCTAGGGACTATCTCTTCTCCAGAAACCAATTGTCGTGAGTCTCTAACTATCTGCTTGAAGCTTGCTTTAACTAGCAACCCTTGTGCCTTGACTCAACCGTCCCTCGACCAAGGCCCATAGTTTAGACATAAGATTAATAGACAAGGGTAAGGACAATCATTTACCATGACTATGGTAGATACTCATCCCGAGATTGGTTTCCAACAAATATTACCCTAGTTATGTAAATTTTGATATTAAGACCTAGCTAGTGTTGGAACACCACGGTCACTAGCTTAGCTAATACCATAGATTAAATACCCTGTCAAATTGTGATCTACCAGTTCTCAACAACAATGCATGATCACTACGGCCCATACCACTAGAACCCTTATGACAATAGTCTGACCGGTTTGACACAACTAGAGTTTCACGACTCAGTTGTTAGAAATCTTTTTAGATGATGTGTCTTAGAGTTGGTTACCCCGTCGATAACTCTTGTATACAGTGGATGAGTAGATCATTCAATTCTACCGACCATGTGTCTTTATACACACTCGTTTTCCATTTATTGAGGAACGATCCTTGATTTGACTTATATACCGTATCCCGTTACGTCATGCCTTATTCTTTATCAACAAGAGTCGAGGTACAACACCGGACCTTAGAATTCTTCTAACCTCATTATTCCTAAAAATATGTCCTATTTTCTAAGGTGGGTAGACTGTAAGCTTTCTAAAATTTTAGGATATACGAGGATTGTCGATTGATTAGAATAATTCCCGTTAGGATGATAATTAGTGTCTCTTGGACTCCCACTTTCTATCTAGATTATTTTGTGTTCCCAATCGTGTCATTAATAATCGGGGCACGAGACCAGCTGTTACCTTCCAACAAATTTCATATGTAAGATCTAGACGAGTTCACCTTCATCTAGGTATATCATGTCCCACTCAAACACGTCTCCTTGTACTCTAATTTTATGGTACGACTTTCAGGTAAAAAGGACTAGCTGTAACCCTTACCATAATACCGATATACTTCCCGACTCCAATTAGAGACTCAACCTCGACCCAAACTATTCAACCCAATATATGGTGGTGATCTACTTGAAATCCACTACGCACCTGTCACTAGTGTGCCACTCAATTGTGTCTTCTCGTGCTACTTAAACACAAAAGTTAATAAAGGCATATTTTTGGGCTTTAAGGACCTAGCAAATCAATCTGACAGGCAACTAGCTCAACCATTTGGGTGGAAACCTATTCTAAGTTACCCTAACCTAGTAGAAATAGTTCTATCATTAGGATCTAGTCCAGTCAATATAGATTGAAATCTAGGGTTCACCCAACCAATGATTGAGGTCCGATTAAGGAACCCAATAAAACCCATCCATACGTATCACCATATTTAGACTATAAAATTGAACTATTTGAAATAGGTCCCTATACCTATTATGTAGTCCCCACCTCTTAGAATGTGAAGTCATTCGTAACCCTTATTCCATTTACCTGGAAGTCGCGATACGATCTTGTATTGTATTTTATTCCTTGCTCGTGTGTTTAAATAACCACGGAATAGATCACAATCTTGATTTCTCAAACTCCGTTCTATTATGGAACCTGTTCAGAACGGAACTTCTGTATTGCACGAATTGCAAGCCCCTCTAAGAAACGAAGGGTTCTTCGATTTAACAAGTGATTGGACTAGAGTAGCCCATCTAGCAGATAAGTCAATGGTTCGTAAACATTCCTTCTATCTGTATCATTGGATACGCTCTACCGCTCTGAAACTCCATATTCGCTCTCGATTGTCTTTCCTTATCTTCCTGTCCTTCCTATTATAGTGTGACGAATGGTCATGCTTATTAGAATTTACCAATATTTATTAGCTACTTGTGTAAATTTGTTGCTTGTTAGATTTCGGGTTGTTCGATAAATAGGAGAGGATTATAGTGGCCATAAGCAGTAGATGTTTATTGATAGTATTTTAGCAATTAGTTGGAAGATTGTAAAGTTTTAGTGACATGAGATTTGAGGGAGTAGTGTGACCAAAGGTGGGTAGAAGTCCTCGGAGTTTCGTAGTTACAAAATGGCTAGGAGGAGGATATAAACTATCTTTGAGGAATTAAATTTGGGAGATTAAGGTAATAGTAGATCTCCTTTTTGAATTTAAGGAATAGTTATGAATTAGAATTTCGAGGACGAAATTATTTTTAAGGTGGGTAGATTTGTAACCCCTCTTCCCAAAATTTTGTTAATATATTTTTATTTATTTATTTAAATTAAATGGTGATTTTTTAGAATTTTTATAAATAATTACTTAATTAATTATTACGATAGATGACTTAGCCATAGTGGAGTTTTGGGGTACAAGGTAACTAGAAATCGTGGCACGGATAGTGCCATGGCGTGCTTTGGCTAGTGTATTAGCCCCGGTAGGGAAGGCCGAACCATAGCGATATCCTAACTAGGAAAACCAGACTATGTTGTGACTTGACTCCTATAAATAATTTAATTATTTATTATTAAGGTTTATTGACTTGTGGAAGACCCGGTTGTACCAAACCAGTCTGGACTGGACCAGGACCCAACCCAAGCCCATGTAGTCATGCGGTACGTCCAATGACATACGTGTTGACATATCTTGGTATGAGTATATTGTATTTTATTTTAATGATTTAATGAATATTTTCTAGTAATTAAATATTATAAATATTATTATTAGTGATATTCAGTGACTTTTGTATAAAATGGGTCTTGTACATTTCGGGATTATTAGCCTGTGCAAAATGGTATATATATCATTATTGATTTATTAAAATTCTTATTATTATATTTATTATTATTATTATTATTATTGAGGTTATTATTATATAATAATATTTCATTTTTATTGGTTATATTATTCATATTATCAAATAAATCTTATAATATATAGATTATATATTATTATATTTTATATGTAAATATATGTTGAAGAAGTATATACATATGAGTATATAGATATGTATATCTATATATATGTATAGATATATATATAAGTATAGTTTAATAAAGAAAAAAAAGAAAAAGAAAAGGAGAACCAAGTAGCAGCTGTGGACTTTCCCCAAGTCCACAGCAGTAACAAATCGAGACCCGAACTTATACCCGCTCGGTTTTCCTAGGACGTGCGTATATAACCAATGAGATCGAGGGAATCACTCGTATAGAAACCCTAACCCCGATCCCAGTCATCTGAGCGGCCGCTCGCCGCCGTCGCCGCCATCACACGCGGCCAAGAACCGCTGCAACAGGCCAACGCGTGTGCGCGCACATAACATGACAGCAGCAGTAGCAGAGCGAAGAGCCAACTTCGGAGCGCGACATCTCACCGATCGTTCCATCGTTTTGAGTCCCGTAAATTATGGTATGATCCTGATATAACCCTCTCCAATCCCTATTAATTAGTTTAGATTCTAGTGATCCGAAACTCGAGATGATTCGAGTTAAAATTTCCGAAAAACCTGTTTGGAAACAAGACATATAACAGTCCAATCGTCCATGTTTGAAGATCGATTCCGATCGATCTAATGCCGTATTAGAAATTCTAATTGAACAAATTCTTAGACAACCTATAGGACTTCATACTCCTTTTCGTAGAATTGGATTTCATCGACTGAGCGTCGAGAAATTAGATTCCCAAAACCAAGAAAAACCTGTTTAAAAATCAATAAAATCTCTCGATACGACTTACGTCCCGCCAATTCGGACGACGTGGTCGTAAACTGAAAGCATCGAAAGGTGTGTAACAGTTTTGTGGACGTGTGGACTTTGACGTAATTCAAACTGGTCGCGTGTGCGCGACAAATTTGATGCGTATCCGTCGAAATTCACCGTATCGGCCTCTGTGTAAATTTCTTAATTAGTTTGCGCACGTTCGTCAGATCGAGACGAAACTTACGCCAGCAGGACCGTATCATTTTTCTGGTCCTGTATGCCACGTTTGGTCCGATTCTGAGACAGTTGATTGGATCGCCGTTTTACGGGCCCTACGGTCCAACTCAATGGACAATTTTGTGCACAGCCCACCGGAATCCAAAATTGGACATACCGTTGGGTTCGTATCAAAAAATTGGATCCGTAGACATGTAGCTTGACGACTTTAGAGACCGTTGACTCTGGCACGCTTTACGGTGCAAATCGGGTCCAACGGCGGATACCGTTTTGATCCAAAATTACCGTTTTGCTCCTGTGTCCAGAATTGGACTTAAGGACAGGCAATTCTAGATATTTTAACTATTCTGAGAACATTGGTAATATTTATTTCAGCTTCTGGGGACTGTTATACGGGTTTTGACTATTGTGGCACATTGAGTAGTTCAGACTGTCGGTTTCACCAGCAGAGGACCACAGGCGAGTACAGTTTATTGTTTGTTTTCAGTATTGATCTTTACTATGCATCAGTGTTTAGTTGATAGATATGTGATTTCAGTTTTATGTTGATTTTGCTCCTTGTTGTGTCGGGAGGTTGAAGTACCAACGATGTGTGATCTGACCTTAGACAGTGTAGACAGTGATTTATTATTTCAAAGTAGACAGTATAGACAGTGATTTATTATTGCAAAGTAGACAGTGTAGACAGTGATTTATTATTGTAAAGTTGACAGTGTAAACAGTGATTTATTATTGTATTTATATCAAGTAGACCGTAATTTATTATTGCTTTATTCAATGTAGACAGTGTAACTTTAGACAGTGTAGACAGTGTAACTTTAGACAGTGTAGACAGTGTCGTGTAATTGTCCCGAGACCGATCACATGTCAAAGGTACTTCCGTCAGTCGGTGAGTGTTGTCTTCGTATTTATTTACTGTTTTCCTTATTTAGTTTTATTTGTCTTTTGTTTTATTTTATGAATCATATGTCTAAAGGCTAACCTCTGTCGTATAGTCATTTTCATATATTGAAACTGCATTCAGTGAATTGTACTCGTTCCATTCCTGACTGGAAACCAATATTTTTTAGGTTAGTCGTGGATTCACTTAGCATGGGAGATACGGAAGTACTTGCAGTCAAAAGCCTAGAAACAAGCTAGATAGCAGAGTTGTAGTCATTCTAATATTTGTACAAGTTTATATTTTTCTGCAAATGTAAAATTTGTGATCATTGTAAATTAAATTAATCTTTGTTAATGAGCATTATTTGTGATTTTGATCTTCATGGCCGTGACAGCGTTCTACCGCCGATACTGCGGCGTAGGCTGGCTTGGACACGTCTCGTATCCGTTTAAAAAAAACGGGTGCGGGTCGTGACAGTGCGGTAGGCCCAAAGGCATTCGCTGAGCTTTTCGTCCCAGTCGCGTTTGTTGGATGACACGACCTTTTTGAGTAGCCTGACGATAGTCTTGTTAAACGTCTCGGCCAATTCGTTTGCTGCCGGATTGTAGGCGGTCGATGCCACGTTCTGAATGCGATTCTTGTCCCAGAATCTGCTGAAAATGTCACGACCCGCACCCTGAAGAGGGGCACGAGCACGTGGTTACGTCCAGCCTATGCCGCAGTATCGGAGGTAGAACGCTGTATATAGGGTCTGTAAATACTACGACTAAAATAGATAAAGGTACCTGTACAGTATATACTCTCCGAATGGAGGTGACATAGCAATACAGTCTCAATCACAAATACAAAACTAAGGTAGATAGCATGGAAAGGAAATATGATAGATAAAGCAGGAAATGAGTTCAAGATCCACACAAGTCCAGAGCTATACACAACATCCAGAGTCACAGAAAATATATATAAGATACTACAAACTGAAAGTACTAGCTGGCTCGCAGGCCAGGCAAACCTAACTAAACTATACTACTCAGGGTTAGCAAAATCTAGTGGCTCTACCAACAAGCCCCGGTCTAAGTCTACTCTGTCAGACTCGACCCCATAGTAGGTCGGGCAATCAGTCTCAGAATCATCTGTAATATATCAACGGTATCCTGTCAGGAAAATGAGCAAGTACAAACACCAACAGCAGTTCCATATGAATTGACAAATACTATAAGAGACAGTATAATGAAATACAAGACAAAGATATAGGCGACTTGGGAACTATTTGAAAGCCGAGTTACAACCCTTGAACCAAACAAGGACCGGGGTTGTAACCCTTCTTTCAAATAGGACTTAGTCTCAAATCATGGTACAGTATAAAGGCAGGTAGAGCATGTGAGTAATGGAAATCATAGCATGGTGAGAAGTACAGAAAGTAAAGCTGAACTGGATATAAGATATGCTAATAAATGTAAAATGTGATTTGAACTATTATAGTGATATATGATCGGCTAGGGAGTCAAGGTAGAGTTATCCACTTGGCCCGACAATCCGCGGTGTCCTCAACGGAGAGTCATGCCATCCAACCTGGATAACTGGCACATGGGATATCTGCTACACCCTACGTGAGGTGAGGGTGGCGCTAGCAAAATAGTTACTGGGAGGCTTTGATCACATAACCCCTAATAATTCCCCCATCCCCGAATAGTATCACGGATCCAGACATGGCACGTCATGACACAGGGTTCAAGAGCAGGGGGCCAGCCCACTCCCAAATCAATGTCTATATAAGTACAGGAAACACAAAAATATCACATACCCATATACCAAGAAAGTCCAGGAATAACATCTCATGACAGGATCCGACGTATACTAGTCCGTGAACCGTCGTGTCAGAAATCATGTAAAACACTACAACTGAATTGGATATAGTAGATATCAAGATAATAAAAACTATCAGTGAATGTACTCGCCTGTGGTCCTGAGCTGATAAGGTGAACAGACGCTCAGAGTACTCACAGACCTAAAATAAGATACTATGAGTCAAACAGGGTTTTATACTGAAAAGGAAACTAATTTAAGTCATGAATGTAAGTCTAAGTCAAAACTAGGTCAATCTAGGTCAAACTGAGTCATACTAGGTCATACCAGGTCACTGGGAGTCAATCCAAGTCAAACTAGGTCAAACGGGGTCAAGGTTGACTTACAGTTGACTTTTGGTCAACTGGTCAACTCTGGTCAACTCCGATCAACTCTAGGTCAACCCTAGGTCAAACTAGTCTAATGTTGACCAACTGTCGACTTTCCGTCAACTGGTCAACTCTGGTTTGGTTTCGATCAAATCTAGTCGCTTAAAGGCTAAGTTTGACTCTCGGTTGACTTTTGTTGACTTTTGGTCAAAATGGTCAACCGACGTCAAAACTAGTCTAGGAGCACTACATTTGATCATTACCAACCAAGGAAACCAAGTTCTAACCATGTCTTAGACTCTAGACTCAAATACCTTATTTCTAGGTAAAACCTATTTTACCCTTACCATTACCTTACCATGTATCATATACCATCCTCACATTATTCTAGCACTCACCAACACAACTCACTCACTCACAACACTCACATATAACTCATGACACCACACTCATATGCTCTCACCTAGGCTTGGATATAGGCTAACCTATAGGCACACACAAATACATATATATAGGCTCACATACACACACACCTAGGCTCACAAACACACACACACAAAGCCTATAAAGTGGACTGATATATACATGTTAGTGGACTGATATGGATGTTTTAGAACAGTCAAAGGGGTAGGTTTAGGACAGTTTTGTGGGGTGGTTATGGACTGAATATTTGGACTGTTAAGTGGGGTGAATGGACTGAATATTTGGACAGCAATATGGGGGTTTGGGGACAGCCATATAGGCTTGCTTAGGACTGAAATTTAGGGGTATTTGATGGCTGTGTTTGAGTGTATATGGACTAGAATTTAGGGGTGGCTGAATGGGGTGAATTGGACAGCAAGTAGCAGGTTTTTGGGACTGAAATATGGGCTAAAGTTGGACTGTTTTGGGACAGCCAACAAGGGTTGTTTAGGGGCTGAAATATGGCTGTTAACAGGGGCTAACATGGACTGTTAATGGAAGCAAACTGGACTGATTACAGGGCCTTTATTGGACAGGTTTTAAGGGTCCTTGTTGGGCTGTCAAGGAGGCTGAATGGGACAGGTATATGGGGAGTACTCGGGGACAGCCAACAAGGCTAAGGAGCTGAATGTTGGGCAGCTCCCAGCTGCTGATATTAGTGGGTTATCCCCCCTTCTAACACCAAAATCCTACACCACATTCCTCCACTCAAATGCCCTCCCAAACTAACACTCTAACTAACACAAACACCCACACCAATCCATCACTTGGCCGAACCTCTATATGCCCCCATTCAAACACCAAATGTCACACCAAACATATCATAGTATGTATACATATATATATATATATATATATATATATATATATATATATATATAAGCCATAATATATATATATATATATATATATATATATATATATATATATATATATATATATATATATATATATAGAATAATATATATACACTACAACAAAAAACCCTTTTAATGACGGCTAAAAAGCGTCATTAATGACGAACCATGACGCTTTTTTTTTCACAGCAACCATTATGAAAATGGGTGTTATAAATGTTTTTTAAAAGCGTCATAAAGAAACCATCATGAATAGTTTCTATAAAAGCGTTATGAATAGTTAATATATAGTGCACAATTCAGAACAATTTTAAAACGTCATGAATAGATAATATGTATAGGCTCAATGCAGCACATTTATAACACTTTATACTATTCAAATTAGCATATTTATAACGCTCTATACTGTACATTATATATTACATTCCAAAAACTTAACATTATATATCATCATCTTTATTACATTTCTCAAAATAGAGTACATATCAACATCTTCATTACATTCTCAAAATAGAATATCCAAATACATATATATATATATATATATATATATATATATATATATATATATATATATATATATATATATATATATATTTACAGCTACCAAAATTGTCCACATCAAAACTTGGCCACATAACCAATAATCATGAAAGATCAACGACAGCCGGAACACCAGTGAAATCCTGAGAAAAAGAGAAGACAACCAAATCAGTCCATATAATTGTCAGGCCTAAAAATCAAATCTAATCATGAAATATAAAAAGAAATAAATAAAACAAACTAGGTAAGAGACGAGACAATGGTCCCTCAGCTTGCCTTGGAGTGTATACCTTTTGAGAGGCATATAATACAACAGTAAAGCCTTTATTCCAACAGTAAAGCCTTTATTCCAAATTCCCGGGGTCAGCTATTTGAATCCCCTGCTCTTCAGTTCAACTCTGTTAAGGGCCACGTCCTTTGTAACACAAGGACAGAGATGATAGTGCTATCTGTGTGAATCTTAAATCAAATGCCAATTCATAGTCAAGACCACAAGTCTTTACTCTTTAGATAATTTTCTTGCTGTGAATAGCTTTTCCAATTCTTCCAGGCATTGCAGTGGTCATCTAAATCAGATCACCATTATGATTAACAAAATTTTCTTTCTTCATATCTGTTTCAATTTCAATACATTGATGAAGATAAATGTACAGTACACATCATAGACATATAAAGCAGATTGAAATTGATTCTATTGAGTGTATCTTGAACATAAGCAGATAAAAGTGCCCTATGTCTCAATTATTTTTTATATCACTAAAGTGTAAAGCCAAATAGTAAGATTTTAGTGTGAATGCGTAACCACCTAAACCTTTTTTGACTCATACTTTATTATTTTACAAAATTTATGCCAAACATCAACAATAATTATCCTGCTATGGAGGCCAAATGTTGAAACAAGTTTCATTGCTTTTTACTTGCTTGTGCTTCTTAGCTACAAAGTTTAATGGACTCTTAATGCTGTGTTCAATCTGCTCCAATAAGTTACGATTTGTATTAATTGACATTTTACTCGTAAGAATAGTACCCATCTAAATGTAATCAGAAGAAACAACAAATATGCGAACAGAACTCTTAATGTTGTGACTTCCATAGCAGCAAAAAGACATTCATGAACAAAGAAATGATAGGTGAAAACAATTACCTACAAAATTGTCTGGTGAGCGCACTTTTCTAATGGCAATGGTAGCAGACCAGAATCCCGTGTACTTATATACTCAGTTAAGTTCAGAGTAACTTCCCCCAGAGCGCCGGATCTATGTGATCCCTACAACATGAAATCCATCACTAATCTTAATTAAACAAAATCCACCAGAGATTGACTATAAATGTCGAACAGAAAGTAATGGAAATATATCATGGCAGACGGATAACTAAACCAAGGCATCATTATACCGAGGAAAGAACAATCCTAATTAAACATTCTTCGAGCTCTTTTGATGCATCATTCTGAGGAATCAATATGGATTCTGACAGAGTCTCTGTCCATTGGCACGTTCCACTGCGTACTGCTGTCTTAATTGGCTTGGTGATTGCTTTTCCAGTCTCGACTGAGATGATCGACAATTGAAGCCTGTCGCATCCTGGGGGGACCTACACTAACCAATATATTAGTACCCATAACTTTTAATAGTTGATGGAGAATGTGAGAAAGCTTGAACTATATGCCAAAGCTTTAGACTCCAGCGGTGCTACTGATGGATCAAGAAATAAGCATGGGCAGGTAGTCCAATAAAAATGTAAATTCAGAAAATACAACAAATGTAGATCTATCACAACAAAGTTTACTATAATGTTCTCGGAACCTTATTCAAACGGACGAGGGCCTCATAACAATATACGATGGTGCACAAGGAAGGGAGGTCACCCGTATCTGGATAGAGCATTAGAATGCCTCTCTATTTGGTCCATGGCTGTCATCAACAGTGTTACCTTCATTACTCTTTAAATGCATTTCTGTTCTAGTAATATTTTAAGTGGCCTCTCGTAGGTTATGGGACGTTTTGTTAAAATTATGTTTAATGAAACATGGAGGGGAAACTTTTCTACCACCAATTCCCTCACGCACACACATAAAAAAAAATCGATGATTGCAGAAAATTCTTTGGAGTCAACAGCAGATGAATATCTACAGTATACCAAAAAACAGTGGCTCTGAAATATGCCTTTTAAGTTCATCTGTCAAATTTGACTTACATGTAAATTTAGTGTTTTTAACTTGATTTACTCATTTTAGAAACATGTACCGATTGGATGTCTACTTTGATAATTTTCCTTAACATAAACTAGTCCTGTTCCTTAACAGCTTAACCAATCCTTTATAGATATGCTCATATAATCACTCAGTCAAACCTTCACGTTCAATTTTCTTCCTTAACATATTTACCATATCTTGTCAAAATAATTAATAATCTAATAATTTAATCAATTAGAAGATAAAATGTTTACTTCTTATAATTTCTTATATCGCTTCATATAATTCAATAAATGATAAACAAAATAATTGCATAAACATTGGCTATATCGAAAGAATTACATATGGCAGAAACAATACAAAAGAAAGTTACAACAAGAATAAAAAGGAATTCACGTTTGGACACAGTATAAAGGGCCATTACCATTTAACATCAGCTATCAGTCTATCACATTATTTTATATTGTCGTGTCCCTGTTTGTTTTGGACTACCCTAGTTTAAAAATTCCATCAACTTCAATCCAAATTCCTCTCGACGATTGCATCCATCAGTATCGAGTGGACATGTGAAAACCATCTAAAACAACTACCTTCATCTTATTCTTAACTGAAGTCATCTCTTAGTTCTCGCAAGACTGAGTGGACATGTCAAAACCATCTAAAACAACTACCTTCATCTTATTTTTAACCGAAGTCATCTCTTAGTTCTCGCAAAAGCGCTCTTTTTTTTTATCCTGCCTTGTATTGAACTGCCAGTCTACCACACATTTGTTATATCCACCTCAACATTCTCATTTCACCTACGCTCATTCTTTGGGCTTTTTTCTTCTTAATTGCAAAAAATCTGATCTATAAAACATGACTGATCTTGTAGTCACAGCCACCCTGCTCTTTTTTGGATATATTTCTTTCTAAATGCACAAACTATGATCCGTAAAGCACGTAAGGTCTTGTAGCCAATAATGGGTATAATCATAAAATCAGTAGAAAGCAAATGTGCAACCACAAACCTCCCAGAAGATCACCTTAAAATGAACATATGGATTATTCAAGTCCAACAGAGAAATATTTCAGTTAAATCAGCTAAAAGATGCAAATTGGGCAAATAACCAACATAGCTAATAATCATAAAGTAGTAACTGGAAAACAAATTGGCAAACCCCAAATTCGCACAAAACCACCTTAACATGAGTGGATGCACATAACAAATAGGCTAATTCAGTTCGATCAACTAAAATGTAAATTGGCAATACCCCAACATAAGTAATCATGAAACCCGACATGGGCAGTCACAAAATCACTAGAAGAAAACATGGGCAGCCCTCAAATTGACACAAAACCACCCCCCAAATGAACAAATCCATCACTCAAGCTAATTCAGTTCAATCAACTAAGATGCAAATCTTGCAAAATAATAATAATAATTGGGCAACCATGAAAGCAGTTCCCTAATCCACACAGAACCACCTTAAAATGTACATAAAAATGCATACAACAAATATACCAATTCAGTTCAATCAATTAATCAAAGATTCCAACGAAGATTCTACCGGATTCGCGGGGGAGGAAGTCCCTCCCGACGATGCTCTCCAGAACCGACGACTTTCCCGAGCTCTGAACTCGAAGAAACAAGCAAAATTAGCTCCTAAAGAGTGAGAAAAAGAAGAAAAAAGAAGCCCCGGAACCCTAACAATGACCTGTCCTTCGACGACGGCGACGGAGGGGAGCGCCTCCCATAGGGTTGGCAGGGCACCGTCAGCGCCGCCGTGGTCGTCGAGGACTGTGCACGCGCGCTGGATGCGGTTGACGAGTCCGATCAGGCTCTCCATCGTCGTCATCTTTGAAACCAAAACCCTAGATATTTTTTTGGATCTTTCTTGAGAGGAAATGGAGGAGTGAGTTTGTTGGCGGTGGAGAGTGAGAGCTTCGCTTTCTTTTTCTCTTCTTTTTTCTAGTTCCAGAAAGTTCTGAATTTTTTCTCCTTTAGAGTCCACTTCTTTTACCCTACCGCTCCTCCTTCGCGTTCATGTCGATCGCGTGCGCGACGGCCTCGAGCTTGTCCTGGAGGGCGACGAGGAGCGTGAGGCCCTCCTCGAAGATTTTGGATCTAGGTTAGGGTTTTGGAGTTGGGGGAGAGGATGGAGAAGAAAGGAGGAGAATGAGAAGACCAGAATGTTTTGGGGGAGAGGCGGGCTATAGCAAGAATTTTACCAACAATTAAACTTAAAAAATATTACAAGTTTGCCACCGCTCTAAATTATTAATAACGCTTTATTTTATAAACGTTATAAAAAGCCCAGAATTAGCCTAAACCGTCATAGAAAAAAGGTATTTCGAACTTTGATGACGCTTTTTTATCAGCCGTCATGAAATCCACTTATCAAGCGTCATTAATAGGTCTTTTTGTTGTAGTGATACCACCATATATATATATATATATATATATGTATATATATATATATATATATATATATATATATATATATATATATGATACAAAAAAAAAAAAATATATATATATATATATATATATATATATGATACAATAACACATCTCTAAACACTCATAAATCTGGAATAAATATTAAAACATCATTAAATCAATATCTAATAAATCCATATGTGTCCAAATAGGGTTTTTCCCACTAGGACACGATCCTACCCATTAGGACACATCTAAGTCTCCAAATGGACACGAAATAGACACAAATGGAGACACAACCATGGAGGTCATTCATATGGGTCAAAATCATCCTAATGCATGAGAGAAATGAGAAGGAGAAGGGATTTATACCTCCCGGTGACTCGGATCGAAGAAAAAGTCTCCCGATACGCCACCGACACGTAGGAATCCCAAACGGACACGAACGAGCTCCGAATCTCTTCAAACTTGGGTAGCTCCTTCCTTGGCTAGAATGGAGCAGGAAAGAAGAAGATTTGGTGGAGAAATGGAAGGATTTGGTGGAGAAATGATTAGGGATTGCTCTCAAAATTAATTTGGGAAAGAACAAGAGAGAGAATGGAAGAGTGGATAATGATGAATGGCTAAGCCTATCCACTCTATGGTGGCCGGCCATGGGGGCTATTTGTCCTATTAGGGAATGCCCAAAATACCCCCCCTCTCTAATCTATTAGTAATACATTGAAAAGGGGTTTAAGTCGGGGGCTAGTTTAGTCATTCCAACACACTAATCTAATTGATCCTAACGAAAATAAATTAGCCTAGTCACTAACTAAAATAATTAATATGTGGGCCATGGCTAACTAGTGTGTGGGCCCTACTAGAGTCAACACTACCCCGGGTCCCCGATACAAGTCGGATTGAGTTGAAATTCGAACCCGACTCAAATAACCCTAAAATAATATCATAAATAAATAAATAATTCTAAAATAATTTTAAAGTGGAAAATTACCAAAATACCCCTGTTCATGAAAACTAGGGGTGACAGAAAACATGGCTGATGAACTGTGGACCGTTGTCATGGATAATCTTACGGGGTACCCCGAAACGGTAGATGACATGATGCTTGATGAAGCCGATCACCCTAGAGCTCTTCACTTCCGTCAGCGAAACTGCTTCTGCCTATTTGGAGAAGTAGTCGGTGATGGCTAGGATGAAGCGGTGTCCCCTCGATGAAGGAGGGGTGATAGGTCCTACAATGTCCATGTCCCAAGCTTCGAAGGGCCAAGAGACGACCGTAGGATGTAGTGGTTCCGATGGTGTATGGATGAAGTCGGCATGAAGCTGACAAGCATGGCACTTCTTAGCATAGTCGACAGCGTCGGCTGCCATGGTTGGCCAGTAGTAACCTATGAGTCACAGTCGATCCTGCAACTTAGGCCCAGGTTGATGAGCCCCGCAAGTTCTATCATGAGTTTCTCGAAGGGCTTCGGCTGCTTCTTCGTTGGATAGGCATCAAAGGAGAAGTCCATCGTAGGAGCATCGGTACAGCATTTTAGTAGCTGTATCGTAATAGAATCGAAAGGAACGCCTCCTGACTGAGACGACTTCTTTCGGATCTTCTGGAAGAATTCCGTAGACAGCAAAGTCGATGAACGGGAACCTCCAGTCTCGGACATTAATACCAACACTTGTTGACATGACATGGGCCATTTGTGAGGACAGGTTGTTTTTAGGACAGACCAAGTCTCGACCAACTACCGTAACGTAGTGCTGAGTCCCGAGGGGTACTGCCAATGAGGCTGCGAGGCCAGCCAGAGCGTCGGCCTCCAGGTTTTGTAACCGGGGTACGTGTTCTATGAAGAACTTGGTGAAGGTTAAAATAATGTTCAATGCAACTTCATGGTAAGGAACCATATCTTCATGGCGAACTTCGTATTGCCCTCTGATCTGGTTAACGACGAGTTTTGAGTCGTCGTAGGCTTCCAGATGATCTACCCCCAGCTGTTGCGCCAGCTGGAGTCCCATGATGAGAGCGTTGTACTCGATAACATTGTTGGAGCACGGCTTCGAAAGGGAGTAAGCACGCTGGATGACCAGCTGATCGGAGGAGACTAGGACTACCCCCACTCCGACGATGATTTGGCCTTTGGGGCCTGTTCTTGAAGCGCCATCGAAAAACATCCGCCAGACGGAGCTTTCTTCGGTGACATTTGATTCTTGGACCTCATCCGGGATGTCTTCATAGAGTCTAGAGGACTCTAGGATGGGGTGTGTAGCTAAAAAGTCGGCCAGAGCTTGACCCTTGACGGCTTTTTGTGAGACGAACACCATGTTGTACGGCATCAACAGGATTGCCCAAGTAGCTATCCGGGAGTTCAATGATCTTGGCTTCGTCATGAGAACCCCCAGTGGATTGATTCGGGAGATGACATGAATTGTCTGGCCCGAGACATAATGGCGAGTCTTCTGGATGGCGAACACCAAAGCCATACACTCCTTTCTACGGGGTTGTACCGGTGTTCGGCCCCGATCAGTATCCTACTAAGGTAGTAGATAGCTTGCTCATAGCCTGCATCGATGTTCTGAGCCAGCAGAGCGCCGAAGGAAAGATCCATGGCACGGACGTAGAGGAGAAATGGTTTGCCTGCGACGGGTGCCACCAGGACTGGCGGGCTCGTCAAGTAAGCCTTGATATCATAAAAAGTTTTCTGGCACTCTTCTGTCCAGACGTAGGAGACTCCCTTCTTCATGAGCTGGGTGAAGGGTTGACATTTTCTGAAAAGGTTTGCTATAAATATGCAAGACGTCCTTGCAGGCCTCAAAGTTCTCGGAGATTCTTCGGAGGGTCCATGTCAAGGATGGCCTTGGTCTTCTCGGGATTGACATGAATGCCTTTCGCCGTGATAATGAAGCCCAAGAACTTTCCGCTAGAAACCCCGAGGAAAGATTTAGCGGGATTCATCTTGAGTTGATGCGCTCGCATGAGATCGAAGACTGTCTTTAGGTCTTGTAGGTGATCACCTTTGAGACGACTCTTGACAGCAATATCATCAACATAGCATTCGACTGTTTTGCAAAGATATTGCCGAAAGATGGTACTCATAGCTCGTTGGTATATAGCACCAGCGTTCTTCAAGCCGAAGGGCATCATTGTGTAGCAGAAAACCCCTTTCGGCGTCCTGAACGACGTGTGTTTTGCGTTATCGGGAAACATCTTGATCTGGTTGTAGCCCGAATACCCGTCCATGAAAGACATACGTTCGAAGCCACATGTATTATCGATCATCACATCAGTGATCGAAAGCGAGAATTCGTCTTTCGGGCAAGCAGCATTAAGATCTCTGAAGTCGATGCAGACCCATATCTTCCCATTCTTTTTGGTGACAGGGATGACATTGGACACCCAATCCGGGTGTTGTTCTTCACGGATAAACCTGCTGGTCAGAAGTTTGTCTACCTCTTGATCGATAGCATTCATGATGTCAGGGCAAAAATGTCGATGTTGTTGCTTTATAGGCTTGGCATCAGGTAAGATGTTAAGCCTATGCATCGCGATATGCGGATCAAGTCCCGGTATATCTTCATAGCTCCAGGCGAAGACGTCGATATAATCTTTAGCCAGTTGGATTAAAGATTTCCGGTCTGGTCCCTTTAGACTCTTGCTGACGAAGATGGGTTTGGAAGAAGATCCATCCCCAAGGTCGATCTGTTCGACTTCGTCTTCGGTAGGAGGTTCGCGTAATTCAAAACGAGACTCCTACTGCGCTCCTAGGCGTTGAGCCCAAGGTTCTTCCTCGAAGAACTCTGGCGTTTGGTCTTCGCCTTTATCTTCTTGAGATTGTACAGATGCCATGTTGACTGATAGCACTTTCTTGAAGACCGAGCTGATACTGGTATCGGAATCCCAGGTTGATGCTTCGGAAGAATGAGAATGTTCTACTTCTTCTGCCTCCGAACTCTCTGGAGTTGCCGGTGGCGTGACATAGCCCACCCCCCGTCGAGTTCGATGATAGTAGTCCTGCGGCTTTCCTTTAGGTATTGGGAGCCGGAGAGGAAGATGCCGGCCTTTGCCGTAGTTCAGGCCTTTGTTGATTTTCAGATCGTAATCCATCTTTTGGATGAGGTACTTTGCCTTGTCCGTGTACCGATAGACTTATATTCTGCGGGTATCTGGTTCTTGCTCGAGTGGCGGAAGGTCTTGATGATGCTCGACTTTACCAAAGCTGATGGATTCTTCGTCTCGATTCCGCGATGGGACTACAAAACAGACCCCTTGGGATGGGACTACTCGATTTACATAATTGACGGTCGTTATTTGTGTTTGCAACGACCGTAGAGCGTTATCTAATGTATACGTGGCATTCCAATGTGGAAGACTAGAATAATTAAAAGACACTCTATTATTGATGAAATACGAGATTTTATCCTGCGGGATTATATTGTCCAGAGAGGGTGCATCTACATCAGCAGATATATATTCCCCTAACTATTCATCTGTGAGTACTGGAGTTGGTTCGGAAGAGTCCACCGCAGCTTTGACCTTGGGCTCCGAGAGGGCTATGTGGGCCTTCTTCGGCAGCTTGGATGAGACGGATGATTGCGGAGGCTTGCCTTTAAGACGCACCTTCAGAGGTGCCTCAACTGCGCCTTTAGTGATTGGTGCCTTCCCCTGTAGTTTTGCCACAAGGGGAGCCGATGTTTGAGGCGGCTTTTCCTTGAGCCGTATCTTCAAGGGAGTTTTAATAGGTGTTCTACCTAGAGAAGTTGGTGCTTTTCCAGGTAGCTTGATGGTCATGGGAGGCAGCATCTGAGGCGGTTTCCTTTTGAGTCGAATTTTCAAAGGAGCATCGGGAATCACCTCTGGCTCCATGTCCTGTTTTGCTGCTATTTCTGTTTCATCGCCAGCATCATTGGCTTCCCCTTCGTCGGACGACTTGTATAGGGTAGAATCAGTGAAGTAGGCTTCGACCCCCTTGAAAGGGTCAATGTCTGCGAACTCTGTCCGGATGATGTCGTTGGTGGACACGTACTTCATACATTGGTGGAGTGTAGATGGCACCCCCATGTACTCATGCAGCCATGGACGATCCAATAGGAGGTTGTAGTTGACGTCAGCGTCCACGACATAGCAAGTCACCTCGGTTCGAAGGTTACCGATATGACATTTCAGCCGTATTTTTCTCAGCAGTTCACTTTTGCTAGCATTGAAACCGCTGATTGTGGTGTTGGAAGGCGCCAGACGTACATTGGGATCCCCACTGTTGAGAGTAGCATCTTCGGGATGATGCTGAGGGAAGACCCTAGATCGGTCTGAATCCGCTTCACCTTGACGGAACCGACATACTCTGTATAATACAGTGGCCTGTTGTGTCGATTGTGCTTGAGCAGCATATCTTGTTGGGTGAAAGTTATGTTGGGGATAACTTCATCCGCACAATGGCAGTACGCACATGTGGTCGGGGTATCCTCAGGCTGCTTGACCTGACTGATAAAGGATTCAGCATCCTTCAGGGCTTCACAGAGAGCTTTATGAGTGTCCTTGGAAATACGAAGAAGCTCAAACAGGGATAGGCGGGCAGGAGTACTGGCAAGTTGTGCCAGTATGTCGAAGTTGTGGGGCTTGGCTAGCCCGAAGCATTCTCCTTTCGTAAAGGCTTGTCGAAACGGGCCTCTACATGCTTCGGTTTAATGGCCGCTGGAGGCTTGGATGGACCTCCTTCTTCGGCAGCAGGGGCAGTACAGGGAGGCACCACCTCAACGACAGCTTCGTCGGGTTGGACGTTCAGCTGCGAAGGGGTTTGTACAAGAAGAGCCTCTTCTGCGGAGGAAGAGACCATGCGGCAAGACTTGATCTTCCTGTCCTTGGTTTTGGAGGCAGAGCGTACCTCCGGTTGAGTAACCTCAGAGACGAGATCGGGTTGAACCCATAAGATCTCTCCCCGAGATGTGGTGAGTGGGATGAGTCCACTCACGTTGTCACGAGTAGGTGGTAGATTGACCACCTCCATTGTCGCCTTTGGGATAGGGACGACGCCATCTTGTGTTGTGGTTGGTGGTAAGGTGCCAAATTGGAGCGAAATCAGGTTGGCCGAGACCGTTTTCTCCTCGTAGTCGATGGAGATGACATCCACATTGATCATGCACTGGATGTAGTTTTTAAGGACGTAGCAGTCCTTAGTTGGGTGTCCGACAAAGCGATGGTAGTGACAGTACCTCGGATTGTCCACTTTCCCAACCTCGTCGGGACGCTTCGGGTCCGACAACTTGATCTTGTCACCCTGTTTTAATATTTCGAAGAGTTGCAGGGTGTCTTCATCGTTGAAAGAATAAACCTCCTTTGGCCTTGGTGCAAGTGGAGGCTTCTGAGTGGGTGCTGATGCAGCTTTGGAGGCATTGACAGTCAACGCCTGTTTCCCCTTCGTCTCTCATCCAGGGTTGTTGGCTGCGGACCGTTTTCCCTTGTCCTCAAAGGCAGGGAAGCTGACTCCCAGAAGACGAGCATTGGACGCCTTCTTTTCTGCTGCTTCGGCCTCGATGATCAAGGAACTCCAGTCGGAAGGAAGAGTGGAGTTGAGCCAGAGTTTGATCGCAAGCAGCATGTTCATGCTGCAGGAGGAGAGGAGTACATGTTCTGGCATACCCGGGGGCTGTCTGAAGAAGGCTTGTCAGAACCGTTCGATGAATGCTCGAACTGTTTCCTTCTCCTTCTGACGTATCTCTATGAGGGACGCCATTGTCATGTCCTTCCCTCCGTCGTAGAAACGATCGAGGAAGAGACGTGTCAAATCGTCGAAGGAAGATATGGAGTTGTCGGGGAGACTGCAGTACCAGTCGTAAGCCACTCCTTTCAGTGTCCCGACAAATATGCTGGTGGGTAGTGCGTCTTCTTTCGGAAGATGTCCCGTTTGAGACTGGAAGTACGTCAGATAGCGGCACGGAGAGTCCTTCCCGTTGTATGGCTTCAATGTTTGTGGTTTATATTTGGAAGGATAAACCACTTTGTTCCATTCGAGGGGGCATGGTTGTGGGGTCCCCATCTTCTGGCGCTCCTCCTGTCTATTCTTCGACTCGAAGCGCTCTCGTAAGTCTCTGATCATCTCCATCACGCCTTCTGTGGAGCTAGGAGTCGAAGATGGTGGTACAGCCTGGAGTTGAGCATTTGACGGCTTCGACGTCTGAGGTGCCTCGCGGCGATCTGTATCCAAGGATACCCGTTGAAGGGGTACACTTGATTCTCCATTGGCCCCTGGGTCAGGACCGGTAGACGGTGCCCTGGCCAAAGCTGACCGTATCTCAAACACTGCTTGATTTAGTACTTGCATGGAGGCAGAGAGGGTTTTGAATCCTTCCTCCAAGGTATCCATGTGCTGGACGAGATCTGCTGGCGGTGCATCTGACTCCGCATCACCAGCTTCCGTCATGTACACTGTCATGACACGATTGGAAGTAGATGGATCGGTTGAGGCTTCGCTTTTAGCCTCGCTCTCTTGTAGAAGAGGAACTTCCCCCTGGGCTTCGTCTTGGCTGCCCCCAGCTATATTCTGGAGATCACCTTTATCTTCGGGAGAAGTATCAGCAAGGGTCTGCCTACCCCCAGCTTTGTCTTGGAGGACTTCTTCGTCTTCGGGACGCAGACCCTCAGGGGCTTGACTACCCCCAGCTACATCTGGGAGGCTGACTTCATCTCCAGGATTAAGATCCACAGGGGCTTGACTATCCCCAGCCTCTTATGAGATTTTTTTTCTCCCCCGAGTGCCCTCAAACACTCATGAGGACGGGACAATTGTCTTGGTCTTCCTCGGCTGGTTCTTGGATGAGGACAAAGCTGAGGAGCTGCCTGTCGCCTTCCGAATTGATGGGGTGTTGGAGACTACATTGCAAGAAGCAACCTGTAGTTCAGGCTCCATTTCAGCGGACACCTTTTTTCCGAGGCGATGTTGGAGAGGTATTGATGATTGCAGTCGCTGGAACACCGACTGCCTTGGTGGGACCGCTATCTTACAGCAACAGTTGATGGTGACTACAGCACAGGTGTGCCCTGTGAAGGGCGTATTGTGCTTGTCAGTTAACTCTTCTGATCGACGTTTGTGAGTGATCACATTACGCAGATCGTTGGAGGAGAGTGCCATCTTAGTACCCCCATCAGACGCATGGCAAGGCCAAGCGTCGGGGTGGTTAAGTGAATGTTGCGCCCCCTGATCAAACGCAAAACATGCACTCAGATCAGTAGTGGGGGAAAAACATTTAAAGTGACTTGAACGAACCTCAGACGCACAACCAATAGAGGTGCGGGAGTTCAAGACCACAGGGTTTACCTTGCTCGACTTGGTTGCGAACGCAGCAGATGCGCCCAAGTGAGACAAGGACTTTGAAGATCGGCTCGTTTCTGGCGCAGAAGCACCCGAGTTGACCTTACAGCTTACCATCAGCAGCGCGCATGATCGTGAGCGTATGCTTCTGGTTTTCCGCTGGCATAGCACGTTTGAGGCGCATGGCCCGTGCCGCCTTGGATGTCTTCGTACCAGCCCGCTGGGGTGCATAGTACTCAGAGTCTAAATTCCCCTCGCCACGACAGCGAGTGAGCCTGTCAAAGACAGAGACCTTCTGTGGCGCATCAGAGTTACTGCGCAGGGCATTAGCTTTGCCCCTGCTCCGTCGGCGTATCTTCTTCGTCTGAGAGGAAGATGGTTGGAGAATGTGGTCGGCCCCATGTTTCCCCGAGAGATGTACTACGACGGTGGGCGTATCTTGGCTGCTGAGGACGTCAGCTGGAAGGGTAGGCTGCATCGACGCATCCCCTTCGGTGGTGGTGCCAGAGGCGTCGACCTTGCGCACCCAGACTTGGCGAGTCTTCTTCGGCTTTGGCAGCCGCTTCGAAGGACTTGCGCTACCTTCAGAGATGAACTCCTCATACGCCTGTTGATTGAGGCATACGACCAGCGTCTTATGGGAGGAGCCCACCTTCACATCATCGGATTGCGATACAGCTTTCTCGGCGAAAGAGAAAGAGGTCCCTAGCAGAGTCGCCAGCTTGTTTGCCATTAAAATCTTTTGAAAATTTTAATTACAAACAGAACAGTGTTACAATGTAGGACTTAGATGTAGTCCCAGGAGAATATTTTTGTTTATCTGGGTCCCTGTGTTGATGGAGCGAGTGGTAATGCGTTGACTCCATTGACGATCTGACGACGGTTCTCGGTTCTCTGAAGATCTGAGTTGCTCTGGGTGCTGGAGCTTACGGAGAGGAAGAAGACGTTGAGTGTCTCTTCCGATCTCTGGGAGTAAACTCTGATGCTTTGGTTGACTGTGTGTCTTGATCTCTGACAATCTCTGTGTATCTCTGTGTGTTTGTGAGAGGGAATGATCCTTCTATTTATAAGCAGCAGGTTGGCTGCTCATACGCGCATATGTAGGATGTGCCTGTTTGTGGGGATGCCACGTGGTAGTTGCTGATGGAGGCGCATGGGCGGCGTGCTCGGATTGAGGAGTTAAACTCTTCTTGTTGCATTTGTGGTCTACGGCAGAGCTGACACATAGCAATGGAGAAGATCTTTCGGTTGCTGAGATCTTGGGTGATTAGCACCCCTTCATCGGCTGAACTGAGTCAAAAGACACGTGGCGCGTATCCGTAGCTCAAAGATCTTGGATTTGGTGGAGAGTAATCTAAGAGGATGCGCCTAGGATTGGGCGTATGAGTAGACTTTGTCCTGTAACCTTTAGGTGTCACGAACCAGTCTGGACGCATGACTTTTGAAGCGCATGTGGTGCTTCAGTAGTGACTTGACCTCTGTCTTTAGAGATCAGAGAAAAGTCTGTGGCGTATGGCTTTTGAGGCGCATGCAAAGATTTGGACACATGGCTGCGGAGGCACATACAAAATGGTTGGGCGGCCACGTGGCTTGTAACCGTCGAAGGAAAGTAAATGATGATGCTGACGTCAGCGACGCTTCGTCTTCTGAAAAAGCTGCTAAGTGTTCAGTCCTCGGGGGACGTGCTGCCAACTCTGTCACTTGAGCATTAATTGTTTGATGGGTGACGAGTCGAAATGGGCGCATGGGTCCATGTTGATTAGGATGCATGAATCTGTGCTTTGTTGGGCGTATCCTTACGGGACGCTTTAGAACGGGCGCGTCTGCACGATGCGCGGTGTCTTCATTGGTCCGTCTGTTGAGTTCAAGTTTATTGCACTGACTTCGGGAAGGTTGCTACTTGGCGCATGGGTTTAATTTGCCCTGGCCAATAAATAGCAACAGTTTGAGAGAGTTTTGTTGTCTCTCGCTTGACTTCTCGATGAAGATGGATTCGACTGATCCTTCTCCTTGGCAAGACGTTGTACTGTGGATGATGGTTCTCCTTGTTCGAAGAAGCTTTGACGGTGAACTTGTAGTGCCCCGTCCCTACATCGTGCTCCGTACTTGTCCACGGGGTGCGCGAGAAAGGAACACTGTCGCTATCGATTCGGTCGGGACCGATAGGTCGGGATCGACCGAGTCGATCGAATGGGAACGGTTGAATTAAGATCCATTCCTCGTTATAGAATGTCTTCTTCGGAACCAAGTCCCATATTCAGCGGGTTGTACCTCGAGGATTGACTCTGCGGCTGAGTCGGGAGAGACCTCTCGTTGCTCTGCTTTTCACGCCGCTTGCGTTGGTTTTGGCTTTGTTTTCTGAATGCGTTTTCGTGAATGTTTTTGATGGTTTTTATGGCTTGCATTTCGAATTCGCATTTTCTATCGAACTCCTTGAATAATGCAGTGTTCTAATCGGTTGCTTGTGCGATTTCAGGCCCAGTTCGAAGCTCGCTTCGAAGCTCGTTTCGACGCACATGCCAAACTTCAACAAAAGCAGCTGGATACCCTGCAGCAGATCGTCCAGACAATGGCGGCCAACGGGAATTCTACGACTACGCCGACCGTCACCGTGTCGGCGATCCAACCCATTGAAATCGACACGGAGGATCCCGAGCGTCAACCAGCGGCACCGAAAAAGTATAACTTTGAAGTGTCAGAATTCAAGAAGGCGTGCCGCACTTCCTTCAGCGGTACCGAGGGTCCTTCCATGGCAAACGACTGGTTGGAAGAGATGGAAGATCATTTCGAGCTTCTCGGCATTGAAGAATCGAAGCAAGTCGCCTGCGCACAACTTCAACTACGGTTGAACGCGTACGACCGGTGGGCCGTGCGCAAGCGAGCGATCCGATCGGACAACACCACCACGCCGATCTCTTGGGCCACGTTCCGCAAAGCTTTTGAAGTCCAGTACCTTCCATCAGCGGTTCGTCAAGCGAAGGAGAATGAATTCATGCAGTTGAAGCAAGGGAGCATGACAGTGGAACAGTACGCCGCAGAATTCAACAAGTTGTCTAAGTTTGCTGGCCAGTTTCTGCCTACTGAAGAGTGCCGTGTGCGACGGTTCGAAGTGGGTCTGCGATACTCTATCGGTGCGCATGTCGGGGTCCCGGAGTACAAGACCATGGGCGAGGCTCTGAATCACGCCCTCCGCCTTGAGAACCTGCATCCTTCCGGTGCTGACGACGTTATGCGCTACTCCAATCACAAACGTTCTAGCTATACGGGAGGCAACAATCACGCGTCAAAGCGTCTAAACAACGGCGGCTACATGGGTCAGAATCCGTTACCTCGTTGCACCAAATGTAATCGCCTCGGGCACGAAGCCATCAACTGCTTCCCCTTCAGAGGGGAATGTCATGCTTGCGGACAAAAAGGCCACCTTGCTCGAAATTGCACGAACCCCAGGCTGACTCGCAACGTCCCACCACAACAATACCGCCAAGAGAATCGAGGGCAGGTGCCCCGACCTCCTCCGCCCACTCAACCTGTACTGCAAAATGGCCAAGATCGTCGCCCCAACACTCAGGGCCGCGTCTACGCCATGACTCGAGACGAAGAGCTGGCATCAGATACAGTAGTGTCAGGTATACTAAAATTCAATAATGTGCCTGCTCGTGTGTTATTTGATTCAGGTGCTTCACATAGTTTTATATCGGCAGATTTTGCTGCCGAGCACAAATTTCCTGTAATATCATTAGATCTCGACCTTAGCGTAAGCACACCTTCGGGCACACCAATTCTCACAAACTTAGCTTGTGCCGACGGGATTATCTGTATCGGCGGTCAAAAGATCGGTCTGGATGTGATAGTTCTAGACATGAAGGACTTTGAGATCATTCTGGGAATGGATTGGCTCGGGCCGTGCAACGCAACCATAGACTGCACCGAAAAGAAGGTCACATTCCGCATGCCTGGAGTGCCTGAATTCTGCTACTCGTGTGGTGAGGCGTCGCCGACCTGCATGGTGATCTCCGCAATATCTGCTCTGAAGAACAGTTTGGCAACTCTAGAGGGGGGGTGAATAGAGTTTATATAAAAATAACCAATTAAAAAATAACTCTTTCACTAACAATGAATAATCAGAGTAGAATGCGGAATATAAAAGAGAAACAAGAGAGCATATGCAAACACGGCGATTTTAACCTGGTTTCCCTCGTGGAGGACTAGTCCAGGCCTGAGAACTCTAGCTCAGGATTAAATCTACTATTTGTGAAATAGTAGTTACAACCCGTGCCTTTACTTCAGAAGAGCACGTCAACTTCTTACAGAGAATCGCAGTGGCGATTTGCTTGGAATTGTCCAAGCGACTTCTTCACTCTTGCACAAGATTCCTAACTGAGAGATGCTGAGCACTCGAGACTTAGGAGGCTTGTGGCTAGTAGATGGGAAGGGTATGGCTTATTGAGCTTGTAGGAGAGAAGAGAAGAGAAGATTGAGTGAATGAAAATGAGAGAATTCATGCCCTATTTATACTAATTTTTGAGGCAGAATTCGGCCAGAATTCGGTTAGGGAAATTCAAAAATTTGGCCGTTGGACAGCTAGCAATCCAGCTAACCCTAAAATTAGGGTTCCTGATTTTTAGGAGACAGAGTTCGGCCCGAACTCTGTGTGGAGGCAGAGTTCGGCCCGAACTCTGTCTCCAGAGCACAGAGTGGAACAAAAGGGACTTGTGGGCAATTTTGTTTTGGTGGAGCTTTGGGATTTTGGGTAGGCTTATAAACTAAGTTCCAAGAGCTCAGCATTACTCAGAGTACATACTTCTAGACTCAATAAAATGCAAAAGTACAGACTCGAAAATACACTGAGATCGGAAGCTGAGCCGTCGTTTGTCCTGAACTGAATGCAGACGTCGTGTGTCGTATTGATTTTATACAGATATTATTTAGTCAATGTAGTCAATATCTGGTTGACTGTGACTTTGTGTCAACAATCTCCCCCATATTGATAATTGACAAAATAATAAATGTATATTTCAATATTCATACCTGGACACAGATCACTATAACACAGCTCCCCCATAAACAGAGCCGAGCTAGAATCAGATAGCTCCCCCGTAATCAGCGAACGGTGACGAGCTAGAACTCAGATAGCTCCCCCGTAAAAGATGCATAGAACCTGTGGCCTGATAAATAATATTTTCCCAAAAGCACAACAAGCACCGACAGATATCCAAAAAGGCACATACATTATTTCTCCCCCTTTTGTCAGTTAACAATATGACGACGCATAGAAACTGTATATTTAAAAACATGTAAAGAGCAGTATAAACAATGAATAGGAGGCCAACCACACCAGGCAGAGAAGAAACAGTATAATGCTAATAAAATAAGTCACTGAAATAAAACTACGAATGAAAAATATAAAGTGTCATCCACCAACCAAAATGTCAAGCACATCATCAAAGTAAGACATAAATTCAGTACAGTAATCCATAATAACTGAAATAACTAAAGCAACTAGGAAACTACGATCATCAGCAGCGGCAACATCAAATAAGCCAATCTCCGTCACGGAGCACGAGAGGGTCCTGGAACATCTGAAGGACCAGGGAAGGAGCGACGAGGGTCCACAAAAGCATCATCCGGATCCATATACCTCATGACCCACGGATCGTCTATGCGATGACCCGCGCGATCTGGATCCCGCTCAAAAGGCACATGCAAATCAGGATGACGAGCAAGCGAGTACCGCATATCATGCAGAGAGTTCCCAAGGGCACTAATCTGCAGAGTGGTACGGTAATCATGCTGCGTCCAGCGATCATCCTCAATAGCAAACCGATCGCGAAGCATAGTCTGAAGTGAATCCAAAGTGGCAGGAGGTGCAGTCTGACCGAGTGAAGGGGCGTCAGGCTCCTCATCAGCAGACAAATCAGTAGCAGCAACAGGCTGAAGGAGTCGTGCCGGAGATAAAAAGGTAGGTGCCGGCAGAAACGGACAGGCATCAAGTGGTATATGAAAAGCACGAAAGATCATAGGAAGATACAGAGGATAAACCAAAGCTCTTGGTTTCTTCCGACAGGTGATCATCCAATCCATCATAGTCCGTGGAAAGTTGAATGGAATACGATAGTGGAGATGGTATAAGGCAGAAATCTCAAGATAAGTGACTTCATCAGTAGAGCCTGCCTTGGGCAAGATAGAATTAAACACGATGCGATGAAGTTCATAGAAGTAAGGAGTCAGGTGTTTGGCCTTCAGCTTGCGAGGACTTACGTTAGGAGCACATAAATCCTCCTTGAAACCTTCAAAGGAAGTACCGTCAACAAATTGGAGTTGACGTGCCTCCACAAGCTTGTCCCATACATCAAGATCCGGGAGAGCAAGAAAATCTCCCAACTCAGAATCAGTGAATGCAATGTCAATGCCAGCTACCCGTGAATAGATGCGGGTTGCATCATGAGTCATATTACAATAGAATTGTTGAATTGCACTATTGTAAATAACAGAATTTGAAGCAACAAGTTCGTCCAAGCAAAGATCACGGAATAAAGACTCATATTGAGCAAAAATAGAGAAGTTGACCGGATGACCCCCAAACACAGGACGAGTTCTAAAATCGCTAAACCATTCATTTGAGGCTTCTAGCGATACGAATAAGCGATCGTCGTAAGTGGTAGGGTCATTGGGACGAGGCGGATTGAACAACGGATGTATGGGTTGTTGTTCATCAACTTGTTCAACCGGAGGAGGAGGAACCGATGAGGAAGCACCCTCATTGCGATTCCTTCTCATTCTTTTGAACAAACGAGATGCCATTGTCAAGAAAATATGAGAACTTGGAAATGATAGGAAGAGAAAGATATACCTGAAAAGAGTACCAAACAGTCGAAGAGAATGTTGCAAAACCCCTTTTCCTTGAGTTTGAGAAGAAATAGAGCTCTCTAGGTCAAGAACTAGGGTTAGGGTTTGGAAGGAAGGAGTGTGTATAGGTGAGAAAAGGTGGTAATAGTGAAGGAGAGAGGTAGAATCCCGACATAAAGTAGGGTTTAGTCTTAGGTCGGGTGATTTAATGACCATTGGATGAGAATTGATCCAACGGCTAAGACAGATCCCGATTCTGGACCCTTGGGACCGAACTCGGCCCGAACTCTGATAGGGGCAGAGTTCGGCCCGAGTTCTGGTTCAATAGTCCAGAACTGAAAATAGGCAAAAGTCAGGAAGAAAATGTTTAATAAATAAACAAAATGATAGTCGGGGAAAACAAAGAGTGTTGAATGCAAATAAGAGGTATACAGAAAGTAGAATGAACTTTTAGAAAAAGTCAATTAGGCAATATTAAATTGAAACAAGCCATATAATAAATAAGGACATATATTGCAGTTCAATAGTCCAAATTTGCCATGGGTTAGCTGCAGGGGCCGGATCCCAGCTAGCGGTAGTCCTGAAGACTAGTGCACCGTGTCGCTTAGGCTTTTACGCCTTGTTGTCAGAAGGGCCCTTTCGGCTTGTACCCATACCAAATTCTTCGTAAAGGAATCACAATATACTCGATATTTACGCAGGTGAGTTTCAATTTATGACTGCTTCATCTAAGATTCCAAGTTCACGACAAAGAAAATTAAAGCGCTCTTCGGATAGTGGCTTAGTAAAGAAATCTGCTAGCTGATGATCAGTGTCAATAAATTCTAAGTTAATCGTGCCATTTTGCTGATGATCACGCAAAAAGTGGTGTCTGATCTCAATGTGTTTAGTGCGTGAGTGACAGACAGGGTTCTTAGTTAAATTGATGGCACTAGTATTGTCACAGAATATAGGAATATGCATGAAAGATAAATTGTAGTCTTCAAGGGTTTGCTTCATCCACAGGATTTGTGCACAACAACGCCCAGCTGCTATATATTCAGCCTCTGTTGTGGATAGTGCGACAGAATTCTGCTTTTTGCTAAACCATGAGACTAAAGCCTTTCCTAGCAAATGACACGTGCCGCTCGTACTTTTACGGTCGACCTTGCATCCAGCAAAGTCAGCATCAGAGTAACCAATGAGGTCAAATGATGTTGACTTGGGATACCACAGGCCCACTGTAACCGTACCTTTAAGGTATCGAAAGATACGCTTAACTGCGGTCATGTGCGATTCCTTAGGATTTGCTTGATATCTAGCACACAGGCAAACACTAAACATAATATCAGGGCGACTAGCAGTCAAATATAGTAAGCTGCCTATCATACCTCGATACTTACGTTGATCAACCGGTTTGCCGCTCTCATCTGGTTCAAGTTTGGTTGAAGTAGCCATAGGCGTACTGATTGGTTTGATGCTATCAAGATCGAACTTCTTCAGCATGTCCTTGGTGTACTTCGA
The DNA here is from genome assembly GCA_029216955.1 of Iris pallida. Classification (NCBI taxonomy): domain Eukaryota; kingdom Viridiplantae; phylum Streptophyta; class Magnoliopsida; order Asparagales; family Iridaceae; genus Iris; species Iris pallida. The sequence continues at coordinate 48,821,709 of JANAVB010030220.1, read as the reverse complement.
TTGACAGAAGAAAGTTCCATTAGCCAGTTGTTTTACTTGCAGACCAAGAAAGTAGTTGAGCTCTCCCATCATGCTCATCTCAAATTCTGTCTGCATACACTTGGCAAATTCTTGACAAAGAGTTTCATCAGTAGACCCAAAAATAATATCATCAACATAAATCTGAATTAATAAAATGGTGTCTTTGAAAGATTTGATAAATAGTGTAGTGTCAATTTTCCCTTTAGAAAAACCTTTCTCAAGCAAGAAGCTGCTTAGCCTTTCATACCAAGCTCTGGGAGCTTGTTTAAGGCCATAAAGCGCTTTCTTCAGCTTGAACACATGGTCGGGAAATTTGTGATTTTCAAAGCCAGGGGGTTGTTTAACATAAACTTCCTCCTTAATAAAACCATTCAAGAAAGCACTTTTAACATCCATTTGAAATAATTTAAAGTTCTGATGATTGGCAAAAGCACAAAGCATCCGAATGGATTCTAGTCTAGCAACCGGAGCATACGTCTCATCGTAGTCGATACCTTCCTCTTGGTTGTATCCTTGAGCTACTAGACGAGCTTTGTTCCGTGTGACTGAACCATCTTCATTTACTTTGTTTCTAAAAACCCATTTAGTACCAATGATTGAGTGATTAGCCGGTCTAGGAACTAGTTCCCATACTTGGCTCCTCTCAAATTGGTTGAGTTCTTCTTGCATAGCAGAAATCCAAAATTCATCAGTAAAAGCTTCATAAATGTTTTTAGGCTCTACTTGTGAAATGAAGGCAGTGCTAGCAATAGAGTCTCTTAATGATGATCTTGTAGTAACTCCACGTGATACTTCACCTATGACTAAATTTTCTGGATGAGAAGGTTTGAAAGAAAATTTCTTAGGCAAACCATCCAGAGAATTAGTTTTGGTAGGAGTATTCATTGGAGTGGAAGTTGATGGCTCAACATCATCATCAAGAGTATTTGCTGCACTGTTATCTTCATCAAAAGTCACATTAGTTGACTCTTCCACAATAAGTGAGCGTTTATTGAAAACTCTATATCCCTTACTCTTGGCGGCATACCCAAGAAAGATACCATCGTCAGCTTTGGCATCAAATTTGCCTAAGTTGTCTTTGGTGTTAAGGATAAAACATCTGCAGCCAAAAACTTTAAAATAGGAAACATTTGGGGTTCTCCCAAACCAAAGCTCATAGGGTGTTTTCTTCGTAATGGGACGAATAAGCACCCTATTCAAAATGTGGCATGCTGTACTTACAGCCTCAGCCCAAAAATATTTCGGAAGAGAAAATTTATTCAACATGACTCTAGCCATATCGCCAAGAGTCCTATTCTTCCGCTCCACAACACCATTTTGTTGAGGAGTTCTCGGACAAGAAAATTCATGATCAAAACCATTTGTATTACAAAAATTTTCAAAATCAGAATTTACGAATTCGCCTCCATGATCACTTCGGATTCGAGTAATCATGTAGCCGTTTTCGTTTTGAACTTTCTTTACAAAGATTTTGAAAACAGAAATAGCTTCGCTTTTATTAGCGAGAAAGAAAACCCAAGTAAATCTTGAAAAATCATCAATAATCACAAAAGCATATAGCTTGCCACCAAGACTAGCTATTCTACTAGGCCGAAATAAATCCATATGAAGTAATTGCAGAGGTCTAGTGGTACTTACAGAGTTAATGGAATGAAATGAGGATTTTGTGGCTTTGTTTAGTTCACATTCTGCACATACCGTGTCCTTTTTGAATGTGATTTCTGGCAATCCTCTTACTAGCTTCTTGGTCGATAGTCTGGATATAGTATCCATATTAGCGTGACCAAGACGCTGGTGCCATAGTAGTCGTTCGTCTTTGTGGGCATATAAACATCTACCTGCATGGTTAGTATTTATAGAGAGATAGAAAATATAGATATTGTCCTCTCTTTTCCCTTCAAAAACAATGTCTCCTGTTGACCTATCATAGATATAGCAACAGTTTTGTCCAAAGTTAATATCATATCCATGATCAGCAAGATGGCTAATGCTGAGCAGGTTATGCTTTAACTCGGTCACCAGGCAGACATCCTTTATGACAGGAGAAGGAGGATGACCAATGATACCGTTACCTATTATGTGCCCTCTGAGATTGTTACCGAAGGATACGTATCCTTCTCTTTTCATCGATAGTGATGCAAAAAGATTTGCGTCTCCCGTCATATGTCGCGAGCATCCACTATCGAGAATCCACTTACTTTCAGTTGAAGAGGGAAGGTCCACCTACATCAAGAGTAGATGTGACCTTTGGTACCCAGTTTCTTGAGGGTCCTGAAAAGTTAGTCTTCGGAAACCATGCATATACTTTCTTGTCTACAAGTCTTCTAACTCTACACTGTGGTGAGATGTGTCCATGTGATCCACAGTAGGTACAGATAGTATTTTTATTTATACTGGGAGCATGTGAATGATATCTATAAGTACCAGGATGAGGATGATGTGAAGAGTTAGCATGGTAATGATGACTATGCATAGAGTGAGTGGTATGGTCATGATGTCTATGTGGCATAGCATGATAATATTGTCTATGAGGAGTGGCATGCTGAAAATGTCTATATGGCATAGTGTGATGTTGTGGCATGACATGATGATTTTGCCTATGTGACATATCATGATGATTTTGTCTACGTGGCATGGCATGTTGATGTGGCATGGTATGATGTCTATATGTGGAGTGATATTGGCTGTGTCTTTGTGCAGTATGATGTGTATGAGGAGTATTCTTACGTGCACGTGATTGAAAGTTTGTGTACATAAAAGCATGGTTATGTGTTTTATGAGAATGATGAGATTGACTAGCATGAGTGGTGTTGTGCCCATGTGATTGGGTTTGAGGTTGAGCAACCTGTTTTCCCAATTTAGTTTCTAATCTTTTAGAAACAGCTTGCAATTCATCAACTTTAGTATTCAAACCATATATCTTAGTCATAGAGATTTTGTGTCTACTCTTTTCTTCAGCAAGCAACGTGTTAAGAGTAGTGATCTCTTGAGCTTGTTGCTCAATACGTGTTTCAGCATCGTGTAAGCTTATTTTAAGCTTCGATACTTCATTTGTGGCATCAGTGGAAGAAGTGTCTCTAACATTATCAAGAAGTGAAGACATACTTTGTATCTTGTCTTTAAGACTTTTGATTTTGTCCTTGGCATGCTTGTATTTACCGATGACCTTTTTGTGATCATCAAGTAAATCAGTGAAAGCATCGCCAAGTTCATCAAAAGAGAAGTCATCTAAAGTTTCGTTTGATACCTTGGTGGAATTTGCCATGAGGCACACATTTGCTTTGTCTTGAGAAGATTTCTTTTCTTCCTCGGAGTCACTTGCTTCGCTTTCATGCCAAATGCTTGTGTTGGCATATCTTTTCGACGAGTTCTTCTTGTAGGGCTTTTCATACCGGTTGCTCTTCTTTAAGAGTGGACAGTCTCTCCTGACGTGTCCAGTCTTTTTGCAACCATAGCAGGTTGGCTCTTCTTCATCGTCTTCTTGTGGTTCCTTCTTTCTTTGATTAAAGCGAAGGAATTTCTTGAAGTTACGTACCATGAGAGCTTGGTCTTCATCATCTGAGTTATCATCTTCAGTCTCATCGTGATCAACCTTTCGTCGATGAGCTTTGAGTGCGATCTCCCTAGTCTTTGGAGCAGGCTCTTCAAAGTCCTTGAGGTCAAGCTCGTGAGTCATGAGCTTGCCCATCAAAGTCTCCATAGACATAGTTGTGAGATCGTTCCCTTCTATGATGGCTGTCACCTTAGGGTTCCAAATCTTTGGTAACCCTCTGAGTAGCTTGCGGATCTTTTCATGGTTTGAGTACTGCTTACCAAGCGAGGATAACGGATTGATGATGTCGAGGAATCTTGTAAACATTTGAGTAATCGTCTCATTTGGCTTCATCTTGAAGGCTTCGTACTCTTGAGTGAGGCGGCTTATTTTTGATTCCTTGACTTGAGTGGTTCCTTCATGCGTCACTTCTAGAAGTCTCCATACTTCATGAGCAGTGGTGCATGTAGAGACCCTGTTAAACTCGTTCCTGTCTATAGCACAGAATAAAGCATTAATAGCCCTAGCATCTAGACTTGCCTGTTTCTTCTCCTCGATAGAATATTTGTCGTGTGGTTTCTCAATGAGGTCACCATCGACAACTATTCTGGCGGGCTTTTTGTAACCATCAGTTACGACAGTCCACAGGTCAAAGTCTAGAGACTTCAGATAAAAACTCATCCTTGTTTTCCAATATGTATAGTTAGTCCCATCAAATAGGGGAGGCCTATGAGTGGACTGACCTTCACCATGATTGGAGATCAAGGATTGTGTGGTTGCCATGGATCAGCTCTTAGGATGTTAATCCTTATAAAGAGAACAGAGCTCTGATACCAATTGAAGAACAGTTTGGCAACTCTAGAGGGGGGGTGAATAGAGTTTATATAAAAATAACCAATTAAAAAATAACTCTTTCACTAACAATGAATAATCAGAGTAGAATGCGGAATATAAAAGAGAAACAAGAGAGCATACGCAAACACGGCGATTTTAACCTGGTTTCCCTCGTGGAGGACTAGTCCAGGCCTGAGAACTCTAGCTCAGGATTAAATCCACTATTTGTGAAATAGTAGTTACAACCCGTGCCTTTACTTCAGAAGAGCACGTCAACTTCTTACAGAGAATCGCAGTGGCGATTTGCTTGGAATTGTCCAAGCGACTTCTTCACTCTTGCACAAGATTCCTAACTGAGAGATGCTGAGCACTCGAGACTTAGGAGGCTTGTGGCTAGTAGATGGGAAGGGTATGGCTTATTGAGCTTGTAGGAGAGAAGAGAAGAGAAGATTGAGTGAATGAAAATGAGAGAATTCATGCCCTATTTATACTAATTTTTGAGGCAGAATTCGGCCAGAATTCGGTTAGGGAAATTCAAAAATTTGGCCGTTGGACAGCTAGCAATCCAGCTAACCCTAAAATTAGGGTTCCTGATTTTTAGGAGACAGAGTTCGGCCCGAACTCTGTGTGGAGGCAGAGTTCGGCCCGAACTCTGTCTCCAGAGCACAGAGTGGAACAAAAGGGACTTGTGGGCAATTTTGTTTTGGTGGAGCTTTGGGATTTTGGGTAGGCTTATAAACTAAGTTCCAAGAGCTCAGCATTACTCAGAGTACATACTTCTAGACTCAATAAAATGCAAAAGTACAGACTCGAAAATACACTGAGATCGGAAGCTGAGCCGTCGTTTGTCCTGAACTGAATGCAGACGTCGTGTGTCGTATTGATTTTATACAGATATTATTTAGTCAATGTAGTCAATATCTGGTTGACTGTGACTTTGTGTCAACATGCTCGACGGATGCTGCATTTCGGGTGCGAAGGCTATCTAGCTTCCGTTCGAGACATGCGACAGGATGGTGCAAATACGGGAGAGACCGACGTTGTGGCAGAATTCCCAGATGTGTTCCCGGACGAGCTACCCGGCATGTCGCCCGATCGAGAAATAGAGTTCACCATCGACACATTCCCCGACACCCGGCCGATCTCGAAAGCCCCATACAGAATGGCCACTGCAGAATTGAAGGAATTGAAGGCACAACTTCAGGAATTACTTGATAGAGGGTTTATCCGTCCGAGTGTCTCGCCGTGGGGTGCGCCCGTGCTATTCGTAAAGAAGAAGGATGGATCGATGCGGCTCTGCATCGACTATCGAGAATTGAACAAAGCCACCGTTCGAAACAAATACCCCATATCCCGTATCGACGACTTGTTCGACCAGCTCCAGGGTGCAACGGTGTTTTCGAAAATTGATCTACGATCGGGTTATCACCAACTCAAAGTCAAGCCAGATGACATGCCGAAGTCTGCCTTCCGCACTCGTTATGGCCACTACGAGTTCTTGGTAATGTCGTTCGGTCTGACAAACGCCCCTGCCGTCTTTATGGATCTAATGAATCGGGTGTTCCGTCCATTCGTTGACAAGTTCGTAGTAGTCTTCATCGACGACATCCTCGTCTACTCGAAGGATCGAACGCAACATGCAGAGCATCTGCGGACGGTACTCCAAACCCTTCGAAAGAATCAGTTGTACGTGAATATGAGCAAGTGCGAGTTCTGGCTGAACAACGTCTCATTCCTTGGGCACATCATCTACGCCGCGGGCATCGCAGTCGATCCAAAAAAAGTCGAGGCAGTTGCTGATTGGAAACGGCCCGCATCAGTTAGTAAAATTCGAAGCTTCCTAGGCTTGGCTGGATACTACCGACGCTTCGTGAAGGACTTCGCGAACATCGCATCGCCGTTGACTCGCCTCACCCAGAAAGGAGTTGCATTCAAGTGGTCAGACGACTGTGAAGCTTTCTTCCATGAGGTCAAACAACGGCTCGTTTTGGCCCCGATACTTGCTCTTCCTGAAGGGACGGAGGGATTTCAAATCTTCAGCGATGCTTCTGGCCAGGGCTTGGGGTGTGTGCTCATGCAGCGGGATAAGGTGATATCTTTTGCTTCCCGGCAGGTGAAGCCGCACGAGAAGAACTACCCCACGCACGACCTAGAACTAGCGGCAATTGTGTTTGCGTTGAAGCTGTGGCGTCACTATCTCTATGGCGTGGCGTGCAGGATTTATACGGACCACAAAAGCCTCAAGTATCTCTTCACCCAGAAAGAATTGAATTTGTGGCAGAGGCGATGGCTCGAGCTGATCAAAGACTATGACTTATCAATCGACTACACGTCGGGCAAGGGAAATGTGGTAGCAGACGCGCTGAGCCGGAAGTACTTAGCTTCGTTATGCATCAACGATCGACTGCTGCGTGACTTGGAAGGAATGGGCATTGAACTCCGAGTTCGTTTCAGAGACGTAAAACTAGCACAACTGCGGGTGGAACCAAGCCTACTGGAGAGGATCAAGTCTGCACAGAAGGACGACCCATACCTGGAGAAGATGCGGAAGCTGGTATCGACAGGGAAAGCGTCCGACTTTGCAGAGGACGAGTCGAAAGTGTTGCGCATGAAGGGACGGCTATGCGTACCGGACGACGCAGAACTTAGAAAGGAGATAATGTCGGAGGCGCATTATGCAAAATATTCCTTGCATCTTGGCAGCACCAAGATGTATAAGGACCTCCGCATTGTCTTTTGGTGGCACGGCATGAAGATGGACGTAGCGCTCTTTGTGTCAAAATGTATGGCCTGTCAGCAAGTCAAAGCCGAGCACCAGCGACCGGGCGGGGAGATGCAGAACCTCGCCATTCCAGAGTGGAAATGGGATCACATCACTATGGACTTCGTTGTTGGCTTGCCGAGGACGCCGCGGGGAAATGATGCCGTCTGGGTCATCGTCGATCGACTAACCAAGTCAGTGCACTTTATCACCATCAAAGTTACTTGGAGCATCGACCGCCTTGCTCAGATATACCTTGATGAAATAGTTCGGCTGCACGGGATCCCAGTTTCTATCGTCTCTGATCGGGATGGACGGTTCGTAGCACGCTTCTGGAGTAGTCTTTATTCAGCACTGGGGACCAAGTTGAAGTTCGGCTCAGCTTATCATCCTCAGACTGACAGCCAAACAGAGCGGGTGAACCAAATTCTCGAAGACATGTTACGACTCTGTGCGATCGACTTGAAGTCAAGTTGGGACGTCCATCTACCGATGGCCAAGTTTGCATACAACAACAGCTATCAGTCCAGCATCCAAATGGCGCCGTATGAAGCTTTGTACGGCCGGAAGTGCAGATCGCCCATTTGCTGGGATGAAGTCGGGGAACGGCAGATACTTGGTCCGGAGCTGGTGGAGCAGACCGTGCTGAAGGTCAAGTTAATACGAGAGAGATTAAAGATAGCACAAAGCCGGCAGAAAAGCTATGCCGACACGCACCGACACCCCCTCGAGTTCTCGGAAGGCGACCATGTATTCTTGAAAGTGATGCCCATGCGGGGAGTTTCTAGGTTCGGTGCGAAGGAGAAATTGAGCCTAAAATTTGTTGGCCCGTTCGAAATATTGAAGCGAGTCACCCCGGTAGCTTACCAAATCGCCTTGCCGCCTGCGTTGTCAGAGGTACATAACGTCTTCCACGTATCGCAATTGCGGAAGTACGTGCATGATCCGAGCCATGTTGTGGATTTGGGTAAGCTGGACCTAAAGGCGGACTTGTCATATGTCGAAGAGCTGGTGCAAATCTTAGAGCGCAAGGATAAACTTTTCTGCAACCGTGCTATTCCTCTCGTCCGCGTCCTCTGGAGGAACCATTCGGTCGAAGAGTCGACGTGGGAGCTTGAGTCAGAAATGAAGGAAAAGTTCCCTTCATTGTTCTCGTAGAGGTAGGCTCTATTTTAAGTTTCGAGGACGAAACTTTTTCTTAGTTTGTTATGGTGTAGTGCCCCGTCCCTACATCGTGCCCCGTACTTGTCCACGGGGTACGCGAGAAAGGAACACTGCCGCTATCGATTCGGTCGGGACCGATAGGTCGGGATTGACCGAGTCGATCGAACGGGAACGGTTGAATTAAGATCCATTCCTCGTTATGGAATGTCTTCTTTGGAACCAAGTCCCATATTCAGCGGGTTGCACCTCGAGGATTGACTCTGCGGCTGAGTCGGAAGAGACCTCCCGTTGCTCTGCTTTTTACGCCGCTTGCGTTGGTTTTGGCTTTGTTTTCTGAATGCGTTTTCGTGAATGTTTTCGATGGTTTTCATGGCTTGCATTTCGAACTCGTATTTCCTATCGAACTCCTTGAATAATGCAGTGTTCTAATCGGATACTTGTGCGATTTCAGGTAATCGTGTAGGCGACGTCTAGCACGACCAACAAGTTTTCTTGCCAGAAGTAAACTCAAGGTGAGTGGCTGACCCTTCTCTTCTCGACCCTTTCTTAAGTAAATCGATAGTGTTGTTGCGGATTAAAGATTGAATACAAGGGCACGGGCACGGTAAAATGATTGAGTTTTCAAAGAGAATGTAGGCTATGTCTTAATAACTAAAAGAAGAAAAATGGTCTTTGCACGGTCATGGACAACTTGTCGACAAGGTAAAGTTTCCCCGCACGGCAACCCGGGGCCACGGGACCGTTGTGGCCAAAGAAGAAACATCTCATAAGCTGTGCTGGGCACAATGTTAGGCGAGGACTTGCAGCGGGGCTCGCTACTCGCGCTGAAAGGGCCTCGTCTAATAAAAGCTAAAGGAGTCCACGATGGCTCTGGGAGCCAGTGACCAACACACGCAATGTTGCACTTGGAATATAAATGATAACAATTGACAGGGAAGAACATGGTAAGTTTCATAAGGCACGGCACGGGCCGCCGTAGGTAAGTTTCGATGTAAATTTCATTATGCTTGTCATTTCTTGCCTGAAATTCATTAGGATGGTTAGAAACATTCATGAACTAAGTCATATAAACTCATTCAACCAAATAAGAGCTTGGAACTTAACTTGCCATGCACCAGTACAAAGTGTAATGTACTGATCCTCGCTCTCCACGCAGGTACCCCGAACCACGAAGGACGTGCCACCTAAAATCTCAAGGCGGTGTGGACACTTTTGAAGCCTCGTCCGTGTAAAGGCTTGTTTCTGAATTCCTTTTGAAGACTCCGCATTCAGTACAAAAGAAGACCAATGGCGGCTCGGCTTCCCTTGATCGCAAGTAGAAATGTGTAATGGTTTTTGCTTGTAAAAAGGGATGTAATGTATGGAACGACTATCTCATCGGCGTTCATTTTGTAAGTCGAGTCATATTGTAGCCCGCGCGGCAATAAATGTAATGAAGTCAATGTAAATAAAGTTTTATCAATGAAAAAGTCTACTTCTATTTCAAATATGTCATTCAATTTCTCTGCGTACTCTAACTTGATGTTGTGTTTCGGATAACCTTATGACTATGCCTTGTGCGATCGCAACTTAGGTTCGTACGACATCACGCCCGGGGGACGACTATCGATTCTACGGAATCGGGGCGTGACAGAACTCCTTCGAAGACTGAGATTCGCCGAGTTGGAATGGACATAGCAGTTTATGTTCGAGCTGCTTGCTGGTACGACATCGAGTGCCAAGTTGAATGCATGATTTGGGTTTGATGATGGAAGAGTCCCAGGCTGGCAGATGTGCCTGTGCGTTGATGAGGAAGTGATTCACTCTGACAGGGCGGAGTGATGCGCTGGGAGACAGGCACAGCATGTTGCAACTGCTGGAACACAGACTGCCTTGGTGGTGGAGCCACTGTCTTGCGACAACAACAGTTGATGGTGACAGTAGCATAAGTATGCCCTGTGAGGGGCGCATTATGCTTGTCGGTCGGCTCTCCTGATCGGCGTTTGTGGATGATCACATTACGCGAATCGTTAGGGGAGAGTGCCACCTTCATACCACCATCAGGCGCATGGCAAGGCCAAGCGTCGGGGTGGTCAAGTGAGATTGCCACCTTTACACCCCCATCAGGCGCATGGCAAGGCCAAGCGCCGGGGTGGTCAAGTGAATGCTGCGCCCCCTGATCCAACGCCAAACATGCGCTCAGATCAGTAATGGGGGTACAATATTTAAAGTGACTTGAACGAGCCTCAGACGCACAACCAATGGAGGCGCGGGAGATCAAGACCACAGAATTTGCCCTGCTCGACTTGGTTGCGAACGCAGCAGATGCGCCCAAGTGAGACAAGGACTTTGAAGGTCGGCTCATTTCTGGCGCAAAAGCACCTGAGTCAATCTTGTACAGCTTACCATCAGCAGCGCGTGTGATTGTGAGCGCATGCTTCTGGTTTGCCGTTGGCATAGCACGTTTGAGGCGCATGGCACGTGCCACCTTGGACTTCTTCGTACCAGTCCACTAGGACGCATAGTACTCAGAGTCCAAATTATCCTCGCCATGACAGCGAGTGAAGAACTTGTAGCCAACCCAGAAGAAAAGAAGAACTACTGCAACTTTTTGTGGCTCGAACGGGCATCCTGGATAACGGGCTCCCTTTTCTTTATTTATTTTGGTGCCCTTTTCAAAGGAGACAAGAGGACTCTATATATAGAGTGGAATGAGACCTCTCTTCTTCTCCTTTCCGATGTGGGATTAAAAGTAATATCCCTCCTTTTTCATGCTTCTACAGTCCTTAACACCTCTGAGTAGGAAGATTCTGTCATTTGAAACCCGTATTTGTCACGTCCACATTACCTCTGAGCAGACATGTTGGTTCTCTCAAACTTATCATCTGTACCTAAAAACCAAGGTGCACAAAAGATAATAGGTCCACACAAATCATCAGTTCATGACAGCAAAAATGAACACACCACAAAATTCTTTATTTTTATTTAAAAGTAAAGGATTACATCCCCAGCAGAAGTTGCAAACCACAAAAATAACAAAAAGAGAGAGAAAATACAATCCCTAAGCATCACTGGGATTGGCAGAAAGCTCTTTAATCCGATGCCTCAAGTCTTTCGCCCGAGTCTCTGCGGTCGCCAAGACCCGGCGTTCGGCTTCTTGACGCATCACCTCTACAGCTTTGGGGGCAGTATCAGTCTCATACTTCTCGTCTAGCTGTTGCCGCTGGTGGGTCAGAAAAAGAATCTTGCGGGTAAAAGCTGCTTCCTCCTCCTTATATGCTACATGTTCAGCCTGGACTCGCTCAGCATCTAACAAGAGTTGGGCTCGCTGATCTTCAAGATGGCAAATCTTGGCAGTGACCTCCGCTATGCTAGCTTCCAATGAGGCACGCAACTCCACCGTTTCCTGCGTGGATTGAGATAGCCTCTCCACCGCAGCCTCAGCTTCGGCCGCCTCACGGCCCCAGACAGCCACCGTGGCCTGATACGACGACTCGACTTCAGCTATCAATTTTTCCTTTTCTGCTTCTATCAGAGCAGAAAAGTCATTATACTCTGAAGCTCGGAAAGAAGCTGGTCGAGTTTGGCTACTGACGCCTCCAGAATCTCGGCCATATGATCGTGGCCTTGGTGAGAACGTATCAGACCAATGTGAGGGAGCGCCATGGCTTTCGTCATTGCAAAACTCCTATTTGCATTCATCACGGTCGATACACCTCTCTGCAGCATCTTGTTGTAACGCCCCAGTCCCAAAATACGTAGGACTAGGAACGTAGACATGCCAGCTGTATTCATACGAAGTACATCGGCTTCGTATGGATACATAAGCTGTAAAATACAGTAGAACCATGACTAATCTCATCCACACAAAATAAATGAATAAAAGATGTCATATAATGATAGTGAATTGTCTTGATACAATATGTTGGACGGAGACAAATCCACTACTAACAAATAAGGAAAAAGTACAGGGAAAATGAAATGAGTTTGGCGAGCGAAGCGAAGACGATCCAAGTGCAATCATCCTCGAAGAAATAGCGATGATCACGGCTAGAGCTAGAACACCTGCGAAAGACAAGAGCACACACCTAGAGAGATAACCAGGTCCTCAGAGGGACGTAACAAGACACATAATATCATGCCATATAAACTGAATAAATATTGCTCAAATAAATAAGTCAATTGAATTATAACATGGTCCAATACACACCTATTGAACTAGCTTACCATCCCCCCAACCAAATAAGGACAGGAGATGGTAAACTAATTCACGGTGATGTATCTTTCCATGCTATGAATCCAATATGGTATCCGGACCCCAACAAGGTTCAATACCTTCTCATCGAAGTAGTAAGCCACACCTACAACCAAACAAGGACAAGATGTGACGAACTAATCTGCGACAAGTTATTATTCCAAGCCACGGTCAGATACAAGTACCCAAATCGAAAGTACCCGTACCTAACGGATAAAGGTGCCTAACCGTTCTAAGTGAAATGTAGTTAAGAACAATCCTTCCTACGCATGGGCCCTGGCTAAATGGGATCGGCATAGTCGTCCCTTGGGGCACTAGAGGCCCAATCAATAAGAGCATAACGTTCCGCAGAACGTCAGTGGCCGTCAGTAATAATGGGTCATCAGTCCCGTATCTCCAGCGGAGCTTCTGGATCACAAGGAAAAGTGCATCGAAGCCCATACGCTAAGGAATTGTCCTCCCCGCCCAATGCCTACTATGTTGTATCCACAACAGAAAACCTCTATAACCGCTAAGTCAAACTAAGCATGCAACCTCTATTAGCGGTTATTCTTATCGCACGGCTTCTACGTATTGGTGGCCAGCCAATCACGCACGTCCGTGTTCTACATGCGACAGACAACTTCGTGGTATGACGTGTCAAGGCTAATGAATGCAACACACAAGGTGGTCCCTTAAATCTAGGTTTAATGTATAAAAAAATAATACATAGCAGGAAATATAAATGAATAGTAAGTTCTAACAGGTTATGTTATGTATCACAGTTTATTTTGCATAAAGAAAATAATGAATAATGCATGAAATATGAGCTAAAATAAATAAACAGCAAATGGCAAGGTGTCTTGCCTGAGGTCTTTGCTGGTGAAAGCGACAATACCGTTGGGTACAGAATAGTCACAGGGCTACACAAGATAAACTCAGACGATGTAAAAAACTTCTAAAATAAAAACCAAAAATAAAATATTCTGGAAAATTTTTAGGAAAAATATATGATGTGTATTTTTCCGTCAGCATTCCGAAACTTCAAACGGTTCGTGATTCTGATTCCTGGTTCTCCCATAATCTCAAAAACACCAAAACGTGTCAGATTTCGGACAACTGACACTCCACAAATTTTTCAAAAAATTAAGTTCCGAATTTTTGAAAATAAAAGTTATATTCAGAAAATATACCTCAATACGATTCTAACAAAAAAAACTGGAGGTCAAACGGAGTCCGAAGTTGGGAGTTATGGTCATTCGAAGTTGCTACAACCTTTGAAAATTGAGGCTGAATTTATGACCAAAAAAAGAGAGAAATTTTGACAAGGATGGTTTGAAAGATGATTTTATTCATAGATTCGATAGATAGATATATAATAGCTAGCAATTAGCAAATTAGGATTAGAACTAAATCAATAAGGATGATTATGATTACCAACTAATTTGGATAGGAATAGGATTGGTTTAAATAAGAAACGATCTAATTAATGCTAGATATGATTCCAATAGGATAAGAATTTCTAATGGATAAATCTTTACATAAATTTAAATCAAATAAATTATTTAAAAACAAATCAATTTGACTGCAATCCTTTAAATGATCACCATAATAACTTTAAGTATTATTCTATATTATCAAATAATTCAAATCATATGAATCCAAATCCAAATCAAACTCAACATAATAACTTTAAAATAATATCTAATATTTATCAAAATAATTTAAATTAAATAATAAATAAATTATTTAATCAAATAATATTTCAAATCTAGATTAGACAAATCGTAATGCTCAAATTAGTCATCGTAAGTATTTTAAACAATATTTAAATTATCAACATAATTTAAAGTATAGTTGATAACCATCAAGATAATTTAAATAAATTTAAATATAATCAAATAACTGATTAACATATCAAAATAATACTCGATGTCATCAAATATTATAAAACTTACTTTTATAAATCCAATTCTTTATTTAAAAATAAATAGACAAAAATACCTTTTATCGCTCAATTTTTTTTTAAAATCAATTTTTAGAAGACCAAAAATAATAAAAACATATTTTATATTTCAAATAAAAAATTCGAGAACATTTTTTTTAGAAACATTATTTCAAACCATTAATTTAAAACTAGTTTTTGGTAACAAAAGTAATCACAAAATATCTTTTACAAAATTTCTACAAAAATTACTTTTAAACACGAAATTAAAATATATAGATATAATTTAAAAAATAATAATTTCGGGAAGATGAGTTACAAATCTATCCACCTTTGAAAATTTTCGTACTCGAAATTTAAGGACTACTAGGATAGACAGACTTGGTTGATCGGTAAAAGGATAGTAAGAATTTGTGATAAGAGAAAATAGATGGAAGGGAAAAGAGAATTTCTTTAATGAGAACATTAATCAATTTGGATGAAAAATAGAAAAAGTGAATGGATATGGCTTGATGTGCACGGACACGATGCACGATTTGGGTTGTGGAAATTTATGGATGCGAGAAATTTATGGAGGAGTACCTGCCTATTTATAGGATGTGGGAATTCCCATTTGGATAAGATTAGGAATATTTAAAATCCAATTAGATAATTCTCTACTTAATTTAAATCAATTCAATAAATTCAAATCTAAATCTAAATTAATTTTAAATCTAATTAAATTACATCCTTTAGTTTAAAATCAAATAAGATAATTCAAATTCCAAATATGGATATTAATTTAATCTATTTAAATAAATCCAAAAATCAAATCAAGATTTAAATGGCCACAATAAGTTCCAAATATATTTTTCAAAATACAAATAATAATAATTTCAAAAATAATAAATATTTTTAAATATCTTTTTGAATAATAAAATATTAATATTAATAAATCTCGAAAATTACATTTTTATTTAAAATAAACTAGCAAAATATTTAGGAAATATATACGTATGCATAAGAATATTATCAATAATTGTTATAACGAAAGGCTTTTATAAATAAAATAAATAAAATAATGAGCTTGGAATTTTGGTACGATAGCTAAAATAATTATTATATAAATTATTTTGAAACTATAAAATTAGAAAAAATATTTTTCTAAAATATGTACGCTCGCACATATTCGCACTCGTCGAGCAATTACGAAAAATCAAATTTCGCGCGCGACGTACAATGCAACTACGCGACGTACAATATACAAAATAAAAAAAATCGGTATCAAATTTATAAATAAAATATAGTAGAAATTTAGGGATTTTACATCCTACCCAACTTAAAAGAATTTCGTTCTCGAAATTAAGAATAAGTAGGGGGGTGAGAAGACACAAGGGGTATCGATGGAGAACAATCAATAACAAAATTATGCCGTAAAAAATCACGATCTAGATCATAGAAAAATAATATGGTATGGTCATAATCGATAGGAAGGCTAGAGAAAGTTCTAGTATAATGCATTCGTCCTTCTAAAATAGGTGAAGGCGAAAGCAATAAGGAGTTCAAAAGGCGATATTATCGAGTACGAATACGTGGTTCAAAGACGACTGAATAATTTCAAAGGAATTGTCAAGGCAGTCGAGGATGAGACTCTAGAGGACAAGTTTAGCTATGTCCCCATCCACGTAGAACGATAGATAAAAGTGAACCAAAGTGCACTAGGTTGATCAGACCATCATGCACCGGTTCTGAATAGACAATACGTTAGCGGAGGCCTCCAATAACATATATCATGAACAAGCTTGATAAAGAATTGAGCTTGCAAAAACTAGGCTACATTAGCATCATTAGTCTAGATAGTAAAAATATAGGCACGTGAGATTAAGATTGAAATAGAGTAGAATTAGTTCAAACTCCTTAAGACCCTAAGTTGTATCCTATGTTGATCTCTATACAGTTTTCCTATAGTCTTCTTGTCCAAGTCCTTGGTTGGCTAGATGGGTTAGGGTCCCCTAAATTCTAAAATTTAAGTAAACTTGCTAATATAGGTCACAAGGACAAAGGGATTGCTAGGTCATTAGGCATTCTACCCAACTTAAAAATTAAACTAATGGTGTTTTGGGGACAAAAGTAACACGTCTAACTAGTAGGGGTCACCTTCCTAACCTCTAGCAAGCACAAAGAGGAGATAAGAATAATGATAGAAGGAATCAAGCAAGATGCAGTCGATGAGTCGGACGATAGTTCGAATATGGAATCGAGGAAATAGGTCAAGTATGTGGATGAATAGACTTCTAATCCTATTTGCAGGCTTGCTTGGAACGGTAAAGTAACCAAACAATTTATCTTGACCTGCATGGGCCACCACAAAAATATGTAACGTTCCAGTCCCAAAATACGTAGGACTAGGAACGTAGACATGCCAGCTGTATTCATACGAAGTACATAGGCTTCGTATGGATACATAAGCTGTAAAATGCAGTAGAACCATGACTAATCTTATCTACACAAAATAAATGAATAAAAGATATCATATAATGATAGTGAATTGTCATGATACAATATGTTGGGCGGAGACAAATCCACTAATAATAAATAAGGGAAAAGTACATGGAAAATGAAATGAGTTTGACGAGCGAAGCGAAGACGATCCAAGTGCAATCATCCTCGAAGAAATAGCGATGATCACGGCTAGAGCTAGAACACCTGCGAAAGACAAGAGCACACACCTAGAGAGATAACCAGGTCCTCAGAGGGACGTAACAAGGCACATAATATCATGCTATATAAACTGAATAAATATTGCTCAAATAAATAAGTCAATTGAATTATAACATGGTCCAATACACACCAATTGAACTAGCTTACCATCCCCTCCAACCAAACAAGGACAGGAGATGGTAAACTAATTCACGGTGATGTATCTTTCCATGCTATGAATCCAATATGGTATCCGGACCCCAACAAGGTTCAATACCTTCTCATTGAAGTAGTAAGCCACACCTACAACCAAACAAGGACAAGATGTGACGAACTAATCTGCGACAAGTTATTGTTCCAAGCCACGGTCAGATACAAGTACCCAAACCGAAAGTACCCGTACCTAACGGATAAAGGTGCCTAACCGTTCTAAGTGAAATGTAGTTAAGAACAATCCTTCCTACGCATGGGCCCTGGCTAAATGGGATCGACATAGTCCCCCCTTGGGGCACTAGAGGCCCAATCAATAAGAGCATAACGTTCCGCAGAACGTCAGTAGCCGTCAGTAATCATGGGTCATCAGCCCCGTATCTCCAGCGGAGCTTCTGGGTCACAAGGAAAAGTGCATCGAAGCCCATACGCTAAGGAATTGTCCTTCCCGCCCAATGCCTACTATATTGTATCCACAACAGAAAACCTCTATAACCGCTAAGTCAAACTAAGCATGCAACCTCTATTAGCGGTTATTCTTATCGCACGGCTTGTACGTATTGGTGGCCAGCCAATCATGCACATCCGTATTCTACATGCGACACACAACTTCGTAGTACGATGTGTCAAGGCCAATGAATGCAACACACAAGGTTGTCACGACCCGCCACCACTGTGAGGGTACGAGAACGTAACAGCGCCCAGCCTACGCCGCAGTGTCGGCGGTAGAACGCTGTTCTAGGTCATGAACTATAACTAACATAATATGAATACTCTCCATAAGGAGGCCAACACAGAGGTATAACTCAATCACAATCTATAGATAGAATGTAGCACGATAAAATAGATAAGAAATCCTCAACTGAGGTACAACAGAAATGAAATACAAGTCTCAACATCTCTACAATATATAACTCTGAAAATAAGGACAACAACTAAACATGAAAAGGAAACAATCTAGACTATCTAAACTATGCAATGGTATCATCCTCAGCAGCTGCCTGAACCTCCCCAGGGGTCCAGGTCGCGAGTGTCATCTAGGCAAGCTCCAAGGTAAGGGTGCAGGGTTCCTCATCATCCTCTGTAAAATTTTCAACAGGTCCAGTCAGGACGGGAGCGAGTACAGTACATCTCAACAGTTCATAGCAGGTTAGAAAATATAATCATGCAGTAAAGCAAGATATAGATACTGAAGGAAATGCAGTATATAAACAGAGAGAGAACTGTAATAGAAATATCTACTATAAGTAGAGAGCTACCAGTGACCAGTGATTTAGAGTACAAAGTTGACATATGAACGGCTTGATTTGCACATGGCTATACTAAAGAGGCGTACATGGCTATTCTACTTTGGAATTGTTCACATGGCTATTTATACTCCCCCGTACCCCCAACTAATACACAAGGATCCAACCAGGTTTTGTTATGATTCTATGTAACAGCCCCCGAAGGGTGGTAAGCCTCCGAAGGGTGATATGCCCCCAAAGGGTGATAAGCCCCCGAAGGGTGATATGCCCCCAAAGGGTGATAAGCCCCCGAAGGGTGGTACATAGTAGTCTCATAAATGGGATAAGGATTCAAAGAAGACTCTGTGATCATATGGGTATATGTCACAAGTGATCAAAGAACCAAAGAAGCATATGATACACCATGTAAGTGAAACGCACAGAACATAGAGTACCCGATGCTCCCTGAAGGGATAACATCTCAAGAAGGGATCCATATAGTACTAATCCGTGTGACCAGCGTGACAGTATCAAGTAAAGTAATTTAATGCAGGAAATAATTTTAAGCAAGTTATGAAATGATCAGAGAATGTACTCGCCTCGTATCTGAATGTCTGAAGTAAGTGTACTGTCCGAGATGAGATACCTGACTCCTAGTTAGAGCAACACAAGTCAAGATGTATACAGGGAATGATAATAGTAATCTACAATGCATCTGCATGCTGTCTAGGTCAAACTAGACTAAAGTCAACACTTGGTCAACACTAGTCAACTAGGTCAAGTCCTAGCCCAAACAAGTCTAACAAGTCTCACTAGGCCTAACCAAGCCTATACTAGCCAATCAAACATGATTCTCAAGTCACAGAGCAAACACACACCATTTAAGTAACACAGGTTCACATAACCCAACTCATGTGCATATTCCACATACACAAGGCTACACAAGGATACCATAGGCTACACTACACAGGCCATGAGTCAAATTCATATATTAGGCAATACATATACCAAGTACCATATATACATACCAATTCCTTTATGTCTATATACATACTATCTATATATGCAAAAGCAATATTTATATTATATCACATATATATATATATAACTATAGGAAAACACTATTTACCACATTAACACATTTAGCCATGTATAGTATATATATATATATATATATATATATATATATATATATATATATATATATATATATATATATATAGAGAGAGAGAGAGAGAAAGAGAGAGAGAGAGATAGAGAAGAGCATGTGTATGTGTTCATGGGTGTGTGTGTGTGTATAACATGTGGGGAGACAATGTGAGGGTGTAACATAGGCTAGTAGGTAATAATGTGAGTGTCATGGTGTTCAGATTTACATCAAGTCAAAGGGTGTGTGATTGTGTGACAGTTTAAAGGGGGTGGATGTGAACCAATGTGTGTCAATATAATCACATAGGTTCTCAGATTTTAGGCACATGTGTGTGTGAAAGTTACATGAATGTGTGTGGCTGAAATAAATGTGCAAGAGTGGAAAAAACAGTGTACTTGTGTGTGTGGGTTAGCATTGAACATTACCAAGTTTAGATTATAGGTGTGTGTGTCCATTGGGGTATATGAGAGTGTCAAGGTCAATTAGATAGCTTATCATTGAATTTAGGCAATGGTGCTAAGTTCTCAGTTTTTAGGACATTACATTCTCAGGTTTTTCCAGAATTAGGAAGCCAAGTGACAGTTTATATACAGTCCATTCCAAACAATTTCGAGAACCATATTAAAATCCTCTAATACAATGTAAACTAACATTTAAACCTAATAAACCAATTAATCTGTGAACTAATACAATGCACTTGAATTTAACATAGTATTTTTAACATCAAGCTCAGTTTTGTGTGTGTATGCATCAGAGTGTGTGTGGATGAGAGTACATGTGAGGGTGTATAGCAGGGGGCTTCACAGGTTATAGGGTTCTCTGGGATTTCAGTGCAAGGACAGGGTTCCAAGTGTTCACAATCAAAGTGTAAAGGGTGCCATAGTGTAGGGTGTCTCTGGTTTGAGAGAACAGGGAATAACACAGTGAAGTGAGAGTAGAATCTTAGGTTTTATAGAGGGTGTCTCAGGTTCCCTGGAGAGGAAAGTGTGTGATATCATCACAGGGAACAGTGTATGGAAAAGTGTTTGAGTGTGGATGATAGTTCCAGATTTTAGTTTTCAGGTATTAGTGAAATGTGAGTGACAGGAAAATCAGTAATGTGTGTGAAACAAATGTGTGTTCAGGTGGCAGGAATGAGTGTGTGTGTTTAGAATTTAGGAACATCAGTGTAACATTGTACTCTTGTGTCAAGGAGACAGTGTATACAGGAAAGGGAAGTACATATGGGTGATGTATCAATGTGTGCAGGAATCTCATGAAGGGAACATGAAGGATACTTGGACCTCAGATATTGACTGAACCAAGGTTTCAAACTGAACATCACAGATGTTCAAGTTTGAACACAAAAATCCCCATGGGCAGGACAATATAAAATAAGAGTAAACTCACTAGAGTCTGTACATCCAATATTACAGTAAGAAGGAAGGGCAGAGAATCAGTAGACCCATAATTGAGGTGTAAAGGAAAAGGGTGCATGATATGACTGAGCAATGTGGACTAAACTAAAATGATGACTAACAATGGGACTAAACAAAGTGTATACATTTATAGTAGATGCACAGGACAGATGCATTTGGGATTGAACAACTAATGGATACAGGATCTGATACGATGCAGTGGTGTGGGTGATCATTGACAGTATAATTGTGTTCAAAAGACAGTGTAATGTGTCTCAGTTTACTCATGTGTGTAGACATGTGGGCATGACATTGCATAGCAGTGAGTGAGATTTAATGACTAAAAAATAGTGTATGAGACACAACAGTGAGAGGAATGCACAGGTGTGTGTTAGTGGTACTCAAAACCTATGTGTCTCAGGAAAAACATGGCAATGACAGGGAATGTCAATACAGTTAACATATTTTATCCAAACAAATTTCGAAAACCCAATTCCCTGTTTTTTCTCACACCAACCCATTTCAAAAACTAAATTCTCAAACATCATTCATAAACCAATCATTGCAGTAACTAATACTCCTAGATATGAGTTAATATTTTAATTGACACCAAAAATCAGTTTAGAAATAGGAATCAAATTTCAGAAGCAAAAACAATGAACCAATGTATCAGAAAGTCCATTTCGAACCCAAGAATCATGTGGAAAATCTAATTAAATGCAAATCAAAATGTGCCAACATGAAGTACACATGTGTACGTGTCCTAGGGGTGCATTCGTGTCCAAAAACTGGACACGAAGTGTCCCAAATCAAAATGGTACAGTCGACTGAAACTGGCAGTGGGGACTGCCTCGTGCAGCCATGTCGAGTCCAATAGGACTCGACACACAATACGAGGAGGGTCGTGTCCGTGTCCAGGGTTAGGGGGTATGTAGGGCTAGAGGGTCGACGCCCTGATCCGTGTCCAAGTTGCGTCTGCACGTGTCAAACGATGCGTGTCAGAGAGCTAAAATTTTTGCGGGTACAACAGTGTAAAACCGGTGTGTGATGGATTCCGTGTCCGATACGACACGAGAGTCCATGGGACTCGAGGGGGGGTCTGTCAGTGATGGCCCCCACCTCTGTGTCAAAAATGAGGTGTCTACGTAGCGTGTCCAAAGAGAAACAGGACACGGGTAGCAGGGCACCCGTGCGCTGTGTCGTGCAGCGTGTCCACGGCCATTTCCGACACGAAAATGACACGAATTTGTGTTCAGTAAGTGGGGGTTCAAAAACACACATCAAGGGCTTCCCAAATATATAATTTGTTTTAGAAAATACAAAGGTTTAATCCATTCGAGCATTTCATCAAACACCTACATATATGCATTGATACGTGTCCGATACGGACACAAAATAGATACCACTCGACACCAAACCAATACCTACGGCTAGGGGACACCTAGGGCTTCCTATTCATGCAAAGAAATCGAAAATCTATGGAAGGAATAGGAAGTTACCTATATGTGCAATTTGTATAAAAAGCTTCAAAAGGGGGTGGTTCTTCTTGCTAGCTAGCTCCTCCAAATTGTCCCAAGGCTGGGATTATCCTCCATGAACAGCAAGAGGGACACAATTAGAATCTAATGCAAGTGGTTTGAGCCAAAAATGAGTTAAAATGGGAAAGTTATGGATTGGGGAAGATGGCTCTTACCTCTTTCTTCAAAAACTTGGAGGAATTAATAAAAGAGGCAAGAACAAATGGAAGAGCCATTAAATAGGGTGTGGAACCCTAGGTTGGCTGCCATGGGCTGATTAGGGTGAGGATTTGGGTACATGGTGTGGGCCTATGGGCTTTAAGGCTAGTTATTGATTTAAGGTTTAATCATAAGTCATGGCTTATGACTTAAATCTAACTTAAGTCAAATAACCATACCATGGGTCAACTCTAGTCTAACTAGGGTTACATGACCTAACCAAGTCTAAACACAACTAGGGTTAGCTTCTAGGTTAGCCTACCAAGGTCATTGCTAGTCAAAGTCAACCTAGTCAACCCTCATTCAAACAATTCCAAAATAAATTCTAAAAATTCCCATAAATTCAAATAAATTATAATAAATCCAAATAACCCTAAAAATGTCAAAAATACCCTAATCACATGGCTAGGCTCTAGGGTAGGCAGTCTCTACTGTTTACTAGCACAACACCAAAATCACAAGTCATGAATTTAAATAGTTTAAAAATCACTAAAAATCATAATATGAAATAAATATCATTAAATAATAATTATAATTACAAAATTTCAAAATTATCCTCTTCTGAAAAACTGGGTGTTACAAAGGTGGTCCCTTAAATCTAGGTTTAATGAATAAGAAAAATAATACATAGCAGGAAATATAAATGAATATTAAGTTCTAACATGTTATGCCATGTATCACAGTTTATTTTGCATAAAGAAAATAATGAATAATGCATGAAATATGAGCTAAAATAAATAAACAGCAAATGGGAAGGTGTCTTGCCTGAGGTCCTTGCTGGTGAAACCGACAATACCGTTGGGTACAGAATAGTCACAGGGCTACACAAGATAAACTCAGACGATGTGAAAAACTTCTAAAATAAAAACCAAAAATAAAATATTCTAAAAAATCACGGAGAATGATGATTCTCCGTTGTTAAAATCACGGAGAATAAACATTCCCTGTGTTAAAATCACGGAGAATTGCCATTCTCCGTGTCAAAATTACGGAGAATGACCATTCCTCGTGTTAAAATGCAGGAGAACGGTCATTCTCCGTGTTAAAATCATGAAAAATGACCATTCTTCGTGCTAAAAAGATGGAGAACAGTTGACATAAACCTAATTTTTTTTGTTCTTTTTTGTAGAAAAAAATTGTCAGAAATAAAGATTCAAGAGTTTTCCGTTTTTCTTTCAAAACGATGCTAACTCTTATGGAGAAGAAGAAGAAGATCTTCTCTCAACAATTGACCAAATCGTCGAAAAAATTTAAATCTCTCCACGAAGATGATGATGATGATGATGAGCGATGATCGGAATTCGACTGAAGAAAAGCACAGTGAACTACGAACGATCTTTGCGATCTCTGCTGAAGATGAGAGCAATGAAATTCAGATCTCTCGTGAAAAGCAAGAAGACGAAAATCGCAATCCAAATCTGAGTTTGTGAATTCAAATACATATATATGACCAAATTTGTGCGAAGGGGTAGTTATGGTATTATCAAAATGACAATTTTGCAAATACAGAGCATCTAAAGAGAATCTTGAAATATTTAACGTGAAAATATATAATTCTGGATATTTCATAAAACCCACCCTGCGTGTGGGTTTTTCATAAACATCCATCCCGAAATTGGGTATTTCAGCAATTTCCAGTATACAAATACATACAAACCAAGAGAGCACAACATCCATTCTATTCTGCTACAAACTTTATTGGATACACCTGGAAGCAAATAATCGGTCCGGAACTGCTCAACTCTGTCTCCTATGAGAAGAATAATAAAGCATAACAATCATCCAGTTACTCGTACAGTAGCTTGCAAGCATATGAAAGAAAAAAGAAGACCATCATCCAGAAACACACACTCTTCTCTTCTCATCGATTTCACCTTCTTAATGCCAGGGAGAACCATAGATGGGAGTGACCACAGACTTCACATTAAGATACTTGTCAATGGCATCCAACCCCAGGTCCTTCCCGAACCCGCTCATCTTGTAGCCACCGAAAGGCAAGTCATTGTCGAATGCGAAGTAACAGTTGATCCAAATCAATCCTGCCCGTACCGATCTTGACACCCTGTTCGCCGTGTTAATGTTGTTTGTTATTATACCAGCAGCTAGCCCATACCTTGTGTTGTTGGCCTTCTCAATCGCCTCCTCGATAGTCCTGATCAAGGAAGACAGAGCCGGAAAAAAAGAGAGACATGTATCAGACACAACCCCGTACTGTGTCATGTCGTATCCATGCCAACAGAGATATTTATGTGTCATTATTGATATATGCATTCTTTGAGCCACAATCTAACATCTCAAGCTCTTTGGATACAGCATTGGAAGATTTGCCAGTTTTGCACACGAAACTTACTTGAACTTCATGAGGGACATCACCGGTCCAAATATTTCATCCTGAGCTATCTTCATATCCTCCTGCCGGAAGATTCATACGACATTTCACACACGGACTTGCGGTAACGAGCACAACTATATAGTTCCAATACGAGAAGTGCTAATGTTGTTTACCTTAACATCAGTAAAGATTGTAGGTTCAATGTAGTACCCTTTCTCACCGCAGGCCTTCCCTCCTGTAAGTAAGGTAGCCCCTTCCGTCTTCCCATATTCGATGTATTTAAGTACTTTCTCAAATTGCGTCTTATCGACCTGAAGTAGAGTGACACCATAAGTCACTTGGGATAAAGATTAAGAGAAAATTTGAGTTGCACCCAACTTATTTAACCATATTCAAGGTACACCTCAATACTTTATCATAATGTAAAATATCTCCCACTTCCGTCAAAAACTAAAGGTCAACTCCGTTGACCATTAATTACTGACCGAAATACCCCTTTCCTCTTTCCAAGCTGAGGGGGGACTGGTAATAATGGTGATTTGTTAGAAGTATTTCGGTCAAAAATTAGCGGTCAACAGAGTTGACCGTTAGTTTTGTTACGGAAGAGGGGGGTATTGTATATTATGGTAATGCAGTGGGGTGCACCTTGAATATAGTTAAATAATGTGGGGTGCAATAATGACTTCAACAAATTGTGCCATTAGACCAACCTGAGGGCCTTGGTTAACATTAGGACTTAAAGGGTCTCCAACTACCCAGCTCTTTGCTTTCTCCACTATTTTCTTCACAAACGCATCGTAAATTCCTTCTTGAACATATATACGAGTCCCCGCCACACATACTTCGCCCTGAAAAGTCCATGCAAATGCTAAGTTTTTAATCAAAACATACAACATTGCCCAAGGAACACGAGTGAGGTGTTTGAGAGGATGGATATATGCCTTGTTGACAAATGAGGCTAATTGGACGAGGTTGACCGCCGTGTCCACATCGGCATCATCAAAGACGATGACGGGGCACTTGCCTCCTAGTTCGAGTGATACCTGCTTCAAATTACTCTTTGCGGCTGCCTGCATGACCAGCCGTCCGACTTCTGTCGAACCAGTAAAACTGACCTGAAACCAGTAATGCCTACTAGTCACTTCAAACTCAAAAACCTGGCATATAGATGCAGATTTCAGAATTTAGGACACAAAAAAAAGTGATGATTTGCAGTTGCCCTCTAGTTCCTGCAGGGCAGAACTAGCTCATTGTCCATGGAGATCCGACATCAGTGTTGAGAACGCGGTGTGATCCGAACCGAAGCGGGCCATGATGTGCGATATTGAATTGGACTCGTATGCCTTAAAAGAGAATTCTCATGTAAGGCCTAAAGCAATGCCAATTATCTACACCACATAATCCCACCTCCTAACCGATGTGGGACTAAATTACCAACTCCATTGTCACTCCCCATTTGAGCGCTCAACCGAAAACGAGATACAATCCAACAATAAGGACATGTCTATTGTTCTCAATAATATTTGCGCATGGCTCTCTGAAATCCAAAGTTATTATCAGGAAAACATACCACTCATGTACGTGTCCCATGATTTCCTGAGCTGACTGCTTTGTTCTAATCCTCAGTAGATTCTTTTTAAGGACTTTAATCATGGTTAGTAGTCAGAGCCCACTAGCAATTAGATAGTAATTCTCCTAATCCCACAATTGTTGCTGCTTACTAGAAAAATATATAGAAGCCAATCTATGTTGCACGGACACGACAAAATAGTGTCCATATCCGTATCGTGTCTGTAAGAAAGGTTCGCAGAGTATCGATATCCGACCTTCCTATGGGTATCGAGATCGACGGTATCGGAGGTTTCGGTTCAGATTATCAAATTTTTTGGTATCGGAAAGCAAATAACAAGTAATAAATTATTAAAATTTTAGAAAAATTATTTTATACATTCAGGTATATTTTTAAATATTTTATGTGTTGTTCCTTACTACTTTTGAAATTAAAAGAACAATAGTCACATTTACTGATTGATTAAGTTTTCTTCATTACGTGCTTTTACAACCTTAGTATGTTTTTACCCCCTTACTGATTGGTTTCTTCGTTCAATTTTCTTTACAGAATTGACTGGAAAAGAGACCCCCAATTTCGGTATTGGAACATGCCAAATCATATAGGTATAGACCATATTGTACTGAATACTGCAAACTATGGTATGTAGTGCAACTTAGGCAACCACTTTTGTACCTATTTGAAATGTCCTTATCCCATTCCCGTATCGTATCCATAGTTGTAGTCGTGCAACATAGAAGCCAATTAACTTCACGGGAAAAAATGCTTCAATAACTAAAACCACGAACCTTGTCGACGTCCATATGAGAACAAAGGGCAGCTCCAGCTGTGGGTCCGAAACCAGGAACGACATTAAGCACTCCATCAGGTATACCAGCCTGAAATTGAAACATCAAGGCAAATTACCGAGGACATGTCAGGCTACTTCAACCAGTAAAGCATATACCATTGTCCAGCAATGGACATTACAACAATTATAAATTTTCATATGGTACTTAGGCCTCATTTGGTACATTGTAATGTAATCGTAATCGCAATGTAATAAATGAATTTTTTTTTTTAATTTGATTACATTACGATTACGATTACATTACAGTGAACCAAACTGGGTCTTAGTTTCTGAACCAGCTAAGGGGTACTTGGGATCTCTTCAAGGTCACTGAGGTTCAAATTACTGATAAAAGTAGTCCAAATTATAAAATGTTTTTACGGATTAAAATTTTAGTGCAACCGAGTCGATACCTGCTTTGCTAAATTGGCATAGAAGAGGGCGGAGAGCGGAGTCTGCTCTGCCGGTTTGACAACCATTGTGCATCCGGCAGCAAGGGTGGGGGCGACCTTGAAGAAGAAGGTGGTCGTCGGGTAGTTCCATGGTATGATGTGTCCCACAACTCCGATGGGCTCCTTCAGCGTGTAACCTTGCAACTCCCCGGACATCTTTAGCGTCTCGCCGTGGATCTTATCTGCTGCGCCGGAGTAGTATCGAAGCATTCCCGCTGCCACTGGTATGTCCGCAACCTTGCCGAGGGAGAGCAACTTCCCTGCATCTATACAGTCTAGAATGGCCAATTCTTCTGTGTTCTCTTCGATCAGATCGGCATATTTCATCATAATCCTCCCCCTCTCCTAATAATTATATTTATCAAAGAACAAGTTCATTAATACACAAGTTACGTGGTCTGCCGAGGATTATTATAGGTAATTTCTAAAGGCACTCCACAATTTACTACATGACAGCCCAGTTCTACGACTGCCAACTTGTTGGCAGTCCTAACAGAAAGTAGAAAGTTGACAGTCATAAAAAATTTGAATATTAAAATAGACTGTCAACGAAGTTGCCAATCCTCCTTAATGCTAGGAATATCAAATTTGTTGGCAGTCCTAATGGGCTATCATGGAGTAAAATGTGGAGTGCAAAATTACCTTATTATATATGCCAAAGAAAGAAAGAGATGTACAAGTTTGAGAGTGAGTGAATTAAGAGCTATACTTACATAACCAGACATGCGAGGCCATTTTGTCGAAGGCTTCTCTAGCGGCCTTCACAGCCAAATCCACATCTTCCTTGTCTCCTTCTGCTATCTTTGCTGTGACCTCCCCGGTGCGAGGATCGATAGTCTCGAACGTTCTCCCTGTGACAGTCACAGAAAATCCGGTTCGTATAATTGACGACATAATTTTCGAGTACTCGAAAATTCTCGCAAAAATCATCAGGTCAAGATGATCCCAACTTTCGATGACGACGACGAGGAGTTTGGACAGTCTTCTTCTTACTAATGTATCAATTGACGGGAAAACTGTCTTGTTGTGTCAGACACATATTGGACGCACAACCAGAACACTTCAAAATTTACTAGGACACATCCAAGGTAGTCAAAGATGCAAGACGCACTCGAGACGGACAGGGTCCATATCGACCTAGGGGCAATACGCGTACTAAAGACACTCCCAGTGAAAAACAACACAAATAAATAAATTAATAATATAAAAAATCAAATCAAATAACAAATTAAACAAAATGAACTAGCATAACAACCGTCAACATAACTAACAAAAATTTATGTCCTCCACACTTTTAATAAATTTTTAGTCTTGTTAGTTCAAGTGTAGCCAATATGGCGTGCCATGTGTTATACTAAAACCCAACTCCATCTACACTATATAATGAGGTTTCAAAACGGCCCAAAAGTGAGCCATCTAAGCCGTCATTATATTACGGTCCATTTTATTTTTATAAAAATAAATTATAAAAATAAATGTTGAAAAAAGTTTAAAATTATTATATAAATTTAACATGGAGAATCAACTGGAAATTGCTGAGAAACCCAATTTCGGAGTTGGGTTGTATGAAAAACCCACCCGCAGGATTGGTTTTATGAAATGTCCAGAATTATATAATTCCACGTCAAATATTCAAAGATTCCCTTTAGATGCTCTGTATTTACAAAATTAATACCATAACTACCCCTCCGCACAAACTCAGATCTGGATTGCAATTCTCTTCTTCTTCTTCTTCTTCACGAGAGATCTGAATTCCATTGCTCTCATCTTCAGCAGAGATCGCAAAAATCGTTCGTAGTTCACCATGCTTTTTTTTTCAGTCGAACTCCGATCATCGCTCATCATCTTCTTCTTCTTCTTCTTCTTCTTCTTCTCCGACAATTAAGTCAATTATGGAGAGAAGATCTTCTTCTTCTTTTCCATAAGAGTTAGCATCGTTTTGAAAGAAGAACGAAAATTCTTGAATCTTTACTCATGTCAAATTTCTTTCCACAAAACAAAAAAAACGAAAAAATTAGGTTTCTGTCAACTGTTCTCCGTCGATATCACACGAAGAATAGTCATTCTCCTGCATTTTTAACAAGGAGAATGTCATTCTCCGTGTTGAATGGCATTTTCCGTGTTTCTAACACGGAGAATGGCCATTCTCCTGTGTTTTAACATTTGAATGACCATTCTCCGTGTCATTTAACACGAAAAATGTCATTCTCCGTGTTATTTAGCACGGAGAATGGCCATTCTCCGTACTAAATTACACGGAGAATGGTCATTCTCCTATGTTTTAACACTGGGAATAACTATTCTCCGTGTAAATTAACACGGAGAATGTCATTCTCCGTTTAATTAAGACGGAGAATGCCATTCTCCGTTTTATTTAACACGGAGAATGACATTCTCCGTGTTAATTTACACGGAGAATGGCATTCTCCTGCGTTTTAATACTGTAATGACCATTCTCCGTGCTAAATTACACGGAGAATGGCCATTCTCCGTTTTATTTAACACGGAGAATGGCATTCTCCGTATTTCTAACACGGAGAATGGCTATTCTCCTGCGTTTTAACACTGTAATGACCATTCTCCGTTTTATTTAACACGGAGAATGTCATTCTCCGTGTTTCTAATACGGAGAATGACCATTCTCCTGCGTTTTAATACTGTAATGACCATTCTCCGTGCTAAATTACACGGAGAATGACCATTCTCCGTGTAAATTAAGACGGAGAATGACAATTCTCCGTTTTATTTAACACGGAGAATGTTATTCTCTGTGTTAATTTACACGGAGAATGGCATTCTCCGTGTTTCTAACACAAGGAGAATGACTATTCTCCGTGTAAATTAAGACGGAGAATGACATTCTCCGTGTTACTACACGGAGAATGGCCACCCTCATGCGAAATTAACATTTTTCGTGTTCTAACACGGAGAATGACCATTCTCCTGCATTTTATGGTCAGTTGAAACTTTGAAGGGCCATAACTTTTGACTGGGAGGTCGAAACGAGGCCCGGTTTGTCCCAAAATGAGCGTATCTTCGAGGAGCCTGAAAGTAACCGTTTTTTCGTTAGACGGCCTTCCGAAATTTTAGAATCGCAAAAAAATGATGTTTGGACCTCTGTTTTAGCACTTTTGCCGTTTGTCTCGGTCTTTTCGAAAATTTTCGACGAGTTTTTGAATTTTTTTGAGGAGAAAACCTAGATTCGAAAGTGAGCAGCGTATGGAAGAAGATGAAGTATCGAAACGTTTTTTTTAAGAGTAGTTTCGTGGGTGTTTTCAATAAATTAGAAGGAAGGACAAAAAGGTCATTCGGAACCCTCTTTATATATTTTTTGCTAATTCTGGGCACGCGATGAAATGTTATTGTGCGGTGGGTTTTTTCATAAAACTTTTTCGTTTTTTGGGCATTTCATAAATTTCTCCACTCAACTAGGCCTGTCAATGGTAGACCGAAAATCCGTATCCGATCCGTATTCGAACCGAAAATATCCGAAATTTCGGATACGGATACGAATTCGGATATCATATCGGATATCGGATGCGGATACGGTAAGTGTCATATCCGGACCAATAATATCTGAACCAATAATATTTAAATTATTTAATAAATTTAAAATATATTCAATGTATGCATGAGACTATTAGTTATATGTGCTTGATTGGAGAATTTTTTGGTGCAAATATATTCATTGTATGCATGAAAATCTGCTGCTTATGATATTTCAATGTGAAAATCTGCACATATATATGACAAAATCTGCTGTTCCAATGTAGAAATATGTTGCTTCTGATATTTAAATGTTAAAATCTGCTTTTTCTAAATAAAATATGTCGTTTCAAAGTGGAAATATGTTGTTTCTTTACAAAATTTGCTGGTTCTGATTTTTTTTTCTTCCCTTTTTAAATTATTTTTTAGTAACCTTATTGGTTCGGATATTATCCGATATCCATTAAAATTATCGATAACGGATACGGTAGCCAAAACTAATATACGATCGGATATCGGATAATTATCGGATATATCCGATAGTTAATGGTTCGGATATGGTAATGCCAATATCTGACCAATAAGCTAATAAGCTATCATTGACAGGTCTAAACTCAACCAAACACCTAAATTAGAAAAATATTTGAGTATAATTGAATAATATTCTTATTATACATTATTATACGTTGCACGTGCATTTACAAGTGTGAATGAAAGTCATGGACACTTTGTAGCTATCTATAACCGCTGGTTGAATTTTTTTTTTTTGCGTAAAAAGTCTTTTTAAGTTTATTGGAATATAAGTATTTAACCGTTGACCTTTGACCTCAATTTCAAAAAAAGAAAAGAAAAGAAAAGAAGAAGTACCAGAAACGGAGTCAACGAATTGGCCATTTATGAAAAGCTGGGTATATTTGATCTCTGGGATCTTCACGTTTTCCTTCGAGTTTCCATTGGAGTTGCTATCCATGAAGAGAGAGAGAGAGAGAGAGAGAGAGAGAGAGAGAGAGATTTTGGTGGTGGTGGTGGTGTTGAGATTTATGTAGAATTGTTTAGTTATAGTGAGCGGTGCAAGGCACCAACCAAGTCGCTTTTTTTTCTTTTTTTCTTATCGCTATTCCATGTGCATAGTGATGGTGACAGTGACGATGGAACGGCCACGATAAAAGAAGCAAAGGTTACCGCTTTACATATCCCTCCATTAAAATAAAAATATATTTATACTAATATTTCTATGATTTATGTTTATTGAACGAATTTTTTTAGTTTAAAAATAAATATACCGATACTTTTTACCTTTTATATTTTTTTTAAAAAAGGAGTGATCCGTGTAAAATCCTTTATATAAATTATGAAACTTAGGGGTGGTCCGTGTATTTAACACAAAACATATAAAATGTTACTGTATTTATTTTTAAATTAGAAGAGGTCCGCGTAATAAACACAAAATATAATAAGTGTGCGTGTAAATAATCTTTAAAATAAAGCCTCCTATGGATCGGAAAGAAAAATAAATTTTTTTTTTCAAAAATTATAATTTTTATTAGCTTTTTGAGGTGTCTGGAAAAGTTAAAAAAGAATAGAAGAAAAAGTAAATTTTTAGAGTAAGAAAGTGAATATTTTGCGGATTCCGTGAACCTCTTTCTTGAATAATTAGTACAATATAATTTTTTTGCAACCAAAATATGTTTGAACATAAGTCCGCCTTTTTCAGTCTTAGAAGTCTTAGTAATGACTTATGAAGAAACACAAATGCGAATAAAACCACACAATAATCGAAATACAATGTGAAAAAGTCCCCACTAATGAAAATAGAAGAATACAGTCTCCTTTCTAACGTCTCCACGATTTCTCTTTCGAATCAACCACGATTCCTCCGAATGTGGATCTCCACCGAATCAACCACGATTCCTCCGAATGTGGATCTCCACTTTCGAATCACCTCACTCATCTTGAAAGTTGCACTTGTATTTGTACTATGGCCTCCAAATGGGTCAAAAAAAACTAATATAACCTCTCCCAAAATAACATCTAGTCTGAAACAATCTGGACCATTGGATATGATTTGCACCAGTTGTCACGTGATATTCGTCCAGAATTGGAATCCTGATTTTGTCGACTGAAATTTCGTGTACGAGCAGAACTTGTGAACAACAAGGGTCTGTTTGGTTCGAAGGGACTGTGCGGGAAGTGAGGGTTTTTTTATGAGAGCTGCTGCATTTTGAGGGTCAGTTTCTCACTTCCTCCGTTTGGGTTGACGAAGAGAGTGAGCAGAAAGTGTGGAATCTCTGCCACCACACAGTGTCTTGTCCCATCCAAACTTTACTTCTTCACCTACACGCGAAAAGTGGAGTAACTCCACTGGAGCTGTACAAGGACCCCTCACTTTGCAAGGAAAGAGGAGTTCTTCTCCTTCCCTAGCTCCGGTGTGAGACTCGTCTCACAGTATCGGTATTTATATACGGATACGTATTTTACAGTGTATTTCGTATTTTCTTGGTTTTCGAAACACTTTAAATTTTTTCCAAAAACTGTAAGTTTTATCCTTGATCGGCATACCGCCAGTATACCGGTGTATACCGACGGCATACCGTCTGGTCAGATTTTTCATGTTATAGATATTTTCGATTTTGGATATTTTCATGAATAGTATTTAGATATTTTGGTGTATAGTGTAGATGCACCCTTTTATCCCTTGGATATTTGATTTTGTTTGGATGGCCATGATTGTAGTGCCCCGTCCCGCAAAAGTCAATCGAAGGAATCGAAACGCCGATGGCGTTCGGACTTAGCCTTGCAACGGCTGCTCGAAGGCTCGTTCGGTCGAAGCGACTCATCGCTCAGGTGGGGTAGTTTTGGTGAACTTGCCTCATCTTTGCCTTCACATAATAAATCGCATGTTTTCAACTTGCACAAGTAGGCTTAATAATAAAAGAGACGAATCCACATAGCTAAAAGGGAATAATCCCGATGGGTCGAATTGAGTTAGAACATGGAAAGGTCCAACGGTCGGCTTAGAGTTGGTGCACGGCGTGCTTTGAAAATGACACTTGGTCCTTCGTCCCGTGGCTTGGGAGAAGAAAAGTTGGTCTTCGACACAAAACTATGAGTTTGCCTAAGTCATAGGCGTCGTCCGCGTGAATGCTCGATAAAGCATGCACGCTTCCACTGCGCAAGGCTTGGCATAGCCTTTGTTCGTCCCTCGGGTCAAGTTGTAGGCTTGAGTAAGTTAGGAAAAGTTATGCCGGTCGACCTAAGTCATTCCAAGTGCTGTCCCGCTCATTCTGCGGTTGTCAAGTTAAATAGTCCCACGATCCCAAGGCCCGTCATATGAGGTATGACTTGGGAGATAGCGTTGCGTAGAACACGAGTCGGTTTAAGGCACGAGCCACGGTTGGTTCAGTGAAAAGTTAGCCACGGTCTGTCGATACTTAAGGAAACACGTTATGTTCAAGTTAAGTTGGAAGGCTATGCAGTAGCTGTTCCCTGAGTTCAAAGAATGTTAAGTCTAAGCGATGGTTAGTCGCCGAGAGGAAATAAGTCGGGACTGTAGTTCAGTCGTCGAGGCAACCCTGGTTTGGGCTCTGCAAAGGAAGTATGAAAAGTGGAAAAAGTAAAGCAAAGGAACTAAGTGATGATGATGAGACCATGCAATTACGTTAAGTCTAGAAGTTAGCGTAGGCGCGTGGTCATGGACAACTTGTCGACAAGGGCGATGGTTCTTCGGATCGGCAACCTTGGGCCAGGGACCGATCCGACCTAGGAAGAACAAATTTATAGCCGGGCTGGGTAATAGGTAATTGGTAGTACGGGAACTTGCATCGGAGATCGCTACTTGTGGTGCAAGGATCCCGTTTGCCAGACTATATCCACGATGGCTAGTTAATGCCAGTGACCATCCATATAGATGTGTCGGCACGGGCGGCAATCCGCGTGTGTGCCTTTGGACTGAGTTGAGTTGAATGTGTATGCAGTTAGTGTCACGCCCCGGAACCAGAATACTGGAGAGCGGGGGCGAACATAGCCAGCTACGTATATTGAAATGAAGACCATCTCGCTATACGGTCACGGCTGTCTAGATATGAGGATTTACTACAAGCCAACGGTCTCTTAAGGTCAAGCCTATTGTCTCAATCTCAAGCAAGTAATATAGTTACAAGATGTTTGACCACCAAATATACAATAAAAGGCGTCCCAAATATTACATATCAGCTGATCATGAAGCTAGTCGTACAAAATACAAGGACTAGCAAGAGTTAAGTCATACATGATCAACCCTAGGATCCGTTAATCATGTTTACAGCCCGTAGGCAGACAGTAAGTAAATATGCATCGAGCTAACAGGTGCTCGTCGGCTAAACGCCTCAAAAGAATAATTTTACAATGGAGTGAGTGAAACAAAAAAGGAAAAACTCACTCGTAGCCCGAGTTCCTTCTAGTCGCCACCATCGGGCTGGAGGTTCGGTAGATCCTCGGGTGCTGCTCCGAAATCTGGCCACACAAAACCAGCTGGGTCAAACCCCAGAAAGAGCAAGTGCCACAAGGGAGGCCACGAAGTAAGAACAAAAGCCAGCATATCAGAACATAAGAAAATGAAAGAAAAGTACAAGTAGGTAAAGAGAACAACAGGACAATAAACGACTAGGGATGTGGAACCATTCCGGGAACCAGGTTACAACCCTTAAACCAAACAAGGACCAGGGTTGTAACCCTTCGCCTGAATAGCACTCTGTCTCTACCCATTTATTGTTAAGATAAGTAAAACAATCATGTACAAGAGTAACCGGGTACAGGGACTAGACAAGACTTAGACAGAGCTAGACACCATCCATTCACAAGCGGCCAAGCAATTACTACGGCTTACTACTTTAACTAACTAGGGTTATCACAAGCCTAATTACTAACAAGATGCAATGAGAATTCTCCAGTCCCAAGCCCTGCAGACTATCTAGTTATCCTTTCGCGGGTTGAGAGTATGGTTGGGTACATCGCCCAGGAGACGATATACCCTTAGGTGACTTAGAGAGTGCAACACATGACAGTGTGCTGGAAATGTGCTCTACTCGTCGGCAAGCTACAAGTCCAATTAAAGCGTCCAGATAACGAGATTGCCTGTGACTGGAAATTCTCCATGAACTATAGTTAGATCTAGTCATTAGCCTAATCCATATTCAGTGTGAATCCCTGACCGTGGGAACCAGGGAGTCACGTCCTAGACATGATGCAAGACAAGTCAAGTAGATTGTGCAAGCAAGCAAACAGGAACACCCACGGTGTCAGAGTTGGTTACAAGAGTCAAGTTAGCCGTCGCAACAGCATCAAGTCAAGTCAAGTTACAAGTTACAAGCTAAGTCAAGTCAAGTGACAAGTTACAAGCTAAGTCAAGTCAAGTTACAAGTTATAAGTCAAGAGTGCGCCGCCACGGGCCATTATCAAGTTATCAGGTTACAAGTCAAGAATGCACCTTATCGGGTCATTTTCCAGAAAATCAGAAAGTACTAGGATCACGAATCACAGAAATCACGAAAATCGTACTAGTCATAGCAAATACTGAAAATCGTGTCAGGTCGTGTTGGGTTAAGGTAGTCGTGCTGTGTGGAACAAGATCTCAAAACCTAATCCACAAAAGAGAAGCCAAGTCCAAGAAATAAAACCAAATCATCATGGACAAGTGGGTTGCGCAGGGGTAGATGGCACAAGAGATCAGAGGGTTAGGTTGCGCAGGTTGTCAGAGGGTTGGGTTGGACTGCGCCAGGATTAGATGGCGCTGGGTTGAGATGCGCAGGGGGCGAAGTGCGCAGGCTTCAAGTGCGCGGGGTTAGACTGCGCTGAGTCAGATTGCGCTTGGATCCAAGTGCGCTGGGTGGGGTTGCGCAGAGATTGAACTGCGCAGGATCCAGGGGTGCTGGAAGCAAGCGCAAGTCGACCCAGCGCTAAGGAGCACTGGCCGGGAAGTGTTGCACAATCCGGCCTTGCGCTAAAGAGCGCAGGCCGAGGGGAAAGCTGGCGCAATCTGGCCTTGCGCTAAAGAGCGCAGGCCAAGGTGTCTTCTTCTCCAAGGCTGAGATGAACTTCTCAAGAACACCAAAACTTCAATCTTTCATATCTTGGCCAAATCAAAACCAAATCTAGATTTTCAAAGTTCTAACTTGTATAAAATTGAATTCTCTTCCACATGGAAGCATCAAAACAAGAAAAATTACAAGTTTAATAGATCAAAACCAAGAATTTTCAAAAATGGTTAAAACCTAGATCTAGAAAAATGGAAACTCCAAATCACAAAATGCCAAGTTCTAATGTTGTTCACCAAGACCTAATCTAGCTAATGGACAAATAAAATGGGGTTCTCATGTGGTGGCAAGGTGCACTTGTCTATAGAGGTTGGTGGAGGAAGGAGGAAGAAGAAGATGGAGAATTAATGGAGAGTAAAGAGGAGAGAGAAAAGTTAGGTGAGATTTAATGGGGGTGGGTGTGTTGTGTTGAGGGTGGAGTTTAGCTAAGGGTGTTCCATGCATATTAAACCAAACCAAACCAATCCTACTCCACAAAATAAAACCAAGCCAATTAAAACCGAGCCGAGCCGAAACCCAAAATACGAGAAAAACCCAAAATTCCACAAGTCCAGAAAAATAAAAATACCTGCCAAAATTCAATTACGAGTATAAATACGAAATACGGGAAACGGGGGTGACAGTTAGAGAACACAATGTTTGGGCCTAAGATTTGGCTACAACGAAGGCGGCGTGCTTCGGCACGAGATGTGGCGTCATGTGTTAAGTCGTTGGTATAAGAGTTACATTAGTTAGACTTGAGCTGTTGCGAGTTAAGTCGAGAAGGGACGTAAGGCAAGTTGGGTGAAATAGTAGTTGAGTTGCTGGGCACGACCTCGAAATGTGAGGCACGACCGCGTTGTCAAAACTAAAGTATATGCAAGATTAAGTGAGGAGGCGCTGCCTCAGAGATATTGAAGCACTAATCGAGTTCATGGCACGACCGAGTTGTTACGTCCCAGAGTTTGGCACGAAAGACAAGTATGAGTCGGTGTGTTGACATTACAAGCAAACGAGAAGGTCTTGAGGCAAGGATAAGGATGTTATCGGTGCGATAGCACGGTCACACGGAAACAGAGTCTATCGTGTAGTTGCATCTTTGATTATGGCCGTAAGGCAAATACGACTTGATAGGTTAACGTTATTGGCACGAGAAGAGTCTAAGGCAAAGTATGAGTTAACATCGTTGTGCAAGCACGGGATGGTCCTCAGACACAAGTATGCCAAGGCATCCGTCGTAAAACTGATCCTAAGACAAGACTAGAAAGACAATTGATAAGAATGGACTATGTTGCACAAAGTAAATCAAACCTGTTGGTTTTGTATGGGTGGGCGAGGAGCTCACTCCACCAGTACAGTTGAGTACTGACACCCACATAGTTTTCATGTGCAGGCGCAGGTAGAAGCTCGTGGCACGGAGCTCGCTTGGATGCGTCGAGGCATGGAGTTCCTTGGCGATTCGAAGCGTACGGCCGCGTGAAGTCAAGATGTATACGGGACATAATGTGTGGACATCGCCTTCCGAAACTTTCGCTGGCTCAAGCATTTTATCGAGAGGTGAGAGAGAGCAGAGTAACTTATAAAATGAGAGAAAAGTGAGAATGAGAGACTTGTAATCATGGCTTGCGCCTATTGTAATCTGATTGTTCAATATCAATAAAGAGTTCTTTTGAATAACTTGTGTTTTGATTTTAAATTCTGCTGCATGTTCAATATTTCTGCTTGGGACTTCTGTGCGACGATTCCGTCGCAGCCGTTGAAATCGGCCGTTATGGAACCCGCCTTGTACGAGCGCAATCTAGGCTCGTGCGACATCACGCCTTAGCGAGTTCGATCGCTCCTACGAGAGCAGGCCGTGACATAATGGTATCAGAGCACGGCTTTACGTCCTTGGACTTCATGTCGATATCTTAGTTCTGAAAGCTCGTCGTTGAAAAAGAAGTGTGTGCTCTCTCTCAAATGTCCCTCGGCATGTCCATACAATAAGTCTAAATATTTTCAAAAGCTCGTATAAGCGTTCAATCGAACGCATCGATAGGCCATTGCCAGACGCATCGGTAGGCCTTTGTGCCGAACGATGTCAAATTTGACTTGATAGAAGACACATGCTAATGTTAGCAAGTCGCGCGTGTGTCCAATTAGTCCTATGTCGATATTAGCAAATGAGCGTGCAAACTCGGATTATAGTCCACACGGTATAGCTATGCACACGGTCTTTTGGCTAAGTTGTGCCGTACGTTGCGTACCTCGACCTTTTGGTGCAAACGAGTCGCAAGCGATATTAAGTATCACTCGGTCGAGAACGAAGATACACTTAGCATGTATATCGGTAGGAACGCTATTGGACTAACGTTTAGGCGTGCACGGAAGATTGATTTGGATTTTGAGGAATAGTGCGAACGACTTAGTACGTCGACAAGACGTGAGCGATTATGCTAAGGATCCGTCGAACGAATCTGAAGGATGTGATATCTAGTGAATGCGAAACATGATTGTAGGCTAGATCAGATGGCTCAAATCTGAGTGGTGTATGGATTTTCTTGGAAATCATTCGAGCGTAGATTGAGGACTAGAAATAATAGCGAGTACGTCGGCGAGGCGATACGATCGCGCGGAGCCTTAGAACGTGTCACGCTTAGTTGGTCGTGACTTCGTATGTCTCGAATGGGATGTCGTTCGATGATTCGAGTTAGCAAGGAATGTGCGAATTAAGAAAATACGTTAGTCGGTGACTTAAGATAGACGGATAAACGATACGTGAATTTGGGTTGAAGAAATTAATGTTGTGAGCGATTCGAGAAGATTATCCGGTCGGACGATAGCATCAGTCACACGACTCGAAATTGGTTACAAAGGAAGA
This sequence comes from Iris pallida, assembly GCA_029216955.1. Classification (NCBI taxonomy): domain Eukaryota; kingdom Viridiplantae; phylum Streptophyta; class Magnoliopsida; order Asparagales; family Iridaceae; genus Iris; species Iris pallida. The sequence continues at coordinate 48,781,262 of JANAVB010030220.1, read as the reverse complement.
TCGTCAGGTTACGTATATCGTCGATGGTATTGAGGCGTATCAAAGATCAATATGCGATAACTCGGGGGTACTCTGACTCGGCGAATAACGATCGTGCAAATGTCATTGTTCCGATGGATGCTATACTCGGGATGTTGAAATGTGTCGAGGAAAAGATAAACATGGCTCAAGGATTTTCTAGTTGAACGAATGACGGTCAGACTATCGAACTGAGATCTTGGCTTGGATGAAAATGATATGTTTGGCTTTGCTTCGTCGATAACCACAATGTTGACGTTCTTGTCTTATGCGAGCGCAACTCCAGCCTCGCACATGCGTTACGCCGATTAGTGCGATCACTCCGCGTGAGCACTGGTATGGTGATTCATACAACGGGGTATAGAAGCATGGAATTTCAGGACCAGAAATCCTATGCGCCAAACACTACACGCGCCATGGAGCTCAAGTGAAGTACTCAAAACAGAAGCAAAAGAATAGACATCAAAAGAGGATTTTTATTTCATATAAAAGTCTATTACATGTCTAGAAAAGGTTATACAAAGGAAAATTTCTACAAAGAAAAGATCCTAAGTCTACAGCTCGGTGCAGCAATCGCCATGCGCCCTCAAATAGGCGCAGAAATTGCCATGCGCCCTCAAATAGGCACAGCAATCACCATGCGCTCTCAGCCAGGCGCATCCCTTCAGCAGCTCAGTTATGTGCATCCTCAGTTATGTGCATCCCTTCAGCAGCTCAGTTATGTACCACCCTTCCAGCCAGGCTCATCTAATGCTTCGACTAATGAAGCATTTATTGAGCAGAACGAGGGTGGCAATCAACCCTCTAGCTGGAGGAGGAGCTCCCCAAATCGAGGAAGAGAAGAGCACCGCAAATAAAACCACGACTAAAGGCGCATCTTTCAACACAACCAGAATGGGCAACACCCACTCTGACAGAAGAAAGAGCCTCCAAAGGCGTAGCACCGCCATTCTGATCTGCGGCTCTTCCAGCATAACAAAGACGAGGCTCGAGCATCCCGATCTTTAGATGCAACAGGCACCTTCTGCCTGCCTCGGAAGCCCTCGACTCCGATTTTTGGATGTAACAGTCACCTTCAAGTGCCTCAATAAAAATAATGCGTCGTATCTTCACCCTCGGGAGCATCTCATCAACAGAATGCACTCGAGTAAACAAATTCATATCGGGAGGACGTGAGAGAACGAGAAGCAAACTCTCTCCATACCACTATTTATAGGCCGAGCAAATCAAACCCATGCGCCAAGTGGATGGCTCTCCGAATCTCGTGCAATAAATTTGCATTAAATGGATGAACCAGACGCTTCGAATTCAGCCAAGTCAAAAAATGGCTATTTAAAGCACTCGAAGAATGGAACAGTCGCACCAAAAGACGTGTCACGCGGAGCGGATGCGTCGGTCAGACCGTGCATCACACAGACACGCCTCTCAGCACCGAGCGCTTCATAAGCATACGTCCCCATGCGGCCCCATGCGCCTAGTGGAACGCCGATCGATGCACCTACTCCAACAGTCCATCACCTGTCAAAACATTAAATGCTGAAGTCTGACAGAGTTGGCAGCACGCCTCTCGAGGAATGAACAGTTGACAGCTTTTTTCAGAAAACGAAACATCGCCAACGTCGACATCATCATTACTCTTCTCCGACGGTTACAGCCACGTGGCCGCCCAACCACTCGAATGCGCCTCCGCAGCCATGCGCCCAAAGCTCTGCATGTGCCTCAAAATCCATGCACCCCAGACTTCTCTCAGATCCCAAAAGACAGAAGTAAAGTCACTACTGAAGCTTCGCATGCGCCTCAAAAGCCATGCGCCCTGAATGGTTCGTAACTCCTAAAAAGTTATGAGCCAAAGTCTCCTTATGCGCCCTATCCCAGGCGCATCCTACCAGATCATTCTCCACCAAATCCGAGATCTCCGAGCCATGGGCCGATCCCAAGATCTCAGCAACAGAAAGATCCTCTTCTCTGCTATGTGTCGGCCCACAACAGTAGTATGAAGAATTCAACCCCTCAATCAGGGTGCATCGTCCATGCGCCTCCATCAGCAATCTCCACGTGGCATCTCCGCGTCCAGGCACATCCGACATATGCGCGCATGAGCAGCCAGCCTGTAAAGTTATAAATAGAGGGATCATTTCCTTCGTCCACACACACATACAGACGAACATACATAGACAGACAGAGACATCGCACAACCAGAGAGGCAGATACAGACACTTAACGTCTTCCTCCTCTCAGTAAGCTCCAGCACCCAGAGCAATCCAGACCTTCAGGGAACCGATAACCGTCGTCAGATCGTCAACGGAGTCAACGTATTACCACTCGCTCCATCGGCACAAGCGACCCAGATAAACAAAAGTGTACTCCTAGGACTACATCTAAGTCCTATATTGTAACACTGTTCTGTTTGTATTGAAATTTATATCAAAAGGTTTTAATGGCAAACAAGCTGGCGACTCTGCTGGGGACCTCTTTCTCCTCTACCGAGAAAGCTGTATCGTAATCCGACGATGTGAAGGTGGGATCCTCCCACAAGACGCTGGTCGTACGCCTCAATCAACAGGCATATGAGGAGTTCATCTCTGAAGGCAGTACGAGTCCTTCGAAGCGGTTGCCAAAGCCGAAGAAGACCCGTCGAGTCTGGGTATGCAAGGTCGACGCCTCTGGCACCACCACCGAAGGGGATGTGCCGATCCAGCCTTCCCTTCCTGCTGACGTCCTCAGCAACCAAGATGCGCCCACCGGTGCAGCGAATCTCTCGGGGAAACGTGCGGCTGACCACATTCCCCAGCCATCTCCCTCTCAGGCGAGGAAGATACGTCGACGGAGCAGGGGTGCAGCTAATGCCCCGCGCATCATCTCCGATGCGCCACAGAAGGTCTCTGTCTTTGACAGACTCACTCGCTGTAGTGGCGAGGAGAATTTGGATTCTGAGTACTACGCGTCCCAGCGGGCTAGTACGAAGAAGTCCAAGGCAGCACGGGCCATGCGTCCCAAACGTGCTATGCCAGCAGCAAGCCAGAAGCATGCGCTCACAATTATGCGCGCTGCTGATGGTAAGTTGTATAAGGTTGACTCAGGTGCTTCTGCGTCAAAAATGAGCCAACCTTCAAAGTCCTTATCTCACTTGGGCGCATCTGTTGCGTTCACAACCAAGTCGAGTAAGGCAAACCCAGTGGTCTTGAACTATCGTGCCCCCTCTGGTTGTGCGTCTGAGGTTCGTTCCAGTCACTTTAAATGTTGTTCCCCCACTACTGATCTGAGCACCTGTTTGGTGTTGGATCAGGGGGTACAGTATTTGTAAGCCCCTGTTTTTCAAATTTTATTTTAATTAGTGCTAATTAATTTTTAGTGTCAATTTTAGCCTTAAAATAATTATTAGGATTTTTAGGAATTTTTCTAGAATTTTTAAATGAATTTTAAATGAGTTTTAATACTAAAAATATCAATCTGCAATTTTTTGGATTATTTTTATATCAGTATGCAATTTATTTAATTGTTAATATATCAGTTTGTAATTTATTAATTGTTTTAAACTGCGGAATGCAAATTATTATTTGCATTTACAACTGTGGGGACTTTTGTGTAATAACCTAAAAACTAGGGGGCCTAATTGCAAACCCTAATCTACCCACTCCTCCGACGACCCGGCTGCCCCGACTGCCCGACGGCCACCGCCCACCTTTTCCCGCCATTTTCGGCTGCCCCGACCGACCTAGGACCGACTAGAACCCCTATTTAAACCCCCTCTCTCTCCCCAGACCTAACCCTAATCCCAGCGCAACCCCACGACCACCACGACCCCCTTCTTCCCCGACGAGACCACAAACCCTAACCCTAACTCTGGCGACCACCCCAGCGCCACCTCCCAGTCGACGACCGCCCCCATCCACCACCACCAGTCGATGCGTCTCGTCGAGACGAGTGCAGCACCACCCGAGCGCCACCGCCACGACGTCTCCTCCGCCAGTCGCCGCCCCAACAGCCCGCTCGACTCGGACACGTACGTGTCACTGTGCTATTTCCTTTCCCGACACGACTCGTCCTCACATATACGACTCGCCGCGTCCTGGCGAACCTAGTGGTGAGTTTGGACACGACGAAATTGACTCGTACATGTCGTGCTAGCCTAGGACACGAGAATCCTGTGTCCCTAACTGTCAGGACACAGGATTATTATTATTATTTTTTATGTATAAATAATTCAAAACCTAAAATAAAACTAACCTAAACCCTCCCCCTAACACAACCGTCGGGCTGACCCCCTGGCCAGCCCGACCTAGCCTAAACCCCCCCCCCCCCCCCCCCGCGCGCTCTGGCCCGAGTTCGAGCCCCCCCATTACTGCTGTTATTTCTTTTCCTTTTCCTTTTTCTTTTTCTTTTTTTGTTTTGTTTTATATATATAATTATATATATGTATACATATATTTGTATATAAATATATGTATTATTATATACTATATTATGTATATATATATGCTGTTTTTCTTATATATATATATATATATATATATATATATATATATATATATATATATATATATATATATATATAGATATATATATATATACTTCATTTTTAGTACTTTACATATATATATATATATATATATATATTTGTATATATATATATATATATATATATATATATATATATATATATATATATATATATATATAAAGTACTAAAATGAAGTATATATATATATATATATATATATATATATATATATATATATATATATATATATATATATATATATATATATATATATATATATATATATATATATATATATATATATATATATATATATATATATATATATATATATATATATATATATATATATATATTTTCTTGTGTATATATATATTATATATATATATATATATATATATATATATATATATACTATATATGTATATGTATACATTATTTGTATATATATATATATATATATATATATATATATATATATATATATATATATATATATATATATATATATATTATGGTTAAGTATTTTCTTACACACACACACACACACACACACACATATATATATATATATATAATATATATATATATATATATATATATATATATATATATATATATATATTATATGTAATATTTTAACATATATATCCATTATGTAAATATCCATATATTTATGTATATATATATATTATTATATATGTATACCATTTTACATATGTATTTCACTATACTTAGTGTAAGTTATTTTTCTATGTAAATATACTTATCATATTTTTATAATTTTGCCTTATTAAAATATTAATATTTATTTTGCACTTTTTACCAATTTGTATTTTAGTGTATTTAAATTACTGCAACCATTTGGTGTCCAAGCCTAGCATGGGTTTTTGGGCCCAAATATGTTTTCACACATTCAAGACCTGTACAAGTCATATTGGACTTGATTTATGTCCTTGGGTCCTGTATTTGAACTTTGGTTCAAATTATATACATGGACAAAATACGCAGATAATTAATTATTTAATTTCAATTGTGTGTAATGCTGTTTTTGGATTTCTAAAAATACTTAAAGTACTGTTAAAATTCTGGAAAAATAGTATTTAGATACTATGTTAATTTAGCTAATTTAGTATAATTTTTATAGTATTTAATTTACTGTTTTGCCACTAGTTTGGCATATAAAACCAAAACTTATTTTCTGTATACTTAGGAAAGCTGATTTTTATAAAATACTTGTACTGGTTAATAAATTTCAGAAAAATTATAATAAATTTCTATGATTAACTAGGATCATTTTGGTACTTTAATTTAAGTAAAATTAAGCTTTTTGTCTATCTCAAAAATTGTTAGAACACAATGATCTTTTGATTTATTTATTGATTAATTACGACTTGTAACTTTTTGTGTTATTTTGAGTTTTAGCCGTATTGAACCTCACCCCTCACTAGTGTAAAGACCCTAGAAAGTTAGTTAAAGTAGTGTGTCACCCCACATTGGTCTCCTATGCTAAAGTCATCATTTTGGCTAGGTGCCCAGTCACAAGTCGTGTTTCACCAATTAGTGTCCTAGTGTTTTAGCTTAGTGTAAAAACTAAGTTTATGTATTTATTCCTACAGTGACGAGTTACCGGACATCCATAGCACTTTTATTGCAGCTTGTTTTGCTTTGCTTTGCTAGAGGCAAGTACTTTCTACAAACTTTACATACTGCTATACACCATAAAACTGTGATTCACCAACCATGTTAAATGCTGATCCTTGGGGTAGCAAGTTAGAACTTTACATGTTGTATTACTTTCAGTCTCTGCCATGTTTAGGCTACTTTTCATATCTCTCTCACATGCTTAAATAACGGGTCAAGGGAAAACTGCTAGTAGTGTACGTGATCATGACCCCCTTCTCCGTATGTATTTACCGAGCACCGTTACATTCTATATGTATCTGTGTCGTATGTCTGGTCCCACGTTTGTGTATGGATATACACCGATGCCGTTATGTGTACGTATGTGCACATCAGAAAATTGATATGTACCGCTGTACATCCTGATTACCTATTGACTGATCACTCACCTACTACAGTTTTAAAACTTTAAAATAAATATCTATTACCATGATAAAATGTACCTAAAAACTGAACAAACATGATATGTCATTTCCTTTCATCACATGATAAGTATTATATGTTTGTATAGATTTAGTACTTGCTCCCGTCCTGACAGGATAACGTTGTAGGTGTCCTTACCGAGGAGGAGTTACTCCGCGACTCATATTATGGTGATACTGCCGAGGACCCAGCTTTGCTTTACGAGGATGTTCCTGCGGGGAACCTCGCCTAGTTGTCTTTTTGCTTTAGACAGTTTGAGAGTAGTCATGTATTAGCTACATATTTTGTAACTGGACATGTATCCAATTTTATATTTCAGACTTGTACTTTGGACTTATTTCTATATGAGACAGCTTTTGTGTTTGGAGCATTTATGACTTTTATTCACTTATAGAACTGTTAGCACATTTAGTCTTATCCTGTTGTCTTTAGAACAGCTTACTACGTTTTATCTCAAACGTAGGCTGGGCATGACTCGGCCTGGCCCAACAATTTGGGTAGCGGGTCGTGACATATTTTTAGTGGTGGCCCATACAGGTCCTGACTAAATTGTTTGGTTACGTTATTGTACCAAGCATGCCTGCAATTAGGAACTTAAGGCAATTAGACAACATTAGGAATGACGCTTAGTACACCTAGAGGAATGCTAGGATTGCAACATAGGAAAACATCACATGCTTGCTATTAAAATTAGATTTTCTTGCCTATGATTGCTTACTTTAACAAGTCCTTATAAGTCCTTTTTATTTGTAATTTAGATGGTGCTTACTCGTTCATCCCAGTATGTTACACCCGAGAATGGGGCCCTCCTTATCCAGTCAGCTGACCAGTCGACTGATACACCTCCACCTACCACATTCCTCCACTCCACAGATCCAAAGACCCAGATGCCTCCACCACCTTCCACATCCCAGTCCCAGCAGGCCCCGATACTTCCACCACCCCCTATCACTATATCCACCCAGGCTTCCGTCACACTCGACGGGAACCAGCTGCTCACTCTGATCCAGGGGTTCCTAACAACCCATCAGGAGCAGACTACCCTACTCCGTCAGAGCATGGAGCGTTCTGAGGGACGTCTCGTGGTCCCACCACATGTAGAGCCACGGCAGAGAGCGGGGACGATCAAGGACTTTATGGGTCTGAATCCCAAGGAGTTCTCAGGGACTGAGGGCATAGTAGTAGCAGATGACTGGCTAGATTCGGTAGAGAGGAAGCTTCTGGGAGTTAGGATGCCGGATGACCTCCAGGTCGAGGTAGCAGGATTTTTGCTGATAGACTTAGCAGGAGTCTGGTTCCGGAATGAGCCGTTGTTTGCAAGGGGAGAGCCACTTGGGATCAGTTCAAGACCCAGTTCAAGAAGAAATTCTTCTCGACCACTGCTAGAGTAGCCATGGGGCTACGATTCCAGAACATCCAGCAGGGGAACCGTTCTGTTGATGAGTATACGGCAGAGTTTAGTCGCCTGAGCCGTTTCGCTCCTAGTCTGGTTGCAGATCCAGAGGAGATGACCCGTAGGTTTTGCCATGGTCTAGTTCCAGATATTGGCATTCTTATAGTGGCGAACGGTACGAATGACTACTACCAGAGCCTAGAGCTGGCCCGGAGCATCGAGGAGCGTCTTCTGTCATGTAAGAGGCCGGCTTCTGTACATCATGAGGGACCGTCCAAGCGTCAGGCTTTCCAGCAGAGAGTACCGACGTCGCCCCAGCAGACTTACCGTCCCCCTACATCACATCACCTGACCCCGCCAGTTAGAGCCCCGGGACCCTGACAGCAGCCGAAGGAAGGTTTTTGTACATTCTGCAAGAGGGTAGGCCACGACGCTTCCATCTGCAGGAAGAAGTTGGGGCAGTGTTTGGCTTGTGGGTCTGCCACCCATCAGCTTCGAAAGTGCCCAGTAGCGAAGACTAGAGGACCACTCCCGACTCAGCAGCAGAGGTTTGGGCAGCATCTGCAGCAGCAAAAGGGACCTCAGGGGAAGGTTTATAGCCTAGCCCTTGAGCCGGAGCCGGAGCAGGTTTCAGAGCCCGATTACTTAGCTGACGTCATCACAGGTCATATTTATTTGCATACTTTTTTAGCTCTATGCTTGTTTGATTCTGGTACATCTCATAGCTTTATGTCATTAGAGTTTATGCATGAACATTACTTAGTATCTACACCTACTGCGGAGATTAATAGAGTAATGACGGGAGGAGGACCAGTGCCTATTAGAGCTAGCTATAGATGCTCTATTATGATAGCCGGGAGAGAGTTTGAGGGGCGATTCTTTGTGATGCCACTCCCCGGTTATGATATCATATTAGGGATGGACTGGCTTAGCTATGCCCATGCATCTATAGATTGTCATGAGGGTAGTATTTTGTTCAGTCCCCTAGGCACAGCACCATTCAGTGTCAGGAGGACAGGGCCGGAGATCAGCCTAGAGTCGAACTGTTGTGCGACAGTTGGGGACGCAGCATCGCCACACCCTATCATTAGGGAGTTTATGGATGTATTCCCAGAGGATGTTCCATGGCTTCCGCCTGACAGAGATGTGGAGTTCACTATAGATTTAGTGCCGGGTTCATCACCAGTATCCCGGACTTGCTATAGAGTGAATCCCAAGGAGGCCATAGAGATGAAAGAGCAGATTGATGACCTATTGAAAAAGGGTTTCATTCGATCCAGTGCTTCTCCATGGGGAGCACCAGTGCTCTTTGTGCCTAAGAAGGATGGTACAGTTCGGTTATGTATTGACTACCGGGCCTTGAATGCCATCACCATCAAGAACAAATATCCTCTGCCTAGGATAGATGATTTGTTCGACCAGTTGAGCGGGGCGAAGGTGTTTTCCAGGATAGACTTGAGATCCGGGTACCACCAGGTGAAGGTCAGGGCAGCAGACATCCAGAAGACGGCGTTCAATACGAAGTACGGGCAGTACGAGTTTCTGGTGATGCCATTTGGTCTCACAAATACGCCAGCTGTCTTTATAAATTTGATGAATAAGACATTTCACCAGTATCTGGATATCGTAGTGTTTATCGACGATATCCTGATATACTCGAAGACGCCGGAGGAGCATGCAGAGCACTTGCGGATAGTTTTGGGGATTCTGAGGCATGCGAGATTGTTTGCCAAATTGCCGAAGTGCGAGTTCTTTTTAGACCGAGTGGAGTTTCTCGGCCATGTAGTCACTGAAGATGGAATCTCGGTGGATCCCAAGAAGATTGCTGCAGTTGAGACATGGAAGGCTCCGATGTCAGTTTCAGAGATCTGGAGCTTTCTGGGTTTAGCAGGCTATTATAGAAAGTTCGTCCAGGACTTTGCTAGGATAGCTGAACCCATGAAGAAGCTGACGCGGAAGGACGCAGAGTACATCTGGTCAGAGGACTGTCAGGCAGCATTTGAGGAGCTGAAGAGGAGGCTGACGACCGCTCCAGTTCTGACATTACCTTCAGGTTTTGGAGGTTTCACCATTTATAGCGATGCTTCTGGGAAGGGGCTAGGATGTGTCCTACAGCAGCATGGGAAAGTGATTACTTATGCATCTAGGCAATTGCGGACTCATGAGAGGAATTATCCTACCCATGACCTAGAGTTAGCTGCGGTGATCTTTGTACTCAAGTTATGGAAATATTACTTATACGAAGAGCGTGTGGAGATCTTTACTGACCACAAAAGCTTGAAGTATGTGTTCTCGCATAAAGAGCTGAACATGAGGCAAAGACGATGGTTGGAGTTGATGAAAGACTTCGACATCGATTTACAGTATCACCCCGGGAAGGCAAATGTGGTGGCGGATGCGCTGAGCAGGCATCCGATGGCATGGTATCTGATGATTGATCGACATTTGCGGGAAGACCTGGAGAAGCTCGGTATCGAGCTAGTTCGGCCAGGATCAGTGATACAGATGATGGCGCTTGACATTCAGTCAGGTTTGATGGAGCAGATCCGGGAGGCACAGTCTACAGATGAGAGCCTTCGCAGACTTCGAGCCCAAGCTTTAGCTGGATTACTGGATGACTTCACTATAGCAGAGGATGGATCCTTGAGGCATGGCAGCCGATTGTGCGTGTCGAAGGGAGAGCTGGTAGAGGCAGTCTTACAGGAGGCACACCGATCGAGATATTCTATTCACCCTGGTGCTAACAAGATGTACCGTGACTTACGGAAACATCTTTGGTGGCACGGGATGAAGAGGGATGTATCATATTTCATCTCGAGATGCCTAGTTTGCCAGCAGGTCAAGGCGGAGCGCCGGAGGCCAGCTGGTTTGTTGCAGCCGTTACCCATTCCCGAGTGGAAGTGGGAACATATTACGATGGACTTCGTCTCAGGGCTTCCTCGTTCCCAAGGAGGGAAGGATGCCATTTGGGTCATCGTAGATAGGCTGACGAAGTGTGCGCACTTCATACCCTTCAAGGTGGGGCTTTCCACCGAGAAGTTGGCGGAGCTACACATGCAGCAGATAGTTCGCCTACACGGAGTGCCGGTGAGCATCGTGTCAGACAGAGACAACAGATTCACATCCCACTACTGGAGGAGCTTGCAGGAGGAGTTGGGCAGTAGGCTCAAGTTTAGTACGGCGTACCACCCGCAGACAGATGGGCAGTCTGAGAGGACGATACAGACACTAGAGGATATGCTGAGGACCTGCGTGCTAGACTTTGGAGGATCTTGGGAGAGCCATCTGCACTTGGTAGAGTTTTCATACAACAACAGCTACCAAGCCAGTATCGGTATGTCTCCTTTCGAGGCGCTTTATGGACGACGATGCCGCACACCGCTCTTTTGGGATGATGTTGGAGACAAAGTTATGCTTGGGCCAGAGATGATCACGGATGCAGCAGAGAAAGTCGGGATGATCAGAGATAGGCTCAGAGTAGCTCAGGATAGGCAGAAACACTGGGCTGTGTAAGCCCCTGTTTTTCAAAAATTATAAAATTAGTGTTAATTAATTATTAATGTCATTTTTAGCCTTAAAGTAATTATTAGAATTTTTAGGAATTTTTCTAGAATTTTTAAATAATTTTTAAATGAGTTTTAATACTAAAAATATCAATATGTAATTTTCTAAATTGTTTAAATATCATTTTGTAATTTTTAGAAATGTTTTAATATAGTTTTGTAATAAGTAGAATTATTTTTATATAGTTTTGCAATTATTAGAATTGTTTTAAAATCATTATGTAAATTGTTAAATTGTTAAATTAGCAGTTTGCAAATTATGATTTGTTGGTGCAAATTAGTAATTGCATTACTTAAGTTTTTGGGCCTTTCTGTAAATAACCTAACTACCAGGGACCTAAGTGCTAAATACCTACCCACCCCCCCTGCCCGACGACCGACGACCGCTGCCCCCGCCATTTCCGGCTGCCCCGACCGACCTAGGACCGCCCTAAACCCCTATAAATAAACCCCTCTCTCTCTCCAGACCCAAACCCTAGCTCTACACCCCACCACCACCACCGCAGTCCTTCTTTCCCCCACAAAACCCTAATCGAAACCCTAGCTCCGACGAACTCTTCGTCCAGCCCCCACGCCGAGTGCCACAACCCCAACCACCCTCATTCGACTCGCCGCGCTGAGCCGCGCCCAGCGCCACCGGAGTGCCGCCTCGCCGACGCCTCCTCCGCCGTCCACGTCGACCCTCGAAAACTCCTTCGACGACCGGACACGTGAGTGGCAGTATTCCTTTGTGTCGTGCGTGTCTCGTGTTGGGTCAAAATTGTTCGCCGTGTCCTGGCGAACACGAGCGTAGACCAGGACACGTGAAACTCGTGTCGTACGTATCGTGCTGAGCGAGGATACAAGACACCTGTGTCCCTAACAGTCAGGACACAGGACTGTGTATACATATATATTTTTTTATTATTTAAACACTTAATACCTAAATAAAATTAACTAAAGCCCTAACTCTAACACAACTGATGGGCTGACCCCCTGGCCAACCTGTCCTAACCTAAACCCCCCCTCCTGCGCGCTCGGGTTCGAGCCCCCCTTCCTTGTTTCTGTATTCTTTTTCCTTTCTTTTTCTTTTTCTTTTCTTTTTCTGTTTTATTTATATATTTATATATATATGTATATATGTATATATTAGTATAAATATATATGTATATATACTGTATATTAGCTATAATTTTATATAAGTATATATATTTTTATAACTAGTAAATTTATGTATATATTAGTTAGTGTTTATATACATATGTGTATATATGTATATATTTTTAGATGTATATATATTATTATATATACAAATATATATATATATATATATATATATATATATATATATATATATATATATATATATATATATATAAAATATATATATATATATATATATATATATATATATATATATATATATATATATATATATATATATATATATATAAAATATATATATATTTTATATATATAAAATATAATATATATTGTATATATATAAAATATATATATAAAATATCTATGTATATATATATATATATATATATATATATATATATATATATATATATATATATATATATATATATATATATATATATATATATATATATATGTGTGTGTGTGTATACAATATTTTGTATATGTATATATACTTTTTAATTAAGTATTTTCCTTATACATAGATATATGTACTTTTTTAAATGTGTATGTATATAATTATTTTGTATAATTTTACCATATTAAAATAATAATATTTATTTTGTACTATTGCCAAATTGTATTTCTAGTGTATTTAAATTACTGCAACCATTTGGTGTCCAAGTCTAGCATGGGTTTTTGGGCCCAAATGTGTTTTTACACATTTAAGACCTGTACAAGTTATATTGGACTTGATTCATGGCCTTGGGTCCTGTATTTGAACTTTGGTTCAAATTATATACATGGACAAAATACGCAGATAATTAATTATTTAATTTCAAGTGTGTGCAATGTTGTTTTTAATTTTCTAAAAATACTTAAATTACTGCTAAAATTATGGAAAAATAGTATTTAGATACTATGTTAAGTTAGCTAATTTAGTATAATTTTTATAGTATTTAATTTACTGTTTTGCCACTAGTTTGGCATATGAAACCAAAACTCATTTTCTGTATACTTAGGAAAACTGATTTTTATTAAATATTTGTACTGGTTAATAAATTCCAGAAAAATTATAATAAATTTCTATGATTAACAAGGATCACTTTGATACTTTACTTTAAGAAAAACTAGGCTTTTTGTCTATCTCTAAAATTGTTAGAACACAATGGTCTTTTGATTTATTTATTGATTAATTACGACTTGTAGCTTTTGTGTTATTTTGAGTTTTAGCCGTGTTGAACCCCACCCCTCACTAATGTAAAGACCCTAGAAAGTTAGTTAAAGTAGTGTATCACCCCACATTGGTCTTCTATGTCAAAGTCATCATTTTGGCTAGGTGCCCAGTCACAAGTCGTGTCGCACCAATTAGTGTCCTAGTGTTTTAGCTTAGTGTAAAAACTAAATTATTGTATTTATTTCTACAGTGACGAGTTACCGGACATCCATAGCACTGTTATCGCAGCTTGTTTTGTTTTGCTTTGCTAGAGGCAAGTACTTTCTACGAACTTTACATATTGTCACATAAATGAACTGCAAACCCCACCATGTTAAATACTGATCCTTGGGGTAGCAAGTTAGATCTCTACATGTTGTACTTTCAGTTACTACCATGCTTAGAACAATCTTGATGTATCTCTCACATGATTAGAATATGGGTTATGGGGAAACTGTTAGTAGCGTACGTGATCATGCCCCCTACTCGTACGTACGTACCGAGCAAGGTTGACATTCTATGTATACCTTATCGTAGGCACACCAGCTGTATTTGTACGTATGTACATCTATCGCTTGTTTTACTTGTACGAAAGTATATTTTATATATTTGTACCACAGTACATTTTACACCTATTGACGATCACGTACCTGCTATAGTTTTAAACATTACATATACATCTGTCTCTATGACATATGTGTCCTTGCCATGATAGATTGTGTGATGCCATGTTTCCAGTTATTCCTCTTATGTTCATTTCCATGTTTCATATGCTAGTTTGCTAGATTCAGTACTTGCTCCCATCCTGACAGGATAACGTTGTAGGTATCCTTACTGAGGAGGAGTTACTCTGCGACACTTATTATGGAGTTACTGCCGAGGACCCGGCTTTGCCTTACAAGGATGTTCCTGCGGAGAACCTCGCCTAGTTGTCTTTTGTATTTTTAGTCTTTTAAGAGTAGTCATGTATTAGACTATATATTTTGTAACTGGACATGTATCCAGTTTTATATTTCAGTTCACTTGTACTTGGACATTTTACTATATACGACGACTTTTGTGTTTGGAGCATTTATGATTCTTCTTCACTTATAGAACTGTTAGCACATTTAGTCTTATTCTGTTGTCTTTAGAACAGCTTACTACGTTTTATCTCAACGTAGGCTGGGCATGACTCGGCCTGGCCCAACACTTTGGGTAGCGGGTCGTGACATGTTTTTAGTGGTGGCCCACCCAGGTCCTGACTAAATTGTTTGGTTACGTTATTGTACCAAGCATGCCTGCAATTAGGAACTTAAGGTAATTAGACAACATTAGGAATAACGCTTAGAACACCTAGAGGAATGCTAGGATTGCAACATAGGAAATACGTCACATGTTTGCTATTATAATTAGATTTCCTTGCATATGATTGCTTACTTTAAATAAGTCCTTATAAGTCCTTTTTATTGTAATTTAGATGGTGCTTACTCGTTCATCCCAGTATGTTACCCTCGAGAATGGGGCCCTCCTTATCCAGTCAGCTGACCAGTCGACTGATACACCTCTACCTACCACATTCCCCCACTCCACAGATCCACACACCTAGATCCCACAACCACCTTCCACATCACAGGCCCAGCAGGACCCGATACCTCCACCCACCCCTATTACTATACCTACCCAGGCTTCCGTCACACTCGACGGAAACCAGCTGCTCACACTGATTCAGGGGTTCCTAACAACCCATCAGGAGCAGACTACCCTACTCCGCCAGAGCATGGAGCGTTCTGAGGGACGTCCCGTGGTCCCACCACATGTAGAGCCACGGCAGATAGCAGGGACGATCAAGGACTTCATGGGTCTGAATCCCAAGGAGTTCTTAGGGACTGAGGGCATACTAGTAGCAGATGACTGGCTAGATTCGGTAGAGAGGAAGCTTCTGGGAGTTAGGATGCCGGATGACCTCCAGGTCGAGGCAGCAGAATTTCTGCTGATAGACCTAGTAGGAGTCTGGTTCCGGAATGAGCCGTTGTTTGCGAGAGGGAGAGCCACTTGGGATCAGTTCAAGACCCAGTTCAAGAAAAAATTCTTCTCGACCACTGCTAGAGTAGCAATGGGGCTACGATTCCAGAACATCCAGCAGGGGAACCGTTCTGTTGACGAGTATGCGGCAGAGTTTAGTCGCCTGAGCCGTTTTGCTCCTAGTCTGGTTGCAGATCCAGAGGAGATGACCCATAGGTTTTGCCATGGTCTAGTTCCAGACATTGGCATTCTTATAGTGGCGAACGGTACGACTGACTACTACCAGAGCCTAGAGTTGGCCCGGAGCATTGAGGAGCGTCTTCTGTCTAGCAAGAGGCCGGCTTCTGTACATCATGAGGGTCCGTCCAAGCGTCAGGCTTTCCAGCAGAGAGCACCGACGCCACCCCAGCAGACTTACCGTCCCCCTACATCACATTACCCGACCCCGCCAGTTCGAGCCCCGGGACCCCGACAGCAGCAGCAGCAGAACGGAGCTATATGTTCTTTCTGCGGAAGACCAGGGCACGATTACTCCATCTGTAGGAAGAGGCTGAAGCAGTGCTTAGTTTATGGGTCTGCCACCCACATGATACGGGAATGCCCAGTAGCCAAGGGACCTAGAGGACCGCTTCCGACTCAGCAGCAGAGGTTTGGGTAGCATCTGCAGCAGCAGAAGGGACCTCATGGGAAGGTTTATAGCCTAGCCCTTGAGCCGAAGCCGGAGCAGGTTTCGGAGCCGGATTACTTAGCTGACGTCATCACAGGTCATGTTTATTTGCATACTTTTCTAGCTGTATGTTTGTTTGATTCTGGTGCATCTCATAGCTTCCTATCATTAGAGTTTATGCATAAACACTATCTAGTAGCTACACCTACTGCGAAGATTAGTAGAGTGATGACGGGAGGAGGACCAGTGCCTATTAGATCTATCTATAGATGTTTTATTTTTATAGCCGGGAGGGAGTTCAGGGGACGATTCTTTGTGATGCCACTCCCCGGTGATGATATCATATTGGGGATGGACTGGCTTAGCTATGACCATGCATCTATAGATTGCCATGAGGGTAGTATTTTGTTCAGTCCCCTAGGCACAGCACCATTCAGTGTCAGGAGGACAGACCGGAGATCAGCCTAGAGCCGAACTGTTGTGCTACAGTCGGGGACGCAGCACCGCCACACCCTATCATTAGGGAGTTTATGGATGTATTCCCAGAGGATCTTCCAGGACTTCCGCCTGACAGAGATGTGGAGTTTACTATAGATTTAGTGTCGGGTTCATCACCAGTATCCCGGGCTTGCTATAGAGTGAATCCCAAGGAGGCCATAGAGATGAAAGAGCAGATTGATGACCTGTTGAAAAAGGGTTTCATTCGATCCAGTACTTCTCCATGGGGAGCACCAGTGCTCTTTGTGCCTAAGAAGGATGGTACAGTCCGGTTGTGTATTGACTACCGGGCCTTGAATGCCATCACCATCAAGAACAAATATCCTCTGTCCAGGATAGATGATTTGTTCGACCAGTTGAGCGGAGCGAAGGTGTTTTCCAGGATAGACTTGAGATCCGGGTACCACTAGGTGAATGTCAGGCCAGCAGACATCCAGAAGACGATGTTCAACACGAAGTACGGGCAGTACGAGTTTCTGGTGATGCCATTTGGTCTCATAAATGCGCCATCTGTCTTTATGAACTTGATGGATAAGACATTTCACCAGTATCTGGATAAGTTCGTCGTAGTGTTTATCGACGACATCCTGATATACTCGAAGAAGCCAGAGGAGCATGCAGAGCACTTGCGGATAGTTTTAGGGATTCTGAGGCAGGAGAGATTGTTTGCCAAATTGCCGAAGTACGAGTTCTTTTTAGACCGAGTGGAGTTTCTCGGCCATGTAGTCACTGGAGATGGAATCTCGGTGGATCCCAGGAAGATTGCTGCAGTTAAGACATGGAAGGCTCCGACGTCAGTTTCAGAGATCAGGAGCTTTCTGGGTTTAGCAGGCTATTATAGAAAGTTCGTCCAGGACTTTGCTAGGATAGCTGAACCCATGACGAAGCTGACGCGAAAGGACGCAGAGTACATCTGGTCAGAGGACTGCCAGACAGCATTTGAGAAGCTGAAGAGGAGGCTGACGACCGCTCCAGTTCTGACTTTACCTTCAGGTTCTGGAGGTTTCACCATATACAGTGATGCTTCTGGGAAGGGGCTAGGATGTGTCCTACAGCAGCATGGGAAAGTGATTGCTTATGCATCTAGGCAATTGCGGACTCATGAGCGGAATTATCCTACCCATGACCTCGAGTTAGCTGCGGTGATTTTTGCACTCAAGTTATAGAAACATTACTTATACGGAGAGCGTGTGGAGATCTTTACTGACCACAAAATCTTGAAGTATGTGTTCACGCAGAAAGAGCTGAACATGAGACAAAGACGATGGTTGTAGTTGATGAAGGACTTCGACATCGATTTACAGTATCACCCCGGGAAGGCAAATGTGGTGGCGGATGCGCTGAGCAGGCATCCGATGGCATGGTACCTGATGATTGATCGGCATTTACGGGAGGATCTGGAGAAGCTCGGTATCGAGCTAGTTCGGCCAGGATCAGTGATACAGATGATGGCGCTTGACATTCAGTCAGGTTTGATGGAGCAGATCCGGGAGGCACAGTCTACGGATGAGAGCCTTCGCGGACTTCGACCCCAGGCTTTAGCGGGATTGCTGGATGACTTCACGATAGCAGAGGATGGAACCTTGAGGCATGGCAGCCGATTGTGCGTGCCAAAGGGAGAGCTGGTAGAGGCAGTCTTGCAGGAGGCGCACCGATCGAGATATTCTATTCACCCTGGTGCTAACAAGATGTAGCGTGACTTGCGGGAACATCTTTGGTGGCACAGGATGAAGAGGGATGTATCGCATTTTATCTCGAGATGCCTAGTTTTCCAGCAGGTCAAGGCGGAGCACCAGAGGCCAGCTGGTTTGTTGCAGCCGTTACCCATTCCCGAGTGGAAGTGGGAACATATTACGATGGACTTTGTTTCAGGGCTTCTTCGTTCCCAAGGAGGAAAGGATGTCATCTGGGTCATCGTAGACAGGCTGACGAAGTGTGCGCACTTCATACCCTTCAAGGTGGGGCTTTCCACCGAAAAGTTGGCAGAGCTATACATGCAGCAGATAGTTTGCCTACACGGAGTGCCGGTGAGCATCGTGTCAGACAGAGACAACAGATTCATATCCCACTACTGGAGGAGCTTGCAGGAAGAGTTGGGCAGTAGGCTCAAGTTCAA
Source organism: Iris pallida (assembly GCA_029216955.1). Classification (NCBI taxonomy): domain Eukaryota; kingdom Viridiplantae; phylum Streptophyta; class Magnoliopsida; order Asparagales; family Iridaceae; genus Iris; species Iris pallida. The sequence continues at coordinate 48,762,055 of JANAVB010030220.1, read as the reverse complement.
TACGGCGTACAACCCGCAGACAGATGGGCAGTCCGAGAGGACGATACAGACACTGGAGGATATGCTCAGGACCTGCGTGCTGGACTTCGGAGGATCATGGGAGAGCCATCTGCACTTGGTAGAGTTTTCATACAACAACAGCTACCAGGCCAGTATTGGTATATCTCCTTTCAAGGCGCTATATGGACGACGATGCCGTACACCGCTCTTTTGGGATGATGTCGGAGACAGAGTTATGCTTGGGCCAGAGATGATCACGAATGCAGCAGAGAAAGTCGGGATGATCAGAGACAGGCTCAGAGTAGCTCAGGACAGGCAGAAACACTGGACTGATGCTAGTCGCAGACCGATGGAGTTCGCAGACGGTGATATGGTGCTAGTAAAGATATCACCTACCAGAAGGACAATCCGGTTCGGACGAGGAGGGAAGCTGAGCCCCAGATACATCGGGCCGTTCGTGATACTCGGCAGGATCGGAGAGGTAGCTTACAAGGTTGCACTTCCACCCAACCTAGCAGGAGTTCACAACGTCTTTCATGTATCTCAGCTGAGGAGATATGTTCCAGACCCCAGTCATGTGCTAGATCATTCAGAGTTGGAGGTCGGACCGAGCCTTACAGTTTCTGAGCAGCCAGTGGAGATATTAGACAGGAGAGAGAAGAGGCTAAGAAACAAGGTTATACCCCTAGTGCGAGTAGCTTGGAGCCGTCACTCTCCAGGTGAATCTACTTGGGAGAGGGAGTCGGACTGAGGGAGAGATACCCTTACTTGTTCGATCCAACCGCTGCGAGGGAACCACCCGTTCCCGCTTGATACCTTAGAGGTTAGTTTCGATCGTAGCCTTAGTCATTTTGTTGTATTGCTTGCTATGTTAGAATATTGTCGGGTCTTCAATCCTTGTGAATTTCGAGGACGAAATTTTTGAAGAAGGGAAGACTTATAAGCCCCTGTTTTTCAAAAATTATAAAATTAGTGTTAATTAATTATTAATGTCATTTTTAGCCTTAAAGTAATTATTAGAATTTTTAGAAATTTTTCTAGAATTATTAAATAATTTTAAATAAGTTTTAATACTAAAAATATCAATATGTAATTTTCTAAATTGTTTAAATATCATTTTGTAATTTTTAGAAATGTTTTAATATAGTTTTGCAATAAGTAGAATTGTTTTTATATAGTTTTGCAATTATTAGAATTGTTTTAATATTATTATGTAAATTGTTAAATTGTTAAATTAGCACTTTGCAAATTATGATTTGTTGGTGCAAATTAGTAATTGTATTACTTAAGTTTTTGGGCCTTTCTGTAAATAACCTAACTACCAGGGACCTAAGTGCTAAATACCTACCCACCCCCCTGTCCGACGACCGACGACCAACGACCGCTGCCCCGGCCATTTCCGGCTGCCCCGACCGACCTAGGACCGCCCTAAACCCCTATAAATAAACCCCTCTCTCTTCCCAGACCCAAACCCTAGCTCTACACCCCACCACCACCACCGCAGTCCTTCTTTCCCCCATAAAATCCTAACCGAAACCCTAGCTCCGACGAACTCTTCGTCCAGCCCCCACGCCGAGTGCCACAACCCCCAACCACCCTCATTCGACTCGCCGTGCTGAGCCGCGCCCAGCGCCACCGGAGCGCCGCCTCGCCGACGCCTCCTCCGCCGTCCACGACCCTCGAAAACCCCTTCGACGACCGGACACGTGAGTGGCAGTATTCCTTTGTGTCGTGCGTGTCTCGTGTTGGGTCGAAATTGTTCGCCGTGTCCTGGCGAACACGAGCGTAGACCAGGACACGTGAAACTTGTGTCGTACGTATCGTGCTGAGCGAGGATACAAGACACCTGTGTCCCTAACAGTCAGGACACAGGACTATGTATATATATATATTTTTTTATTATTTAAACACTTAATACCTAAATAAAATTAACTAAAGCCCTAACTCTTAACACAACTGATGGGCTGACCCCCTGGCCAGCCCGTCTTAACCTAAACCCCCCCCTGCGCGCTCGGGTTCGAGCCCCCCTTCCTTGTTTCTGTATTCTTTTTCCTTTCTTTTTCTTTTTCTTTTCTTTTCTGTTTTATTTATATATTTATATATATATGTATATATGTATATATTAGTATAAATATATGTATATATTAGTATAAATATTTTTTTTTTAAATATATAAATATATGTATATATTTAAATATATGTATATATTAGTATATATATATATATGTATATATACTGTATATTAGCTATAATTTTATATAGGTATATATACTTTTATAACTAGTAAATTTATGTATATATTAGTTAGTGTTTATATACATATGTGTATATATATATATATTTTTTTATATGTATATATTTTTAGATGTATATATATTATTATATATATACAAATATATATATGTGTATACAATATTTTGTATATGTATATATACTTTTTAATTAAGTATTTTCCTTATACATAGATATATGTACTTTTTTACATGTGTATGTATATAATTATTTTGTATAATTTTACTAGATTAAAATAATAATATTTATTTTGCACTATTACCAAATTGTATTTCTAGTGTATTTAAATTATTGCAACCATTTGGTGTCCAAGCCTAGCATGGGTTTTTGGGCCCAAATATATTTTTACACATTCAAGACCTGTACAAGTCATATTGGACTTGATTCATGGCCTTGGGTCCTGTATTTGAACTTTGGTTCAAATTATATACATGGACAAAATACGCAGATAATTAATTATTTAATTTCAATTGTGTGTAATGCTGTTTTTGATTTTCTAAAAATACTTAAATTGCTGCTAAAATTATGGAAAAATAGTATTTAGATACTATGTTAAGTTAGCTAATTTAGTATAATTTTTATCGTATTTAATTTACTATTTTGCCACTAGTTTGGCATATGAAACCAAAACTCATTTTCTGTATACTTAGGAAAACTGATTTTTATTAAATACTTGTACTGGTTAATAAATTCCAGAAAATTATAATAAATTTCTATGATTAACAAGGATCACTTTGATACTTTACTTTAAGAAAAACTAGGCTTTTTGTCTTTCTCTAAAATTGTTAGAACACAATGGTCTTTTGATTTATTTATTGATTAATTACGACTTGTAGCTTTTGTGTTATTTTGAGTTTTAGCCGTGTTGAACCCCACCCCTCACTAATGTAAAGACCCTAGAAAGTTAGTTAAAGTAGTGTATCACCCCACATTGGTCTCCTATGTCAAAGTCATCATTTTGGCTAGGTGTCCAGTCACAAGTCGTGTCGCACCAATTAGTGTCCTAGTGTTTTAGCTTAGTGTAAAAACTAAGTTATTATATTTATTTCTACAGTGACGAGTTACCGGACATCCATAGCACTGTTATCGCAGCTTGTTTTGTTTTGCTTTGCTAGAGGCAAGTACTTTCTACGAACTTTACATATTGTCACATAAATGAACTGCAAACCCTACCATGTTAAATGCTGATCCTTGGGGTAGCAAGTTAGATCTCTACATGTTGTACTTTCAGTTACTACCATGCTTAGAACAATCTTGATGTATCATTCACATGATTAGAATATGGGTTATGGGGAAACTGTTAGTAGCGTACGTGATCATGCCCCCTACTCATACGTACGTACCGAGCAAGGTTGACATTCTATGTATACCTTGTCGTAGGTGCACCAGCTGTATTTGTACGTATGTACATCTATCGCTTGTTTTACTTGTACGAAAGTACATTTATATACTTGTACCACAGTCTATTTTACACCTATTGACGATCACGTACCTGCTACAGTTTTAAACATTACATATACATCTGTCTCTATGACATATGTGTCCTTGCCATGATAGATTGTGTGATGTCATGTTTCCAGTTATTCCTCTTATGTTTATTTCCATGTTTCATATGCTAGTTTGCTAGATTCAGTACTTGCTCCCGTCCTGATAGGATAACGTTGTAGGTATCCTTACTGAGGAGGAGTTACTCTGCGACACCTATTATGGAGTTACTGCCGAAGACCCGGCTTTGCCTTACGAGGATGTTCCTGCGGAAAACCTCGCCTAGTTGTCTTTTGTATTTTTAGTCTTTTGAGAGTAGTCATGTATTAGACTATATATTTTGTAACTGGACATGTATCCAGTTTTACATTTCAGTTCACTTGTACTTGGACATTTTACTATATACGACGACTTTTGTGTTTGGAGCATTTATGATTCTTCTTCACTTATAGAACTGTTAGCACATTTAGTCTTATCCTGTTGTCTTTAGAATAGCTTACTACGTTTTATCTCAACGTAGGCTGGGCATGACTCGGCCTGGTCCAACACTTTGGGTAGCGGGTCGTGACAGGCTGATGCTAGTCGCAGACCGATGGAGTTCGCAGACGGTGATATGGTGCTAGTGAAGATATCACCTACTAGAGGGACGATCCGGTTCGGACGAGGAGGGAAGCTGAGCCCCAGATACATCGGGCCGTTCGTGATACTTGGCAGGATCAGAGAGGTAGCTTACAGGGTTGCACTTCCACCCAACCTAGCAGGAGTTCACGACGTCTTTCACGTATCTCAGCTGAGGAGATATGTTCCAGACCCCAGTCATGTGCTAGATCATACAGAGTTGGAGGTCGGACCGAGCCTTACAGTTTCTGAGCAGCCAGTGGAGATATTAGACAGGAGAGAGAAGAGGCTGAGGAACAAGGTTATACCCCTAGTGCGAGTAGCTTGGAGCCGTCACTCCCCAGGTGAATCTACTTGGGAGAGGGAGTCGGACATGGGGGATTGATACCCTTACCTGTTCGATCCAACCGCTGCGAGGGAACCACCCGTTCCCGCTTGATACCTTAGAGGTTAGTTTCGATCGCAGCCTTAGTCATTTTGTTGCATTGCTTGCTATGTTAGAATATTGTAGGGTCTTCAATCCTTGTGAATTTCGAGGACGAAATTTTTCAAGAAGGGAAGACTTGTAAGCCCCTGTTTTTCAAATTTTATTTTAATTAGTGCTAATTAATTTTTAGTGTCAATTTTAGCCTTAAAATAATTATTAGAATTTTAGGAATTTTTCTAGAATTTATAAATGAATTTTAAATGAGTTTTAATACTAAAAATATTAATCTGCAATTTTTTGAATTGTTTTTATATCAGTATGCAATTTATTTAATTGTTAATATATCAGTTTATAATTTATTAATTGTTTTAAACTGCGGAATGCAAATTATTATTTGCATTTACAACTGTGGGGACTTTTGTGTAATAACCTAAAAACTAGGCCTAATCTACCCACTCCCCCGACGACCCGGCTGCCCCGACTGCCCGACGGCCACCGCCCACCTTTCTCTGCCATTTTCGGCTGCCCCGACCGACCTAGGACCGACTAGAACCCTTATTTAAACCCCCTCTCTCTCCCCAGACCTAAACCTAACCCCAGCGCAACCCTACGACCACCACGACCCCCTTTTTCCCCGACGAGACCACAAACCCTAACCCTAACTCCGGCGACCACCCCAGCGCCACCTCTCAGTCGACGACCGCCCCCATCCACCACCACCAGTCGACGTGTCTCGTCGAGACGAGTACAGCGCCACCCGAGCGCCACCGCCACGACGTCTCCTCCGCCCAGTCTCAGCCCCAACAGCCCGCTCGACTCGGACACGTACGTGTCACTGTGCTATTTCCTTTTCCGACACGACTCGTCCTCACAAATGCGACTCGCCGCGTCCTGGCGAACCTAGTGGTGAGTTTGGACACGACGAAATTGACTCGTGCGTGTCGTGCTAGCCTAGGACACGAGAATCCTGTATCCCTAACTGTCAGGACACAGGATTTTTTTTTTATGTATAAATAATTCAAAACCTAAAATAAAACTAACCTAAACCCTCCCCCTAACACAACCGTCGGGCTGACCCCCTGGCCAGCCTGACCTAGCCTAAAACACCCCCCCCCCCCCCGCGCGCTCTGGCCCGAGTTCGAGCCCCCCCTTACTGCTGTTATTTCTTTTCCTTTTCCTTTTTCTTTTTCTTTTTTTGTTTTGTTTTATATATATAATTATATATATGTATACATATATTTGTATATAAATATATGTATTATTATATATACTATATTATGTATATATATATGCTATTTTTCTTATATATATATATATATATATACATATATATATTTTTTCTTATTTATATATATATATATATATACATATATATATATATATATATATATATATATATATACATATATATATATATATATATATATATATATATATATATATATATACTTCATTTTTAGTACTTTATATATATATATGTATTGTGTACACATATATATATATATATATATATATATATATATATATATATATATATATATATATATATATATATATATATATATATATATGTATATATTTTCTTGTGTATATATATATTATTATATATATATACTATTATATGTATATGTATACATTATTTGTATATATATATATATATATATATATATATATATATATATATATATATATATATATATATATATATATATATATATATATATAATAATGTATACATATACATATAATAGTATATTTTTTTTTTTTTTTTTTTTTTTACATATAATAGTATATATATATATATATATATATATATATATATATATATATATATATATATATGTAATATTTTAACATATATATATCCATTATGTAAATATCCATATATTTATATATATATATATATATATTATTATATATGTATACCATTTTACATATGTATTTTACTATACTTAGTGTAAGTTATTTTTCTATGTAAATATACTTATCATATTTTTATAATTTTGCCTTATTAAAATATTAATATTTATTTTGTACTTTTTACCAATTTGTATTTTAGTGTATTTAAATTACTGCAACCATTTGGTGTCCAAGCCTAGCATGGATTTTTGAGCCCAAATGTGTTTTCACACATTCAAGACCTGTACAAGTCATATTGTACTTGATTCATGGCCTTGGATCCTGTATTTGAACTTTGGTTCAAATTATATACATGGACAAAATACGCAGATAATTAATTATTTAATTTCAATTGTGTGCAATGCTATTTTTGGATTTCTAAAATACTTAAAGTACTGTTAAAATTCTGGAAAAATAGTATTTAGATACTATGTTAATTTAGCTAATTTAGTATAATTTTTATAGTATTTAATTTACTGTTTTGCCACTAGTTTGGCATATAAACCAAAACTCATTTTCTGTATACTTAGGAAAGCTGATTTTTATAAAATACTTGTACTGGCTAATAAATTCCAGAAAAATTATAATAAATTTCTATGATTAACTAGGATCATTTTGGTACTTTACTTTAAGTAAAATTAAGCTTTTTGTCTATCTCAAAAATTGTTAGAACACAATGATCTTTTGATTTATTTATTGATTAATTACGACTTGTAACTTTTTGTGTTATTTTGAGTTTTAGCCGTATTGAACCTCACCCCTCACTAGTGTAAAGACCCTAGAAAGTTAGCTAAAGTAGTGTGTCACCCCACATTGGTCTCCTATGTTAAAGTTATTATTTTGGCTAGGTGCCCAGTCACAAGTCGTGTTTCACCAATTAGTGTCCTAGTGTTTTAGCTTAGTGTAAAAACTAAGTTTATGTATTTATTCCTACAGTGACGAGTTACCGGACATCCATAGCACTTTTATCGCAGCTTGTTTTGCTTTGCTTTGCTAGAGGCAAGTACTTTCTACAAACTTTACATACTGCTATACACCATAAAACTGTGATTCACCAACCATGTTAAATGCTGATCCTTGGGGTAGCAAGTTAGAACTTTACATGTTGTATTACTTTCAGTCTCTGCTATGTTTAGGCTACTTTTCGTATCTCTCTCACATGCTTAAATAACGGGTCAAGGGGAAACTGCTAGTAGTGTACGTGATCATGACCCCCTTCTCCGTATGTATTTACCGAGCACCGTTACATTCTATATGTATCTGTGTCGTATGTCTGGTCCCACGTTTGTGTATGGATATACACCGATGCCGTTATGTGTACGTATGTGCATATCAGAAAATTGATATGTACCACTGTACATCCTGATTACCTATTGACTGATCACTCACCTACTACAGTTTTAAAACTTTAAAATAAATATCTATTGCCATGATAAAATGTACCTAAAAACTGAACAAACATGATATGTCATTTCCTTTCATCACATGATCAGTATTATATGTTTGTATAGATTTAGTACTTGCTCCCGTCCTGACAGGATAACGTTGTAGGTGTCCTTACTGAGGAGGAGTTACTCTGCGACTCATATTATGGTGATACTGCCGAGGACCCGGCTTTGCTTTACGAGGATGTTCCTGCGGGGAACCTCGCCTAGTTGTCTTTTTGCTTTAGACAGTTTGAGAGTAGTCATGTATTAGGCTACATATTTTGTAACTGGACATGTATCCAGTTTTATATTTCAGACTTGTACTTTGGACTTATTTCTATATGAGACAGCTTTTGTGTTTGGAGCATTTATGACTTTTATTCACTTATAGAACTGTTAGCACATTTAGTCATATCCTGTTGTCTTTAGAACAGCTTACTACGTTTTATCTCAAATGTAGGCTGGGCATGACTCGGCCTGGCCCAACAATTTGGGTAGCGGGTCATGACAGCATTCACCTGACCACCCCGACGCTTGGCCTTGCCATGCGCCTGAAGGGGGTGCGAAGGTGGCACTCTCCTCCAACGATCTGCGTAACGTGATCACTCACAAGCGCCGATCAGGAGAGTCGACTGACAAGCACGATGCGCCCCTCATGGGGCACACTTGTGCTGTAGTCACCATCAACTGCTGTTACAAGGCAGCAGTCCCACCAAGACAGTCGGTGTTCTAGCGGCTGCAATCATCAAAACCTCTCCGACGTCGCTGTTTGCAAAAACAAAAGTATAAAACTTTATTGATACAAACTGTAATAAAGATTACAAGAATTCTGGGAAAATTACAACTATAGGAATCCAATCTTGATGACGATTGCTTTATTCCTTAGACGATGTGAACTTTGAAGACGAAGCCTTTGAAGTTGAAAACAACTCTGGAAATTGAAGGCAAAAGCCTCTGAAGTTGAAGACAAAGGTCTCGGAAGAATGCAGCAGCACTTTGGCAAGAACTCCTGAACTCTCTGATTTCTGATCTCTGATCTTGATCCCCTTGAAATGAAGACTTGAAACTCTATTTATAGAGTTCTGAAAATAACTAACTTTCAGTTATTTTGGACTGCGCAAGTTGATTTGCGCAGCAACTGATTTACGCAGCATTGGATTGCGCAGGCAGTTATTGGATCGTAGGCCAACTATCTGGGATACATGGCATCATTTGATTGAAATGCGCATGATCGTGCATAGACAGTTACCACGTAATGAGCAATTGATGGCTTGAATGCCACATGTAATTTGTCAGTTATGTTGGTAGAATGCACAAAGTGAACTGCACAGAAATGGTTTGCGCAACCACGGATTGCGCATGAATGGTTTGCGCAACCACGGATTGCGCTGCCACCTGTCGGCCGCCCTCGAGCACTGTACGGCATCAAAAACGAACGGCCTCCTCGTTATTCGTGTTGTCAGCTGTCAGGAAGATCTGATTTGATTCAGTCAATGATGACTTCTGCCACGTCAGCCTGCGCAGTTGAGAACATGCGCAAACCAACCTGCGCAAAGTGATTTCTGCGCAATCTGTTGTCTGCGCAACTCATCACAATGATGAATATCTCGAATTTTTGACTTTGTTGATTGATGTAACTTGATTTTTTAGGACCTACAAGACCCCCTTTAAAGTTTTTGAAAGTTGATTATAATCAAAATTTCGAAATACTTTGAATTTTTGAATGTTGAATCATTTTGCGCAATATGATGAGCTGTCTGTGCAAAGCGAATAGACCAAAAGTTTTAGGCGTAATCCGAGGCATCCGTTTCGCATTTCAAAAACTATAAATACCCCTCTTTTTTGTTTTCAATTCTTTACTTTGCAATCTTTCGAACTTTTTGAGAAGAAAACCTTCACTGTTCTCCTCCTCCGACGATTGTCATGGCCCCACGACGATCAAATGCTGCCGCTACTGCCGCCGCGAAGGGAAAAGCTCCGGCCGAGTCTTCTGACAGGGTTGCACGGCGAGCTTCTCGACACGAATCCGCACATCCTGCTCTGAGAGGTGATTGAACCGATCGAAAACCCCTTCTTAGGGTGATTCGACTCCCTTGAAACTCATCTCTTTTTAGAGATAAGTTCATATTGCGCCACCCTTTTTAGGGTTTCGGTTGCATGAACTATCTTCATTTTTATGAAGGCTGCATTCTTGCGCAAATTGTTGATTTGTGCTGACAGGAAGTCAGCGCAAACGATTAAGTTGCGCAGATATCAGCGCAAACCATTGCTTTGCGCACCTTTAATGATGCGCAAACTGATATTGCGCAAGTCATGTCAGCGTAATCTGAGATTGCGCAAATCAGGTCAGCGCAGTCTGAGGTTGCGCAAATCATGTCAACACAGTCTGAGGTTGCGCAAATCATGTTTTATGTTTAAAAACAAAATCTTTGTCTTGGACTAATTTTCATCTGTTTGTTGATGCTGTTGAAGTCAATGAAGATCCAGATTACGAACATTTTGTGGGAACCCTCACAGAGTCTGAATACAAAGAGGATCTGTCTCATGTCCATTACCCTCAGTATGATCTGCCAGCCTCCCGTCAGGCTATATTGATTTCTCAGGACAATGAAACTTTGATGTGTTTGATGAACGGACAGCCTTTAGAATCAGCTGATGCTGTAATTCACAAGAAACCCTTATTCCTATTCGGTGACGCCTTTGAGAGAGCCTCTCAGCCTAGGCCAAGGATGGAAGATAGGATAGTTCACCAGCAAGATAGATCCTTTTTATACCCGACATCGCTCGATGCCTTCCTTTGTCACGATACGCTCATGCAAGCTACCCTAGGAAGATGGAATGGAATATCACTCTCTTTCAGGATGCTCGGGCAGAAAAAATCTTCGTAAAGAAGGGGCCACATCATAAGGACATGTTTTATAGCTCTTCCGACAGATATAGTGTCCTACTGAGAGGCTTAAGACCTGGCTGTATTCCACCAGAGAACTCCTCCATGCTAATGCCTGTTAGGACACCAATATTCGCAAATGAATTTGCGAAAGTTGAAGGAAAATATCCTGAGCAAGATATAAGAATGACTGGATTGGTGAATCCAGACTACAAGCGATGGAGTTATATCGCGAATTGGATTCTGGGAAAATTCTAAGACAGACTCTAACAAATCAACCTGTATGAAGCAGTGCATGCCACTGTATATGGATTTGCTCCCAATCCTCATATGTTCTTAGCCTTAGCTGAGAGATACAACTACAGGACTGGAACTTTTATGACCCCAGGGGAAGAGATGGGCTTTGCACTCCACGAGATGAAGTATATCTCGTTCTTGCCCATGGCAAATGCTCCGTATGAGGAGTATGTACCAACAAATGATGAGTTGAACAAGCTCAGAAAAGAGAATCCAGAGATGGTGACAGTGTTCGAAGAACTATTGTGCCATTACAAGATCTGCTCTTTATTTTATAAGAGTGCCACTGCCAATACTTGTTATTCTTCAAAGTGGCTACCATATCTGTTTCTTAATCATATAGAGGAGAAGAAAACCAAGGAGAACGATAAATGTTACCCAACCTTTTTCAAACCTTTGAGCCATACAGAGGTCAGAAAATTAATGGAACAGAGTGGTCACTTTGATAAAGAAGTGAACGATGACCATGAATATCCTCCTTTGAAAAGAGGAGATAATTTGGAAAGTTACTTGAGAATGGGCTATAGGCCCATGTCAGAAGAAGCACAATTGGCGGGATTCTTGACATACTGGCTGCGAAGGTTCGTGGTTCCCGGATCCAGTGCAGTGGATCGTTTTCACCGTGGCGTCTTGTTTGCAGCTGTTAAATTGGTCTTTGGCTATAAAATGGACTTACTATCAGCAATGACCTGTAAGCTGAATGCCAGTCTCCGTTTATATGTTGACTTGATGTTGAAAGCGAAAGGAGAGAGAGAATTCCCTCGCTTAGAATTGCCATATACATATTTGTTTGGATGGTTGCTTCTTCACTATCCAACTCTAATGGATCCTGGCATGGGACCAGTTGACGGCAGTTTTCTTCGAAGGTATTCCGATGGAAAATGGAAATATAATTCCTTATCTGAATGTAGATTTGTGTTGAATCTGAACAGAGGCTGGAACTTCTGCTGCGCTCCTTTCCCTACTGGATATGATCAGATGCCCACGAATATGGTGGATTCGAAACTGCAGCCTCTAACTCGTGTCGCTTTTGAATGGTTGAAGACAATTCGACCATCTCATTTGGTCTACCGATTCGAAGAAGAGTGCTACTTAGAACCATACCTCCCAAGCCGTTTTGCTCGACAGTTTGGGTATGATCAGTTCCACGTAGGGAACGCAATTACCTGCCTCCAAGGCAAGGGTTATCTGATAGACGGAGCTAGGGCTTGGGCTTATTACAATGCCCGTGATACAAAAGCCACTTTCTCCATGCCAGAAAGGACTACTCCTCAGGGTCCTCGAATGCTTTTTACATACTCCGTGTTTTACACATCAGTGAATACTTTTGTCGAAAATTTCCATCTCGCAGATAGTTTCGCCACTGCAACAAGATTGAGAAGAGGGAGAATTGCTCCATCAATCCCTATAAATGAGGAGGCACAGGAACCGGCAGATGCACCTCTGGAGACTACAAGGGATATTATATTCCCCCAAGAAGTGAATGCACCACTTCGTATTTCTCTGAAGGTGGGTAAATCTCCTGCGAAGAAGAAAAGAAGAGAGGAGCCTCCTGTTCCTGTGGCGAAGAAGAAATTGATTCTTGATGTTTCTTCTGAAAAGGTGACTACCAGATCTCAATCCCGGCAATTGGCCGAGACTCATCAAGAAATTGCCAGTACACCAACCTCCGTGCAAAAGCAAGCAAAGCCAGAAAATGTAGAGAGTCCTGTTAGGCCTCTACACAGAAAGAAAAGAGTAGTCACTAGAAGAGTCTTGGAAGAGTCTTCTTCTATACAACTCCTGACTTCAGTAGATGCTGCTGCAGGACTTCTAATGGCATCTCCCACACCCGCTTCTGAATCAGGGAGCAGAACTCTCGAGGAGAATGAACAGAGGGGAGATGTTGCCCCAAGAATTGAAAAGCCTAGAGAACATATTTTAGAGGAAGATCAAAGTGTTGTACGACCTCATTCTCCTATTGCAGATATTACTCAACCTCCTCCTACTCCCAGGACTCTTCGTGAGGACGAAGACCGTGAAATGATTGCAGCTCTGGAGGATTGCAGTTATAGCTTGCAGGAAGATCAGGCTGCCACTAGCAGTGGAAATGCAGCAGTAGAAGAAGAAGAAGAAGAAGAAGACGAGGAAGGATCTTCATCCAAAAATGTTGATGAGTATTTACAAGATCCTGAAAAGCAAACTGAAGAACACAGATCTCTTGATACTGCCGATGATATTTCAAATCCTAAAAAGGATATTGAAGTGGAGGCGTCTGCAGAAAAGGCTGTCGATGTTGAAATAGAAATATCTCCTGAAGAAGTAGCCGACGAAGGTGTGCTAAAAGAAAATCCCGCCACTGACCCTCAAGGTATAAAACGAGATTTAACAATCTTTTCTTGTTTTACAATGAACCGATAACTAATATCTTCATTTGCAGATCTTGAGACTTTGCCAATACCTCCAACGGACCTGATTATGGTACCTATACCAACGGTGGTTATTAGCAGTAGTCATCATTTATCTTGTGGTTCTGAGGCGGGCAGCAGTCAGGCTGTTGCAGCGGAGGCTACTTCTGTTCAACAGTATTCCATTCCAGTAAGGAATGAACTCGTTGTTAAACCAAACCAAGGTAACATTGCTCTTAATTTGATCTTTTTGTTCATCAACAATCAATTAGTAAAATAATAATTTTACTTTTGCAGAAGATCAAGCAGGAGGAGCAACCAGCTCTACTCTGGCTCCCTTATTTAAAGAGCCTATTGTCCAACCTCAAAGAATCGAGCAACCTGTTATCCCGTCATCATCGGGAGTAGCAGCGACTCCTGGAACTTTAGCCATCAATCAGCAGGTTATCCAGTCATTTACTAAATACTTCTTTGAATCGCTGGGATCTCTCGTCCGTAAAATGATAGAGAAAGAAGGGGCTGACTTCATTATAGTTAGGAAGCCCACTTCTTTCTTGATAAGAGCCATAAGAGACCAAGAAGACGAAGCTCAGGCCACTCTCCTTGAACATATACTGGATGAATTAGAAATCTCCATCAAGAAGTATAAAGAACTCAAGAAGAAAGATGTAGATTCTTTAGTACAAGCTGAGTTTGAGCGGCTAGCTCAAGCTGTTGATATGGAAAGGTTAACTCTTCAAAATCTATTAGAAGCTCATTCAGCAAAATCAGCTGAATATAATTCTAAAATAGAATCAATTACCCTAGTGGCTGAAAGTAAAGGACGGCGACTTGCTGAGCTGAAGGCTGAAATTACTCATCTCCAACAAGAGTTTGAAGAAGAAACTGTTAATCACCAACTGGTGATTGAACAATTTAATGCATTGATTGAAGAAAGGAATGAGTATGAGACCACTCATGGTGAAGAGATCACCCGCAGGACAGTAGATATGCCCATTTTTGATGAAGACAGCGGGATGGAAGAGGCAAGAAAGATAGTAGCGTCAACACACGAAGAAGAGCTGCAGACATTGAAGCAGCAAATTGACAATCTGATTATCCCTCCTTCTTGATTTTGTATTTGGGTTTTGTTGCTGTAGCTGCATTTTTGTAATATCTCATTTTTTTGATATAAAGGACATTTTGTTGTGGCTCCATTATTTATTGCATATCTTATTCAGATATAAATAATAGATAGATATGATATATTTATTGACAACTTAATCGAAAACGACAAGTTGCTGATGTAGAAGATGAACGATAATGAATCGTCAATGTATATGAAAATGAATGAACGGGAATACCGTCAAGTAATGATGAAAGAACGGGTAAATCGTCAAATGATATTGAAATAAACGAATTAACCATCAAATGATAATAAATAAACGGGTTAACTGTCAAAATAGATGAACAGATTAACCGTCAGATATTAACGAACGGACGAACCGTCGGATGAGTGTAATAAATGAACGGATGAACCGTCAGGTGTTTAATGAACGGACGAACTGTCGGATGAATGTGATAAATGAACGGATGAACCGTCAGGTATTAATGAACGGATGAACCGTCGGATGAATGTAATGCTTCATTAATTGAGGAACTTCTGTCTATAAATATAGCAGAAATCAGACAGGAACGAACACTTCTACTCTTCAACATAAAAATGTCTTCTGGAGAAGCATCTAAGAAGGTTGAGACTGTCTCGAAGGTTCAGAAGGGTATTGAAGAACACCCTGCCGATCCAGTTCAGCCAAAGGAAGCAGAAGCAGGCGAAGGTTCGTCTGCACCCCAGCCACCACGGGACATTTTGGACTTCCTGCTCGAACCAGGAAAGACTAAAGAAGAAGAAGCCATGAGGATGGCCGCCTGCAAGTTTCTTGTGGGATCCAGCAAGGAGGTTTTTGGCTCTTTTGCTGATCGCATTTTTGAGAAGGACGGCAGTGGCCCTCGTCCCAATGTAGAAAAAGATGATAGTGACCTTTAATATGTACTATCATATAATAAAATTTGAATTTTATTCATGAACTTGATTCTGTCTGATAATTTACAAGTATTTACATTTATACATAATACTTCTTTAAGAATTTGCCATTGATAGGCATCATAGCAACTCGACCATCAAGTTCTGAAAGTTGATAAGCTCCGTTTGAGAAGACTTTGCTCACAACATAGGGACCTTCCCATTTCGTATCGAATTTTCCTTTGCTCATATGAGTCATATTCATAGGACGTCTGACCGTTAGAACAAGTTCTCCTTGCTGAAAGGCTCTGACCTTCACTTTACGATTAAATGTCTTTGAGATGCGGGCTTGGTATAACTCAATATGCTGTTGAGCCATTAATCGCTTTTCATCCAATGCTTCTAACTCTTGAAGTCGAAGAAGATCATTATTTTCTGTGGTGAGCTCATTGGCAATAGCAATCCTTAAAGAAGGAATTTGTAACTCCAAAGGAAGGACAGCTTCACAGCCATACACCAAAGAGAAAGGTGTAAAACCTGTAGGATTACGGACTGTAGTTCGATAGGCCCAAAGACATTCGCCAAGTTTCTCGCTCAAATTCCGTTTGTTAGTGGATACAAACTTCTTAAGGAGCTTACTAATGGTTTTGTTAAAGGCTTCAGCTAAACCATTAGCAGCAGGATTGTAGGCCGTCGAAGCAACATTGTTAATCCGATGATCATCGCAGAATCTAGTGAACTTCTGACTAATAAATTGAGGTCCATTGTCATGAATGATTCTTCGAGGTACACCGAATCTATAGATGACATGGTGTTTAACGAAGTTGATGACACTGCTAGTCTTGACTTCAGCCAGAGGTATTGTCACGCCCCGCTCCCGTAGGAGCGATCGTCCTCGCTAAGGCGTGATGCCGCACGGGCCTAGGTTGCGCCCGTGCAAGGCCAAGTCCAGAAACGGCCGATTTGAGTCTAGGCCACAGAGTCACACAGAGTGTCCCCATTTGCAGCGGAAGTAAAAATGAACACAAGTAGAAGCGAATCCAAATCTCTTTATTGAATTTCAAGAAGTTTACAAGCGGCGCTAGGCCGATATTACAAATCGCTCAAGCTCTCTCTCTGAAACATAAAAGGCGTGCCAAGTGGCTTACAACATGGAATGATACATGGCGATGTTCCGATACATTATGTCCTGTATAGGGTGCTTCAGCTTCTTGCAACGTTCCAAGGCCCCAGAGTTAGCTCCGCGCCTTGACACGTTCGATGGAAGCTCCGCACCCGTCGGCGTCTCCTGCTATCCTGCAAGCATACTGTGGGGTTATCAGTACATTGTTATGCACTGGTGGGGAGGCTAGCTCGCCCACAATGCCATCATTACCAAACACGTTCCATTTACTTTTGTGCATCTCTATCATTCATTGTCTTTCTAATCTTGCCTTAGGATCAGTTTCATAGCATATTGCATAGCCTATCTCGTGTTACCGAACTCAAGTGTCGCATAAAAATACATGTACGACTTACCCATACTTACCGTCCGGCCTTCCCTGTTCAATGTAAACCAAGTTAAACAATAATTCATGTATAATAACATAACACGATTCATGTACGCATTCAATATCGAGTGTGTGTCCATGTCTCGGGTTCTAGTGCGTCGCGGGCATGTTCTAGCACGTCGTAGGCACGTTTTAAAGTATTACAATTCAAGCATGTTCCGGATATTATATTCAAGCACGTTCAGGAGTGTTACATATCGAGCATGTTCAGCATGTTACATTTCAAGCATGTTCTGAGTGTTATATTTCAAGCATGTTCAGGAACCATTTCATTCAGTTAACTTAGACTACTTTGATTTCATTGCAAGAACTTGCACGTGGATTGCCACCAGCATAGTCCACTTAATCTACATGCACGGGTCGCTGGCTTCACAAGCCATTTAGGACATTCCCCTGTGGCAATTCTCAACTTAGCGTAGGGTGATGGCTGGTACACCCCGTTAAGTCTCTTGAATATACCCTCCTACTTACGTCTCTTGGTGCCCAAGCCCGCACCCAAGCAGCCCGTAAGCGCCGTTGATTCTGCCTAGGCCGGCCACGGTTTACCCCCCCAACGCCCGTGCCGCAGAATCCTTCCACACGACGGCCACGGTTTACCCCCCTATCGCCCGTGCCGTTTGTCCACGACCATTTCGTATTATCTTGTCTTTTACTTAGCGGCTATCTCCGAGCCGTAGGCTAACCCTTAGCCATAATGCGTTATCGACCAGGTTGGCGTCCGTACAGCGCGGGTAGCGAGCCCCGTTGCACGTGCCCGTCATACCTGTCGATAGCGTCTTCCATGTCTTATCTTTCACGTATTCTTTCTTTTCTTTCTTTCTTTCACTTGTTCATTTAATTCATCGATTCATTCATGTATTCATTCATTCATTCGTTCGTTCATTTGTTGATCCATTCATTCACGCATTACGCAACTCCCAGTGTGGGAGTCGCCTTGGCGACCCATCGGTCCCATAGCCTTTCAATGTTGCTAAAACTCTACTCGGAGCGACTATGTTGATAGTCTTTCCGTTTCATTATTGTAAACCATTCATTGTTTCATTGTTTGAACGCAAAGGGACATAAACGTGAGCTTGTGCCTTAGCACGAGCGTAGAGCGCGGTGCGAACGTTTCTATATTTGCCGAGTTCTTTTCCATGTTCTAAACAAGCATGCAAGATGGGATTATTCCCTTAGCTAGGTGCGTTGAGTCATTTATTAGCATGCAAGATGTTATCGCCTAGCGATTCTCGTGAATGTGTCCGTATTGTTATGTGTCTAGGCTAAGCACAGACGGGTTCATCGGAGCCACCCACCTTAGCGATGTTTGCATTGGCCGAGCGATACTCCGAGCGCGCCTTTGGAAGTCTAAGTCTGGATTCATCTTGACGGGCCAAGGCAAGTCTGGCATCGATTTGCATCGATACTTCATCGGGTCGAGGCAACTCTTCGGGTCGACGGCTCGTTTTGAGTCGTTGCACACGCCGTTTGGATCGGCGTTCCGCTAGGGCGGAGCGGGTCACTACATAATACACCACTCAAAACAAGTCTCGTCCTCGAGACTTCTTGAGTGCAGGTCATCCTACCGTTCCTTAACTCGGATCGTGTACACATCTTAGGAAATTTCCTATCGAATGGCTTTATCGTTCGATGGCATCGAACCGTACTCGGTTTCTTTCTAAGTTCCGTGTCGCATACGTTTGGTCGATTTTATCGAATTACTTCTTACTCATTTTAGAGTTGATGATACTTATTCAATTGTCGTGTTTCTTTGATTCGGTTGCCATTTCGACGTGTCATGGAACTGGAATGGTTGCACGAGGCACGTCGTAATTTGTCAAATACGAGGGTCGTAGGCTAAGGCAAACTCATTTTCGTTTATCTCGGTCATCGAGATGACTCGATTCGCTTCTCAAGCGTTCTCGTCCATGAAATCAGTATGATTTCCTCTTAGCGGGGTCGACCAAGTCTAAGAATTTCTCGTCAAATTCAAGACCAAGTATTGCACTATCGTCGAGCATAACTTCCTATCAATGGTTCAATTCGTTGTACCAACTTTTACTAGCACGATTTTACGTTCACGACACTCGTTCACTCCCCAAGTCGTGCTAGAACTCATCGTATCACTTGGCCGGATCGTGCACGCATTTCAGGCGTCCCTAAAATACCTGCATTCCGCCTAGCCGCATGATAGAGAATTTGTCATTCTCACTCGAGTCGCATCGTGCACATACTCAAGCGTCCCTGAATATATGCATGTCAGCCGAATCTTGTGAGGGGTATTCCTATATTTGTGATTCACACTATCCATCCATGCCAATCCTCAAGATCAATCCTTCGATTTATAACTCATGAAACAGGGCGTTTCGCCTAACCGCTAGGCCAATCTTTGCGAGGCTAAGTTAATGTCAGGATTGGAATCATAGTTCCCCAACAATAATGCCAACACTGACCCCAATCCTAGGGTCAAACCAAGGTCGATAGTACGGGATTTTCTACCCAAGCTCGCGTTACTCTGATTTCTAAACATCGAGCATGATCGCCTATTTCGCATCAAGACATTCGTTGCGCAGCGCAACGAATTCGAATCCATTCAGTTTACCAATTCTAACCAATACGTGTATTCGATCACGAGGTCGTCTAGCTCGACAATACGTTGTGCCCCAATCTCACGCGAGTCCGATTATCCACGGTGGTTCATGAATCACCATGCAACGCTCCCGCGAAATAATCATTCTCATCGGGGCGAACTCTTGTTTGAGTTTAGACTAACTTATTCTCGATACGCGGATTGGACCTACTCAATCCTCAAATTCAACCGACAAGCACACCAAATCGTTCTCAAGTCACCTTCGCGTCAAACCACAAGTCAAAACAATCAAATTGTCATGCCGTGCAAGTTCGATCACCCCCGCTGTATGAATCACCATACCAGCGCTCACGCGGAGTGATCGCCCTAATCGGCACGACGCATGTGCGAGGCTGGAGTTGCACTCGCATAAGACAAGAATGTCGACGTTGGGGTTTTCGTCGAAGAAATCCAAACACTTCATTTTCATCCAAGCTGTGATCTCTATTCGACAGTCCGACCGTCCTTCATTCAACCAGAAAATCCTCGAGCCACGTCTATATTTTCCTCGACGCATTTTAATATCCCGAGTATAGCATCCAACGGAACAATAATATTTGCACGATCATCATTCGCCGAGTCAGAGTACCCCCGAGTTATCGCATATCGATCTTTGATACGCCTCAATACCATCGACGATATGCGTAACCTGACGATCTTCCTTTGCAACCAATTTCGAGTCGTACATTGATGCTGTTTGTCCGAGTTGGATATTCCACAATTTCATTTTAATATTCAAGATCAAGTTCAACTGCTATTCCTCAAGCTAGTTTCAAGATCGTTGTTCAAACTCAAGTCACAATTCATTTGAATCAATCCGAAATCGTACGTGCGATGCTCTAAGTTTCCTCGATCAAGACCATTTACTCCCATTCGTCGTTCCGAGTCATTTTCTAACATGCGTTACCCATTCACAAGTTGTCCAGCGACATCTCGTTCGGGACTTTTAAAGTCACGGCCAACTAAGCGTGACACGTTCTAAGGCTTTGCGCGATCGCATCGCCTCGTCGACGTACTCGTTGTGTTTCGTAATCCTCAAGTTTCGCTCGAATGATTTTTCCAAGAACATCCATACACCACTCGAATTCGAGCCACTCGACTAGTCGTCGACACTCATTCTTATTCTTATTCGAACCTATCACATACACCACTCGGGTTCAAGCTATACGGTCTAATCCTCAATCACGTTCGCGTCATGCGCTAAGATGTCCTTCAGATTCGTTCGAGGAATCTCTAGCGTAATCGCTCGCGACCCGATTGCACCCAAGAGTCGAGGTGCACGAAATGCGGACTAAGTTGTACCGCTTAACCATTCCGCACGGACTACATTCAAGTTTGCACGCTCACTCATTCTCGTTCGCAACTCGTTTGCACCAAAGGGTCTAGGTGCGCGATACTCTGCACTACTTAGCCAAAAGGCTGCGTGCATGACCATCCCGTTCGAACTATACTTCGGTCTCGTGTACTCGTTTGCTATCGTCAGCATAAGCTTATTCAAGCACGCCTTGCATTTTGCTAACTCTTAGCATCGATTCCGTCCAACTCAAGTCCGTCGTGGTTTGGCACAAAGGCCTTCGCCTATCAAGTCCGTCGTAGTGGCACAAAGGCCTTTGCCTATCGGTCCCGATCACCCGAGTACTTATACGAGCTTTCGAAAATATTAGACTTATTGTATGGAACATCCCAAGGCACAACACGAGAGAGAGTGCACACTTCTTTTGTAACCGACCGAGCTTTCAAAACTGAGAAAATCGAATGAAGTCCAAGGACGTAAAGCCGTGCTCTGATACCAATCTGTCACGCCCCGCTCCCGTAGGAGCGATCGTCCTCGCTAAGGCGTGATGCCGCACGGGCCTAGGTTGCGCCCGTGCAAGGCCAAGTCCAGAAACGGCCGATTTGAGTCTAGGCCACAGAGTCGCACAGAGTGTCCCCATTTGCAGCGGAAGTAAAAATGAACACAAGTAGAAGCGAATCCAAATCTCTTTATTGAATTTCAAGAAGTTTACAAGCGGCGCTAGGCCGATATTACAAATCGCTCAAGCTCTCTCTCTGAAACATAAAAGGGGTGCCAAGTGGCTTACAACATGGAATGATACATGGCGATGTTCCGATACATTATGTCCTGTATAGGGTGCTTCAGCTTCTTGTAACGTTCCAAGGCCCAGAGTTGGCTCCGCGCCTTGACACGTTCGATGGAAGCTCCGCACCTGCCGACGTCTCCTGCTATCCTGCAAGCATACTGTGGGGTTATCAGTACATTGTTATGCACTGGTGGGGAGGCTAGCTCGCCCACAATGCCATCATTACCAAACACGTTCCATTTACTTTTGTGCATCTCTATCATTCATTGTCTTTCTAATCTTGCCTTAGGATCAGTTTCATAGCATATTGCATAGCCTATCTCGTGTTACCGAACTCAAGTGTCGCATGAAAATACATGTACGACTTACCCATACTTACCGTCCGGCCTTCCCTGTTCAATGTAAACCAAGTTAAACAATAATTCATGTATAATAACATAACACGATTCATGTACGCATTCAATATCGAGTGTGTGTCCATGTCTCGGGTTCTAGTGCGTCGCGGGCATATTCTAGCACGTCGTAGGCACGTTTTAAAGTATTACAATTCAAGCATGTTCCGGATATTATATTCAAGCACGTTCAGGAGTGTTACATATCGAGCATGTTCAGCATATTACATTTCAAGCATGTTCTGAGTGTTATATTTCAAGCATGTTCAGGAACCATTTCATTCAGTTAACTTAGACTACTTTGATTTCAATGCAAGAACTTGTACGTGGATTGCCACCAGCATAGTCCACTTAATCTACATGCACGGGTCGCTGGCTTCACAAGCCATTTAGGACATTCCCCTGTGGCAATTCTCAACTTAGCGTAGGGTGATGGCTGGTACACCCCGTTAAGTCTTTTGAATATACCCTCCTACTTACGTCTCTTGGTGCCCAAGCCCGCACCCAAGCAGCCCGTAAGCGCCGTTGATTCTGCCTAGGCCGGCCACGGTTTACCCCCCCAACGCCCGTGCCGCAGAATCCTTCCACACGACGGCCACGGTTTACCCCCCCATCGCCCGTGCCGTTTGTCCACGACCATTTCGTATTATCTTGTCTTTTACTTAGCGGCTATCTCCGAGCCGTAGGCTAACCCTTAGCCATAATGCGTTATCGACCAGGTTGGCGTCCGTACAGCGCGGGTAGCGAGCCCCGTTGCACGTGCCCGTCATACCTGTCGATAGCGTCTTCCATGTCTTATCTTTCACGTATTCTTTCTTTTCTTTCTTTCTTTCACTTGTTCATTTAATTCATCGATTCATTCATGTATTCATTCATTCATTCGTTCGTTCATTTGTTGATCCATTCATTCACGCATTACGCAACTCCCAGTGTGGGAGTCGCCTTGGCGACCCATCGGTCCCATAGCCTTTCAATGTTGCTAAAACTCTACTCGGAGCGACTATGTTGATAGTCTTTCCGTTTCATTGTTGTAAACCATTCATTGTTTCATTGTTTGAACGCAAAGGGACATAAACGTGAGCTTGTGCCTTAGCACGAGCGTAGAGCGCGGTGCGAACGTTTCTATATTTGCCGAGTTCTTTTCCATGTTCTAAACAAGCATGCAAGATGGGATTATTCCCTTAGCTAGGTGCGTTGAGTCATTTATTAGCATGCAAGATGTTATCGCCTAGCGATTCTCGTGAATGTGTCCGTATTGTTATGTGTCTAGGCTAAGCACAGACGGGTTCATCGGAGCCACCCACCTTAGCGATGTTTGCATTGGCCGAGCGATACTCCGAGCGCGCCTTTGGAAGTCTAAGTCTGGATTCATCTTGACGGGCCAAGGCAAGTCTGGCATCGATTTGCATCGATACTTCATCGGGTCGAGGCAACTCTTCGGGTCGACGGCTCGTTTTGAGTCGTTGCACACGCCGTTTGGATCGGCGTTCCGCTAGGGCGGAGCGGGTCACTACATGTATAGCTTCAGCCCACTTGGAGAAGTAATCGGTTATCGCCAATATGAACCGATGTCCTCTAGAAGAAGGAGGATTAATAGGACCTATGATGTCCATACCCCAAGCTTCAAAAGGCCAGGAAGCAGCAGTCGGGTGTAAGAATTCCGAGGGTTGATGAATGAAGTCTGCATGGATTTGACAAGCACGACATTTCCTTGCATATTCAATGGCATCTGATACCATAGAGGGCCAATAGTAACCTATACGTCGGATGCGATCCTATAATTTAGGACCAGGTTGATGTGCTCCACAGACGCCATCATGAGCTTCACGCAACACTTGTTTGGCTTCATCACCAGCTAAACAGCGTAGAAGAAGACCATCATAAGTTCGCCGATAGAGTGTTTTGGTGGTTTGATTGTAATAAAATCGTAAAGATCGACGTCGAACGCTTGTAGCCTCCTTAGGATCTTCAGGGAGTATGTCATGTACTACGAAATCGATAAAAGGAGTTCTCCAATCGTCATCAATAACATTGACTTCAGCAAGATTACTAAATTCAATATTAAGATTATTTTCAATACAGAACAATTCTCGGTTAGAAATAACCACCACCTGATGTCTTTTGATAGGGATGGATAAGACAGCTGCAAGATTGGCCAAAGCATCGGCTTCAGTATTACAAGCTCGTCGAACATAGTCGATGAAGAAAGCTTTGAATGATGTAGCTATATTGATTGCCGCTTCATGATAAGGCACCAGGTCTTGATGACGGACTTCATAGGTTCCTCTAACCTGGTTCACAACCAGTTTAGAATCACCATAAACTTCCAGATATTCAACATTCAGTTGTTTAGCTAGCTGAAGGCCGACAAGTAAGGCATTGTACTCTGCCACATTGTTGGAGCAAGGTTCATCTAAAGAGTAGGCTCTTTAGATAGTTAATCCGTCTGGAGAAACGAGAACAACTCTAACACCTGCCACTATAGCACCATTTGGTCCAATTCTTGATGCACCATCAAAGAATAAACGCCAGGTTGGAAACTCTTCAGAGATCATGTTGACTTCTAATATCTCGTCAGGAATTTTATCATAGAGTTTAGATATCTCAGGCACAGGATGAGCTGCTAGGAAGTCTGCCAACACTTGACCTTTGACGAACTTTTGTGGAACATACACCATGTCATATTGAGCTAGCAGGATTGCCCATGTAGCCAACCGAGAATTAAGTGTACTAGGTTTCTTCATGAGTACCCGGAAAGGGTTAACTCGAGATATAACATGAATAGTTTGACCAATGATATAATGCCTTGTCTTTTGCACAGCAAACATGAGAGCCAGGCATTCTTTCTCGACCGGACTATAACGGTGTTCAGCACCAATCATAGTTCGGCTAAGATAGTAGATAGCTTGTTCATGGCCTTCTTTGTTCTTTTGGGCAAGTAAAGCACCCAATGAATGGTCCATAGCACGGACATACATCAAGAATGGAATGCCAGAGATAGGTGGCACCAAAACTGGTGGGTTCATAAGATATTATTTGATATCGTCGAATGCTCATTGACACTCTTCAGTCCAAACAAAAGATACATCCTTTTTCATTAGTTGAGTGAATGGTCTGCAGCGTCCAGACAAGTTCGAAATAAATCGCCTGATGTACGCAAGTCGGCCTTGGAATCCTCGTAGCTCTTTTAGGTTGCGTGGAGGACGCATCTCTTGGATGGCTTTGATCTTCTCGGGATCCACGTGTATACCCTTAGAGGTAATGACGAAGCCGAGAAATTTACCACTAGAGACACCCAAGAATGACTTGGTGGGATTCATCTTGAGCTGATATTGACGCATGAGATTAAATATTGTTCTCAAATCTTGGATGTGATCTTCTTTTAGACGACTTTTGACAGCAATATCGTCAACGTAGCATTCGACTGTTTTACGAAGATGTTCTCTGAAAATAGTACTCATAGCTCGTTGGTAGGTTGCACCAGCGTTCTTGAGACCAAATGGCATCACTGTATAACAATAGACTCCTCGAGGAGTGCGGAAAGATGTATGCTTTTCATCTTCAGGATGTATTTTGATCTGATTATATCCGAAAAATACATCCATAAAAGATATTCTTTCGAACCCACAAGTATTGTCAATCATGACGTCTGTGATAGGAAGAGGAAATTTATCTTTCGGACATGCTTCATTGAGATCTCGGAAATCGATGCAGACTCGAACTTTTCCAGTTTTCTTCAGAACTGGGACGACATTGGCTACCCAATCAGGATGCTGCTCTTCTCGAATAAAGCCACAAGCGATGAGCTTCTTGACTTCATCATCAATTGCGTCCATCATTTCAGGCTTAAATCGCCTTTGTTGCTGTTTGACCGGTTTAGCATTAGGAAGAATGTTCAGTTTGTGAGTAGCAATCTTGGGATCTAAATCTGGCATGTCTTCGTAACTCCAAGCAAAGACGTCAATATATTCTTTAATGAGAAGAATCAACTCTTGCTTATCTGCTTCTGGAAGATTCTTACTAATAAAGATTGGCCGAGGTGACTCTCTTTCTCCTACATCAATTTGAATTAGTTGATCTTCAGTAGGAGGTTCACGTTGTTCAAAACGAAGTACCCATTGGTTATCCATATGTTGAGCCCAAGGATCTATTTCCGGACTTTCTTCAACATCTTCATCACAGCTTTCTGGTAGTTCAACGGAGACCATGTTAGAAGATACGATTATACGATGGACTTCACCGATGCTGGTATTAGAATCCCATGATCTGGAATCAGAAGAATTAGAACATTCTTCACTATCTGATTCAGAAGCTGCTGGGGATAACAGTGGAGGAGAAGTATATCCGAGACCTTTCTTGGTCCTGTCATAATACATTTGTGATTTTTCGTTTGGAACTGTTGTACGAATGGGAGTTCGTCTACCTTTACCATAGTTAAGGCCGCTCTTGAAGTCGTAACCCATCTTTCGAAGGATGTCTTTTGATTGTTGACTATAACGATGGAACTAGAGACGTCCCGTATCGTTAAATTTGCTATCATCCGTATAGTCAATCTTTGTTTCCGGTCTTTTATATAAAAATGCTGGACTTTCACCTTTCTTCAAAGAAGGGTGAATACGGTAAGAATCATCTGGATCTTCAAGCGAGACTTCTGTCTGAAGAGATTGTACGACTCCCAGTGTAATTGATTGGAAGCTATCTAACATATCCAAATAACTTTTAGTATAATAAATAACATCAATATACTGAAAAGTAGGTGCTTTTTCATTGATTTGTACATCAGTATTTACAACAGGACCTTTAACCTTAGCAGGTTTGGTCAAATTGATTACAAGAGGGGGAGAAGAAGAACGTGGAGGAGGCTTGTTACGACGGAGATCGATAACAAGTGGTTCAGAAGAGGTGAGCTCCCTTTTTTCCTTGTTGCGATTTAGATCAACAACAAGTGGCTCAGAAGGAATGAGCTGCTTTTTGTCTTTGTTACGACGTAAGTCGATAACAAGTGGCTCAGAAGAGGTGAGCTCCCTTTGATTTTCATCAGCATCAACTGGTTTCTTTTGAACTGGTAAGTGAATAACCAGTGGCTTGGAAGATTGAGGATGAGAAACTCGCCCTTTAACAGGTATGATGAGAGTGTCTTGAGGTGCTGCTTTTTGATCTTCTTCAGTATCCATAGCCAATACCACCTTCATAAATTCATCCTTGTACATACGAGCATCGTTGCAATAAGCTTCAACACCCTTGAAAGGATAAAGGTCCGCAACTTCCTTGTGAACTTGTCCTTTGTCATCAACGTATTTAAAGTATTGATGAAGAGTTGATGGAACGACATTGTGTTCATGTAGGAATGGCCTTTCCAGGAGAGCATTGTAAGAACAACCATGATTGTCAATGATATAAAAGGTTACTTTTGTGCGAAGATTGCCTATTTGGAGTTTTAGGCGGATCTTGCCCAAAGGTTCATCTTTCCTTGGTTAAATCCCAGAATAGTAGTGATCGTGGTTGAAAGACTATGCACTGGTATCTTCAATGCATCTAGCATTGTCTTTGGCATGATACTAAGTGCAGATCCTGGATCTATCAAGATACGATCAACCTTCATTGAATCTACATATCCTGTATAGTAAAGAGGACGATCATGTCTATTATCTTCCATTAGCATATCATCCTGAATGAAGGTAATATTTGGGATCAGTTCCAAGACACTATGACTGTGATGACAAGAGACTGATTCTGATTCTGGCTTCTTGAGAAGAGTTAAGCAAGTTTTAGCCTGCATCAGAGCTTCACTTAGAGTTTCTCGTATCTCTTTGGAAAGACGCAAGAGTTCAAAGATTGACAGCCTAGCTGGTGTATTGGCTAATTGAGCCAATATATCAAAGTTGTAAGGCTTCTCAAGCCCAGTAGGAGATGACTTCTTTAGAGGTTTGTCAAATCGAACTTGTTGCTTGCCTTTGTCAGCCGTTGTTGGCTTAGGAGGAATTGATACTACAACTGGTGAAGATGTAGAAGGGACCTCTTCAGCAGATGCGGGTTGTGCCGGAGTAGGTTCGGAAGAAGAAGCAGGATCCCTTTGACCTTCAGAATGATCTTTCAAATAAGCTTTCCCTGATCTGGTGCCTAACAGAATCTCTTCGTCAACAATGGGATCAAAAGATACCATGTTGCAAATCTTGGTTTTGCCTTTAGAATGAGTTTTCTTCTTGGAAGATATCTCAAATTCTGGAGCAAGATCAGGATGGATCCACATAATTTCACCATTGTCAAGAGACAAGGGAATAAGACCTTCATTGGATGGAAGTGGGAGATTCTCAATCTCAAGGGTTGCTTTAGGAATTGGAATGACACCATGCTGTATCATCTGCGGAGGGAAATCTCCAAATTGGACTGAAACCATATTTGCAGTAACAGTCTTCTCATCTTGTTGCAAAATGACTACACCTGCATTGACAAGCTCTTGAATCTTACCTTTGAGCACATAGCATGCTCGAGTAGGATGTCCAATGAATCGGTGATAGACACAATACTTGGGATGATCAGTCTTATTGACTTCATCAGGTTTCTTTGGATCAGGGAGTTGAATTTTGTTGCTTTTGAGTAAACACTCAAAGTTACTTGCTGTGTCATTTTCGTCAAAGGAATATTCTACCTTCGGACAAGGTTCCCTCGGTGGAGGTGCAGAAGGAGTAGGAGTAGATGTAGGTGGGGCCACATTGACAGCCAAAGATTCTTTATTTTTGTTCAAGTTAATATTTAAAGTCTCTTTCGCTTTACGATTGTTCTGGCGATTGCCACCACCTGAATTCTGATGCTCATCGCGATCAGGGTTAGACATTTGTACCCCCAATTGTTTAAACTTGTCGGCACTTACTTCAGCGGCTTTGGCGTTGACGATGAATGAGGGCCAATCTTGAAATTGGGTTGATCCCGTCCACATACTGATAATAGGTAAAAGATTCGCCTTACAAGTATCAATAGTGACAGCAGCTGGAGTTCCTGGAGGCATTTTCAAAGCTTCACGGCGGAACCGTTCAATAAAGCTCTCAGCAGTTTCATTATGTTTTTGTTTGATTTTGTTGAGAGCTGACATAGTCATATCATTAAATCCTTCATAGAACCGTTCCAGAAAGATTTGTTTGAGACCTAAAAAGGATGTGATGCAACCATCGGGCAAACTTCTGTACCAGTCGTATGCTACGCCGGCTAAACAACCGACGAACACTCTGGTAAGAAGAGCGTCATTTGGCTGAAGTTGAATAGTCATTACCTCAAAATGATTGATGAATTGACTCGGAGAAGTACTGCCATCGAACAGAGAGATTGTAGAGATTTTGTACTTTGGGGAAACGGGACGTCCTTCCATTCAACCGGATAGGGTTGTTTAATCCCCAACCTTTGTAGATTGTCTTTCTCTTTAAATGCTTCAAACTGGGTTCGTAAGAGTTTGACAGCTTCATTGGCGTCTTCTGGTGAAGAAGAAGGAGCAGGTTGAGTTGTAGTGGTAGGAGGAGGAACAGCATTGTAAGCACTACTTCCAGCTCCTGAATGGCTAGGCGTAGTTTGTACTTGCACTTGTACAGGAGGCATTTGGGGAGGCACTACCCCCAGCCCAGTATTGGCAGGTATTGAAGATGCTATGATCTCTGGACTAGTAATAGGTGTAGTTGGTGGTGTAACATGCTGTGCTACAATGATGGAATGCATACTAGCAACCATCTCAGCCATGGTTTTTAATTTGTCTTCGAGTGCAGCAATTCGCTGTTCTTGATTTGCGGAGGTTGAAGCATCTGGATCATCGGTGACAACATAAGCCGTCACTTCTCTTGGCACAGTAGAAGATACTGTTTGTTCAGAACTTTCACTGTATGCATCATAATCAGAAAACGAATCATCTCCTGACTGGGAAACAGGAAGATGACTTGAAGGATTTTGAGGAAGATTCCTTTGACCGATTGTATCTCGGCTTCGAGAACGGGTATGTTGAAATACTCCTTCAGAAGATTCTTGAAGTAATTCCAAATACCGCTGGCTTGGCTTGCGGATTCTACCATGCTTAGAGCATCTTTTACCCCCAGTGTCTCGGAAAGTCATGTTAACAGAAGCATACAAAACTTCGTCTTCTTCTGACATAGGTTCAGATTTAGCAAAAGTTAAACGATCAAAGACAGATCGTTTTGTCGTTTGACAACAGCATTGGATGATGACTTTATGATTACAGTGATGATCAGATGGTTGAGATGAAGATATTGAGACATTATCCTGTTTTTGTCTTAGATGTTCTCGAAGATCTACAACAGGACGAGGAAAGTTCCGAGGGATCTGTTCTTTGATAACATTTGGAACATGATTCCGATTCTTCAAATGTTTAGTCCCTTGAGTATACAGGGAAGTACTTACTTTATTGGTATAAGTGTCAGGATTTTTGACCTTGGAGATTTATTTCTGATGATGTTTGACCTTCGGCATTGGCTGTTTGCGTTTTACCGAAGTGGGTCGATTAAGATAAGTTCTGAGGTCAGCAAATTCACCCCCAGGAGTTTCTGTTTGAGACACTAACAGTTTTTCCTGTCTGGAACGACAAATTTGGAGAGTCGGGAGGTCCTGGAATTCTGCTATCGGAGTAGGCAGAATACCTCTTTGATTAGTACAAGTACTCTTGTTATAAAGGAAAGAAGAATCCTTGTTCACCAGAGTTCTCGAACTGATTGGTGCCGAGACACATTGAGATGGATCTTCTTCAGTAAAGACTGAAGAAGACTGAGAAAAGACCAAATTCCTTTGTTTTGAGATGAAGGGTTAGATAAAGAGCGTTTTCCTCTGTTATTTTCCAAGTCACGAGACAAGAAAGTTTGAGAAAAGACCAATGGACCTTTTCCTTTGCTTTGAAGAGAAGGAGGAATAGTCAAAGGACTACCCTCAGTGGATTGCGCAGAGGCAATAAGGTGTTTGGGAAGAGGAGTAGAATCTCTTCTTTTATTGTGAGAAGAAGGGAATTTAGCCAAAAGGCTGTTTTTCTTGGATTGCGTAGACTTGGTTTGCGTATGGATGGAAGGTGCACTAGTCATTTGTGCATTAGAAGCTTTGGTAGGATCAGGAGTTCTTGTCTTAGAATGCTTGGGATGCACTTTGGTTACTGGAGTGCTATTTTGCGCAGGAAAAGCCACTGCCAATTGCGCCAGAGTCATAGGAGTCTTCTGTTTCGACAAGGCAGCATATGAAGTAGCCTGTGCAACAGTTGTAACAGATTGCGCAGCCTTGACTGCAACAGATTGTGCAACAGTTGCTGAGACAGACTGTGCAACAGTTGGCACAGCAATTTGTGCAGCAGTCTGACTATCAGATTGTGCAACAGTTGGTACAGCATCCTTGGTGGCAAAAATGCCAGATTGTGCAGACTTGGAAACCCAAACTGAGCGCACTTTGCTCTTGGCAGAAGTGGCTACAATACGGGGAGTAGTCTTGGAGTTGAGCATCGCCTCATAGGCTGTCTGGTTGACCTTAACAACCAGCGTCTTCTGCGTCTTCCCGATAGACGCTATGTCACATTGAGTTGCTACTTCCTCGTCGGAGGAGCAAGTTGTCCCCAGCAGAGTCGTCATTTTGTTTGCAAAAACAAAAGTATAAAACTTTATTGATACAAACTGTAATAAAGATTACAAGAATTCTGGGAAAATTACAACTATAGTAATCCAATCTTGATGACGATTGCTTTATCCCTTGGACGATGTGAACTTTGAAGACGAAGCCTTTGAAGTTGAAAACAACTCTGGAAATTGAAGGCAAAAGCCTCTGAAGTTGAAGACAAAGGTCTCGGAAGAATGCAGCAGCACTTTGGCAAGAACTCCTGAACTCTCTGATTTCTGATCTCTGATCTTGATCCCCTTGAAATGAAGACTTAAAACTCTATTTATAGAGTTCTGAAAATAACTAACTTTCAGTTATTTTGGACTGCGCAAGCTGATTTGCGCAGCAACTGATTTGCGCAGCATTGGATTGCGCAGGCAGTTATTGGATCGTAGGCCAACTATCTGGGACACATGGCATCATTTGATTGAAATACGCATGATCGTGCATAGACAGTTGCCACGTAATAAGCAATTGATGGCATGAATGCCACATGTAATTTGTCAGTTATGTTGGTAGAATGCACAAAGTGAACTGCGCAGAAATG
This sequence comes from Iris pallida, assembly GCA_029216955.1. Lineage (NCBI taxonomy): Eukaryota > Viridiplantae > Streptophyta > Magnoliopsida > Asparagales > Iridaceae > Iris > Iris pallida. Next base: position 48,729,535 of record JANAVB010030220.1, on the reverse strand, counting down.
GTTTGCGCAACCACGGATTGCGCATGAATGGTTTGCGCAACCACGGATTGCGCTGCCACCTGTCAGCCGCCCTCGAGCACTGTGCGGCGTCAAAAACGAACGGCCTCCTCGTTATTCGTGTTGTCAGCTGTCAGGAAGATCTGATTTGATTCAGTCAATGATGACTTCTGCCACGTCAGCCTGCGCAGTTGAGAACATGCGCAAACCAACCTGCGCAAAGTGATTTCTGCGCAATCTGTTGTCTGCGCAACTCATCACAATGATGAATATCTTAAATTTTTGACTTTGTTGATTGATGCAACTTGATTTTTTAGGACCTACAGTCGCCTCGAAAAGAAGTCAACAAAAGAAGAGCCAGAGGTTGCTTCATGCAATGTAATCTCTAACTCCTCCTCAGTCTGAAGGGCGACTGGCAATTCCTCGTCCTCGTCCAAGAGCCAGCCGAGGAAAACCAAGACAACTATCCCATCCTCCAGAGTGTTTGAAGGCACTCGGGGGAGAAAGAAGATCTTGGAGGAAGCTGGGGGTAGTCAAATCCTTATTGATCCTCCTTCCGAAGACGAAGATGTCCTCAGGAGCACAGCTGGGGTAGATCTACATTCTGGAGACGAAGTCAGCTTTCCGGACATAGCTGGGGCTAGTCTAGCCCCTGTGGGTCTGCATCCCGAAGACGAAGAAGTCCTCCAAGGCATAACTGGGGGTAATGAGGCCCTTGTGGATACTTCTCCTGAAGACGAGGGTGTCCTCTAAAACATAGCCGGGGGTAGCCTAGCCCCTGCGGATCCGAGTCTCGAAGACGAAGAAGTCCTCTGGAACATAGCTGGGGGTAGCCAAGACGAAGCTCCGGGAACAACAACTCCTCTACAGGAGAGTGAGGCTGAAAGCGAAGCCTCAACCGAGCCATCCGACTCCAGCCGTGTCATGACAGTCTACATGGCTGGGGGTGACACCGAGTCGGACGCGCCACCAGCGGACCTCGTCCAGCGCATGGATACCCTGGAGAGAGGACTCAAAATCCTCTCTGCCTCCATGCAAACACTGACTCAAGCAGTATTTGAGATACGGTCAGCTTTGGCCAGGACGCCTTCTACCGGTCCCGACCCAGGGGCCAATGGAGAGTCAAGTGTACCCCCTCAACGGGTATCCTTGGATTCGGATCGCCGCGAAGCCCCTCGGACGTCGGAGCCCTCAAATGCTCAACTCCAGGTGGTACCACCTTCCCCGACTCCCAGTTCTACGGAAGACGTGGTCGAGATAATCAGGGACCTGCGCGAACGATTCGAGTCCAAGAATAGACAAGAGGAGCGCCAAAAGATGGGCATCCCCCAACCTTATCCCCTCGAATGGAACAAAGTGGTTTATCCTCCCAAATATAAACCACAAACATTGACGCCATACGACGGAAAGGACTCTCCGCTTCGCTATCTGACATACTTCCAGTACCAAACGGGACATCTTCCGAAGGAGGATGCGCTACTCACCAGCATATTTGTTGGGGGCACAGAAAGGAGTGGCGTACGACTGGTACTGCAGCCTCCCCGACAATTCTATATCTTTCTTCGACGACTTGACGCACCTTTTCCTCGACCGTTTCTACGACGGCGGGAAGGACATGACAATGGCGTCTCTCATAGAGATACGCCAGAAGGAGAAGGAAATAGTTCGGGTATTCATCGAACGCTTCCGACAAGCCTGCTTCAGACTGCCCCCGGGCATGCCAGAACATGCACTCCTCTCCTTCTGCAGCATGAACATGCTGTCTGCTGTCAAACTCTGGCTCAACTCTACTCCTCCTTCCGACTGGAGTTCCTTGATCATTGAAGCTGAAGCAGCAGAAAAGAAGGCGTCCTATGCTCGTCTTCTGGGAGTTAGTTTCCCTGCCTTTGAGGACAAGGGGAAGCGGCCTGCAGCCAACAACCCCGGACGAGAGACGAAGGGGAAACAGGCGTTGACTGTCAATGCCTCAAAAGGTGCATCAGCACCTACTCAGAAGCCTCCACTTGCACCACGGCCAAAGAAGGTTTATTCGTTCAACGATGAAGACACCCTGCAACTCTTTGAGATACTGAAGCAGGGTGACAAGATCAAGCTGTCGGACCCGAAGCGTCCCGACGAGGTTGGGAAAGTAGACAATCTGAGGTACTGTCACTACCATCGGTTTGTCGGACCCCCAACCAAGGACTGCTACGTCCTCAAGAACTACATCCAGCACATGATCAATACGGATGTTATCTCCGTCGACTACGAAGAGAAGATGGTTTCGGCCAACGTGGTGTCACTCCAGTTTGGCACCTTGCCGCCAACTACAACACAAGATGGCGTCGTCCCCATCCCGAAGGCGACAATGGAGGTGGTTAACTTTTCACCTACTCGTGACAACGTGAGTGGACTCATTCCACTCACCACATCTCGGGGAGAGATCTTATGGGTTTACCCTGATCTTGTCTCCGAGGTTACTCAATCGGAGGTACGTTCTGTCTCCAGAACCAAAGGCAGGAAGATCAAGTCTTGCCGTATGGTCTCTTCCTCTGCGGAAGAGGCACTTCCTGTATAGACGCGTTCACAACAGAACGTCCAACCCGATGAAGCTGCCGTCGAAGTGGTGCCTCCTTGTACCATCCCTGCTGCCCAGGAAGAGAGCCCATCTAAGCCCCCAGCAGCCAATAAGCAGAAGCATGTAGAGGCTCATTTCGACAGACCTCTACGAAAGGAGAATGCTTCGGGGCTAGCCAAGCCCCATAACTTCGATATACTGGCACAACTGGCCAGTACACCTGCCCGCCTATCTCTGTTTGAGATCCTTCGTCTTTCCAAAGACACTCGCGAAACTCTCTGTGAAGCCCTGAAGGATGCTGAGTCCTTCATCAGTCAGGTTAAGCAGCCTAAAGATCTCCCAACTACATGTGCGCACTGTCATTGTGCGGATAAGGTTATCCCCAATATAACCTTCACCCAACAAGACATGCTGCTCAAGCACAACCGACACAATAGGCCGCTGTATTATACAGGGTATATTGGTTCTGTCAAGGTAAAGCGGATTCAGATCGATCCGGGGTCTTCCCTCAGCATCATTTCGAAGACGCTGCTCTCAACACTGAGGATCCCAATGTACCGATTGGCGCCTTCCAACACAACAATCAGTGGCTTCAATGTTAGCAAAAGCGAGCCACTGGGCAAGATACGGCTAAAGTGCCATATCGGTAACCTCAGAACCGAGGTGACCTGCTATGTCGTAGACGCCGACGTCAACTATAACCTCCTGTTGGGTCGTCCATGGCTGCATGAGTACATGGTGGTGCTATCCATACTCCACTAATGTATGAAGTACGTGTCCACCAACGACGTCATCCGGACGGAGATCGCGGACATTGACCCTTTCAAAGGGGTTGAAGCCTACTTCACCGATTCCTCCTTGTACAAGTCACCTGACGAGGAGGAAGCCAATGATGCTGACGACGAAGCAGAAACGGCAGCAGAGCCGGACATGGAGCCTGAGATGACTCCCGACGCTCCTTTGAAGATCCGACTCAAAGGCAAACCGCCTCAGAAGTTGCCTCCCATGAACATCAAGCTACCCAGAAAAGCACCAACTGCTCCTGAAGCTCCCTTGAAGATACGACTCAAGGGAAAGTCGCCTCAAATATCGGCTCCCCTTGTCGCAAAACTACAGGGAAAGGCACCAATTACCGGAGGCACAGTGGAGGCACCTCTGAAGGTGCGTCTTAAAGGTAAGCCGCCGCAATCCAAGCTGCCAGAGAAGGCTCATATAGTCCTCTCGGACCCCAAGACCAAGGCTGTGGTGGACTCTCCCGATCCAATCCCAGTACTCACAGATGAAGAGCTAGGGGAATATATCTCTGCTGATGTAGGCGCACCCTCTCTGAACAATGTAATCCCGCGGGATAAAATCTCGTATTTCATCAATAATAGAGTATCTTTTAATTATTCTAGTCTTCCACATTGGAATGCCATGTATACATTAGATAACGCTCTACGGTCGTTGCAAACACAAATAACGACTGTCCATCATGTAAATCGAGTAGTCCCGTTCCAAGGGATCTGTTCTGTAGTCCCACCGCAGAGTCGAGACGAAGAATCCATCATTTTCGGCAAAGTTGAGCGTCATCAAGACCTCCCGCCACTCGAGCCAGAACCAGATACCGTCAGAATACAAGTCTATCGGTACACGGACAAGGCAAAGTACCTCATCCAAAAGATGGGTTACGACCTAAAAAGCAACAAAGGCCTGAACTACGGCAAGGGTCGACGTCTTCCTCTCCGGCTTCCAACACCTAAAGGAAAGTCGCAAGACTACTATAATCGAACTCGACGGGGGATAGGCTATGTCACGCCGCCGTCAACTCCAGAGAGTACGAAGGCAGAAGAAGCAGAACATTCTCACTCATCCGAAGCATCAACTTAGGATTCCGATACCAGTATCGACTCAGTCTTCAAGAGAGTGCTGTCAGCCAACATGACATCTGCACAACCTCGAGAAGATGAAGGCGAAGACCAAGCGCCAAAATTCTTCGAAGAAGAACCCTGGGCTCAACGCTTAGGAGAACAACAAGAGTCTCGTTTTGAGCTACGCGAACCCCCTACCGAAGACGAAGTCGAACAGATCGACCTTGGGGATGGATCTTCTTTCAAACCCATCTTCATCAGCAAAAGCCTAAAAGAGAAAGACCGGGAGTCTTTAATCCAACTGGCTAAAGAATATATTGATGTCTTCGCCTGGAGCTACGAAGACATGCCAGGACTTGATCCTCATGAACGCTATCGATCAGGAGGTGGACAAACTCTTGACCAGCGGCTTCATCCGTGAAGAACAATACCCGGATTGGATAGCCAACGTCGTCCCTGTCACCAAGAAGAATAGGAAGATACGAGTCTGTATCGACTTCAGGGATCTCAACACTGCTTGCCCGAAGGACGAATTCCCACTTTCAATCACAGATGTGATGATCGACAACACATGTGGCTTCGAACGCATGTCTTTCATGGATGGGTATTCGGGCTACAACCAGATCAAGATGTTCCTCGATGACGCAAAACACACGTCATTCAGGACTCCGAAGGGGGTTTTCTGTTACACAGTGATGTCCTTCGGCTTGAAGAATACCAGTGTGACATACCAACGAGCTATGAGCACCATCTTCCGTCAGCATCTTCGCAAGACAGTCGAATGCTATGTTGACGACATCACAGTCAAGAGCCGTCTCAAAGGAGATCACCTACAAGACCTGAAGACAGTCTTCGATCTCATGCGGGCGCATCAACTCAAGATGAACCCCGCTAAATCCTTCCTGGGGGTTTCTAGCGGAAAGTTCTTGGGCTTCATTATCACGACGAAAGGCATTCATGTCGATCCCGAGAAGACCAAAGCCATCCTTGACATGGACCCTCCGAAGAACCTCCGAGAACTTCGAGGCCTGCAGGGGCGTCTGGCATACATCCGGAGGTTTATAGCAAACCTTTTCGGAAAATGTCAACCCTTCACCCAGCTCATGAAGAAGGGAGTCTCTTACGTCTGGACAGAGGAATGCCAAAAAGCTTTCGACGATATCAAAGCTTACCTGACGAGTCCGCCAGTCCTAGTGGCACCCGTCGCCGGCAAACCATTCCTCCTCTACGTCCGTGCCATGGATCATTCCCTCGGCGCTTTGCTGGCTCAGAACAGCGATACAGGCTATGAGCAAGCCATCTACTACCTCAGTCGAACACTCATCGGGGCCGAACACCGGTACAACCCCGTTGAAAAGGAGTGCTTGGCGTTGGTGTTTGCCATTCAGAAGACCCGCCATTATGTCTCGGGCCAGACAATTCATGTCATCTCCCGAGTCAATCCACTCAGAGTTCTCATGACGAAGCCAGGATCATTGAACTCCCGGCTAGCTACATGGGCGATCCTTCTAACGCCATATAACATGGTGTTCGTTCCGCAAAAAGTCATTAAGGGTCAAGCTCTGGCCGACTTTTTAGCTGTACACCCCATCCCAGATTCCTCAAGACTCTATGAAGACATCCCGGATGAGGTCCAAGAATCAAACGTCACCGAAGAAGGCTCCGTCTGGCGGATATTTTTCGATGGCGCTTCAAGGACAGTCCCCAAAGGCCAAATCATCGCAGGAGTGGGGGTGGTATTAGTCTCCCCCGATCAGCTGGTCATCCAGCGTGCTTACTCCCTTTCAAAGCCGTGCTCCAACAATGTTGCCGAGTACAACGCGCTCATCATAGGACTCCAGCTGGTGCAACAGCTGGGGGTGAATCATCTGGAAGACTACGGTGACTCAAAACTCGTCGTAAACTAGATCAGAGGGCAATACGAGGTTCGCCATGAAGACCTGATCCCTTATCATGAAGTTGCGTTGAACATCATTTCAACATTTGCCAAGTTCTTCATCGAACATGTACTTCATTTGCAAAATCTGGAGGCTGACACTCTGGCTGGCCTCGTAGCCTCGTTAGCAGCACCTCTCGGGACTCAACACTATGTCACGGTAGTTGGTCGAGACTTGGTCTGTCCTAAAAACAACCTGTGCTCACAAATGGCCCAGGCCATGCCGACAAATACTGGTGTTAATGTCCGAGACTGGAGATTCCCGTTCATCGACTTTGCTGTCTACGGAATTCTTCCAGAAGACTCGAAAGAAGCCGTCTCAGTCAGGAGGCACTCCCTTCGATTCTACTACGATACAGCTACTAAAATGCTGTACCGACGCTCCTACGATGGACTTCTCCTTCGATATTTATGCAACGAAGAAGCAGCCGAAGCCCTTCGAGAAGTTCACGATGGAACCTGCGGAGCCCATCAACCTGGCCCTAAGTTACAGGATCGACTGCGACGCATGGGCTACTACTGGCCCACCATGGCAGCCGACGCTGTCGACTATGCTAAGAAGTGCCATGCGTGCCAGCTTCACGCCGACTTCATCCATACACCGTCAGAACCACTACATCCTACAGTTGCCTCCTGGCCCTTCGAAGCCTGGGGCATGGACATTGTAGGACCGATCACCCCTCCTTCATCAAGGGGATACCGCTTCATCCTAGCCATCACCGACTACTTCTCCAAATGGGCAGAAGCAGTCCCGCTGGCAGAAGTAAAGAGCCCCAGGGTGATCAGCTTCATCAAGCACCACGTCATCTACCGTTTCGGGCTACCCCGGAGGATCATCCACGATAATGGTCCTCAGTTCATCAGTCATGTTTTCAGCAGATTCTGTGACAAGAATCGCATTCAAAACGTGGCCTCAACCGCCTATAATCCGGCAGCAAACGGATTAGCCAAGGCGTTCAATAAGACTATCGTCAGGCTACTCAAAAAGGTCGTGTCATCCAACAAACGCGACTGGGACGAAAAGCTCGGCGAATGCCTTTGGGCCTACCGCACAACGGTACGGACCTCGACAGGCAACACACCATTCTTTCTGGTCTACGGGAGCAAAGTGGTACTACCTCTCGAGATCCAGATACCCTTACTCCGCGTAGCAATCACAAACCAACTCACAGAAGAGGACAATCAATGTCGTCGTCTGCGAGAACTGGAGGCACTTGACGAAAAGCGTCTCCTAGCTCAACAATGCATCGAACTCTACCAAGCCCGTATATCACAGGCTTTCAACAAGAAGGTCAAGCAGAGGACCTTCCAAGTAGGCGACCTGGTTCCGGCAGTCAGGAGGCCGATGGTGTTGACTCACAAGACACCAGGAAAGTTCGAGCCCAAGTGGGAAGGACCTTTCATCATAGAGACGGTATACTCAAACGGTGCTTACCGCCTTGCCAAATCCAATGGGGATTTGTTCATGATGCCCATCAACGGCAAGTTCCTAAAGAATTACTACTCCTGACATCTTTCAGACACGTACTTCCATCTCTACCCAACAAGGGAGTCCGTGGACCCAATCATCAGAGCTCACATACAATTCCCTTCCACAAAATCATATGCTTCTGGAACCCAGCTGTTCCGTGGCATCCTCCAGTAGAAGGACAACCACGTCCATATCACCTCTGAGTTATCCCTCCTACACCCTACAAAGCGGAATCTTACACTCCGTAAGACTACGCTACCCATCATGTTTACTACGTCCACATTACCTCTGAGTAAATATCCCGTACAGACAACCTCTGTGTTGTCGTACATTGATGGCAGAACTTCCACGTCCACATTACCTCTGAGTAGTTTCGCGTATCCCCCAGAGTCATTCCTACCACGTCCATAACACCTCTGAGTAGGAAGATTCCATCATTTGAATCCCATATTTGCCATGTCCACATCACCTCTGAGCAAACATGTTGGTTCTCTCAAACTTATTATCTGTACCTAAAAACCAAGGTGCGCAAAAGATAATAGGTCCACACAAATTATCAAGTTCATGACAGCAAAAGTGAACACACCAAAAAACTTTGTATTCTTTATTTTTTTCAAAAAAGAGAGTAAAAGATTACACCCCCAGCAAAGAGTAGCAAGATACACAAAAAGAAGAGACTACAATCCCTAAACATCCTCGGGGTTGGCCAAAAGCTCTTCAATCTGATGCCTCATGTCTGTCGCCCGAGTCTCCACAGTCGCCAGGACCCGGCGTTCAGCTTCTTGACGCATCGCTTCTATGGCTTCAGGAGAAGTGTCATCCTCATGCTTCTCATCCAACTGTTGCCGCTGCTGAGCCAGGGCAAGAGCTCGGTGGGTGAAAGCTGCTTCCTCATTCTTGAATGCTACATGTTCAGCCTGGACACGCTCGACATCTAAAAGGAGTCGGGCCCGCTGGTCCTCAAGGCGGCGGATCTGGGCATCAACCTCCGCGAATACTAGCATCCAACGCAGCTCGCAACTCCACCTTCTCCTATGTAAACTGAGACAACCGCTCCACTGCAGCTTCAGTCTCAGCCACCTCGCGTTCCCAGACACCCACGGTGGCCTGGTAAGAGGACTCAGTCTCAGCGATCAGCTTCTCCTTTTTCGCGTCTATCAGAATGGAAAGATCATTTCGCTGGATACACTGGAACTCAGAAAGTAGCTGGTCCAGCTCGGCCACCGAGGCCTCCAGAATCTCGGCCATATGATCATGGCCCTGGTGGATACGTATCAGATTGATGTGAGGGAGTGCCAGGGTTTTCGCCATCGCAAAACTCCCGTTGGCATTCATCACCACCGACACACCCCTCTGTAGCATCTTATATACCGCCTCAACAATGAACTTCACATACTCATCTGCATCCGCCAGCACCTGCGGCGTCATAGCAGGAGTTGGAGGAGCTGCTCTAGTTAGCGGACCGGAAGAGGGTCCGCCGACCTCAACCCGCGAGGCTGGAACCTCGACATCAACAGGATCCTCAACAGGGGCTTGACTACTAGCCTGAGGAGCCAAAAGAATAGGAGGAGCCGATAGAGGCGTCGATATCGTGCCCCAAGTAGAAGGAGTGACTGAGGGTTCCGGCAAACCCTTATCCTTCTCGAGCTCAGAGGGACCATCGACATCAGCGGCTACCTCATTCGTCCCCAACATGCTATCAGCAGGCAGTACGGGACATTCCCCCTGCCAGAATAGCAAGATCGGCACTTGGCTCCAGACTCGGCTCCCCTGGAGTCAGGACCAGCAGACGAGTCTCATTTTCCTCATCAAATCCCTCTACAGGGACAGGATCTGTCGCCACCTCCCGGTCGGCAGCCACCTCAGCTACCACTGCTGAGTCTGGGGTAGGGCTCGGCAGCGCTACAGCTGACCTCCCCTCATCATGACAAGGAGGGGAATCAACCCTCTCCTCTGTTCCAATCACATCTGTTGCCCCCGCAACAGACTCTTATAATTCTGGAGGAACGTCATCTGAAGACGACGAACTCCACTCTACTTCCTCATCAGGAAGCCCCGTGTCCATAGGACCCTCAACATCCAAGGCCCCCATGGCAGCTTGCACCATCCCGGAAGTTACCGCAACCTCAGTGTCTCTTTCGACCAATTCTGGAGGTACTAAAACCTCCGCAGGAATAACATCTTCAGGATTCTCTTCCATTGGGGACATCACCATCGGAGGAATTCGCTCGTCAGAAGAGCTTGCCACCTCCTTCGGTTTACTGACACCCGGTTTCGAAACTCGGGTTTTCTTCTTCGACGATCCCTACAAGAAGAAAAGCACAAGTCACCAAAATGATAAGATGAGCCAAATTACGGAGGACTCTTTACCTCAGGGACTGATTCCAGTGACGCAGCCTTTGGAGTCGTCACTTTCCTCGGCCTTTTTGGTACAGACGAACCGGCTTCTGCGTCAGCCCGTCTCTTTCCAACAGAGGGATCTCTCACTGATGCTACAGCAGCAGCCCGATATCCCGCCAATTCTGGTGGACGATATGACCGAGCCGCCACCAACATATTCGTCGTGGCCTCTAGCTGAGTTCCAATGATGAAACTGGTCTCCCTATTATAATCAGGAGACACAGTATTCATGGTACAATACAGCTTAACGGCCGAATACAGGATCTGTGGCCGAGGGTTGCGAACTGGCGTGGTAAAATGAACACCAGTGCACCCGGCATTGTAATATTGCCAGCCCCGGGCTCCATCCAATAGACTCCCGACAAACCCCAGACTGTTACTGGGATTCCGTAACATTAGCTGGGGTAGCCAAACTGGCGAGCAAACCGGCTTGGCAGGTATAGCTCCAAATAACACCTATTTTGGTTGCGGTAGACCAAGTGAGAAGGCCGAATACTTTGCAACCAACGAAAACCCCATTTCGGCAGAGTAATCGCATCTTCACCAGAGTCGTCCAAATCTTGGTCAGCCTCGAAATCTTTGAAGATGGAACCGACCTTGACAATCTTCCACCCCTGAAGATAGGACAAAACTCTCCTGCAAACAGGGATGCCAGTGTGCAACCACTTCCTCTTGTAGAAACGTAGAATAAAGGCGTCACCTTCAACGTGATCCTCCTCCGGGCCTGGACTCATCACGTTTGGATGATGTAGAATCAATCATCCCATCAGATAATGGAATGGTAGCTCGGCCCGGGGAAAGTTGTCGTTCCTACCTCTTCCATGGATCACATCCTCAGCAAAGGTCCTCAAGCCCCGCAATAGGTTACACACCATCGCAGGGAGGAGAGCCAAAGGGCGACCAAAAGCCAATTTTACTGCTGGCAAAATGAGATTTCGGTGTACCCTCTCCACAGAACCAGATCCGCCCGCGAACACACAATCCCGGAGCCATATCATCAAGTACGCAGTCAATACTGCCTTAGATGACATCCGGTGCACACAATGCCAGAAGCAGCTATACGCGTTCTCGCCACTCTCATTTAAACGAGGGGCCCTCTCGTCCAACCGGCTCATTTCAGAGGTCATCTTCGCGGGTTTCAGCCCTTACGAAGTCATAAATCGGATCTTCGAGGAATCTGCCAAATCCTGCTTGAAGACGTAATCCCTCCAAGCAGTCACATGAGGTTGAGACTTGCCTTTCTCCCTCCATTGCATTAGATAATGATGGCTTGCTACCTCTTTGAAGGCAACCATTATCTCCGGGTCCTTCTTTTCCAAGACAAGGATCTCTTCGTTTGACAGGAAATATTCCTCGTACGGTTCAGAGCCCCAGGGAAGCCTGGATACCTCGTACATTTCGTGGAGAGCCAATCCCAACTCTTCCACTGGAGTAAAGAAAGTGCCAGTCTGGGTATTGAACATTTCCAAGAGCGCAAGGAACATATGCTTATTGAGATCCATGCCAGCCTGTGTGGCACGGATAGCGGCCGTCAGCCCAACCTCTTTAAGCTCAGCCTTGAACTTCGACAACACCCAAAGGGTCAAGTTGTCCCACTTCGACATGTGGTGACACCAACCTTCAATCCTAAAGCTACCTTTCGGATACATGACCCTCGATGTTAGCATCCGATTTTCAAAGGTCGAAGCACTGAAGACAAATGTGTCATTAGGAACCTCACTATAAAGGCTCCCATGATGCAAAGTTCGGCAACTAAACGAGGGACTGGCTCGCGAAGCGGCCAAGGTATCCCTTTGATTTGAAGTAGCATCAATCGAAAGAATACCTTCCAAAGCCCCTCATTGAGAAGGAGTAAGTTCTCAGGGCATCCTTCTCTTGGAAGCTAAACGGTAGAAGGCCGTCAGCGGCAACTGGCGTTCAAGTTGTCGCATATACATAACCATGCCCTTCGCAGAGAAGAACCAGTCTTCTCTGATCTTCAGTATCTTTGCCTCGGTGGATATCAGGCGGTCATCGAACAAAAAGACAGGTTTTAAGAAGGTCACATCCTCGGATTTAGCAGATTTTAGTTTACCGCTCTCCATCATACTCTGGAGGAAAATCGGCAACTGATTCTGGATCTGCAGCATTCTCTCAGGAGGTTGATTCTGTAGGATAGCATCCTTCGCAGGGTTGATAATCTCCTCGTCAAAATCAACTCCCATTTGACAAAGAGAAGTATCCAGAAGGACTTCATTCAGCAAAGGGATTGTCATCAACACTGATACAATAAAAACAAAAGTCAGGCAAAAAAAGCTTTAAGAAGACAAAGTGTGTCAAGCAGCCTGGCGCATCATCAGGGTGTAAACCCATACGCGTCAGCAATGTGGCTTCAGAGCATCATCAGGGTGTTAACCCATGCGCGTCAACAGTGAAGCTTCGGCGCATCATCAGGGTGTAAACCCATGCACGTTAGCAGTTAAACCTCGGTGCATAATAAGGGCCTAAACCCATGCACGTCGGTAGGATAAAACCTCGGCGCATCATCAGGACAGAAGTCCATGCGCGTCGGCAGCAGAGAGTTAGGGCACACCAACTCAGCCGTATGATCCGAAGCTCGTCTGAATGGAAAAGACGACACCCACCCGTCACCGCAGGACGAACGTCGGCCGGAGTCACAATGGCGATAGGAGCGTCTTCTTCGACGAACTCCGTAGGCTCATTTTTCTTGCCAGTACCGCCGCGAGGAGTCTTGGGAGCCATTCCTTGAAAGAAGAAAGTTAGGGTTTTTCAAAGAAGAACTCTAAAAGACAAAAGCAAAGAGAGGAAGAACTCTCTCTCTCTCCTTCTCACGCTTATTTATAGGCTCAGTCGCACGCGTGAACCGATGAAGTGTGACCTCAGCCGCCGCCTCGGGTTCTGTGGGGAGATAACTGCAAATAAATCCAAAAAAGATCATCATTAATCTTCTTGGTTATTGAGGCGTTATCATTTTGCATTTACTGAGAGGGGCATGCGCCCCACCACTGATGCGCGGAGTATCCATGCGCCCGAACAGTCATGCGCCCCGACAGTCATGCGCCCCAACCACCATGCTTCTTATTCAAAGTATTCCAAAACTTGACAAAAAGTTTTGAAAACTTTGAAGGGGGTCTTATAGAAGTGTGGAATTTCATGACCAGAAATCCTATGTGCCAAACACTACACGCACCAGGGAGCTCAGATGAAGTACTCAACACAGAAGCAAAAGAATAGACATCAAAAGAGGATTTTTATTTTTATATAAAAGTCTATTACATGTCTAGGTGCAGCAATCACCATGCGCTCTCAGCCAGGCGCATCCCTTCAGCAGCTCAGTTATGTGGATTCTCAGCTATGTGCATCCCTTCAGCAGCTCAGTTATGTGCTACCCTTCCAGCCAGGCTCATCTAATGCTTCGACTAATAAAGCATTTATTGAGCAGAACGAGGGTGGCAATCAACCCTCTAGCTGGAGGAGGAGCTCCCCAAACCGAGGAAGAATAGAGCACCGCAAATGAAATCGCGGCTAAAGGAGCAGCTTTCAACACAACCAGAATGGGCAACACCCACTCTGACAGAAGAAAGAACCTCCAAAGGCGTAGCACCGCCATTCCGATCTGTGGCTCTTCCAGCATAACGGAGACGAGGCTCGAGCATCCCGATCTTTGGATGCAACAGGCACCTTCTGCCTGCCTCGGAAGCCCTCGACTCCGATTTTTGGATGTAACAGCCACCTTCAAGTGTCTCAATGAAAACAATACGTCGCATCTTCACCCTCGGGAGCATCTCATCAACAGAATGCACTCGAGTAAAGAAATTCATGTCGGGAGGACGTGAGAGAACGAGAAGCAAACTCTCTCCATACCACTATTTATAGGCCGAACAAATCAAACCCATGTGCCAAGTAGATGGCTCTCCGAATCCCGTGCAATGAATTTGCATTAAATGGATGAACCAGACGCTTCGAATTCAGCCAAGTTAAAAAATGGCTATTTAAAGCACTCAAAGAACGGAACAGTCGCACCAAAAGATGTGTCACGCGGAGCAGATGCGCCGGTCAGACCGCGCATCACACAGACGCGCCTCTCAGCACCGAGCGCTTCACAAGCATGCGCCCCCATGCGGCCCCATGCGCCTAGTGGAATGCCGATCGATGCGCCCACTCCAACAGTCCATCACCTGTCAAAAATATTAAATGCTGAAGTCTGACAGAGTTGGCAGCACGCCTCTCGAGGAATGAACAGTTGACAGCTTTTTTCAGAAAATGAAGCGTCGCCAACGTCGGCATCATCATTACTCTTCTCCGACGGTTACAGCCACGTGGCCGCCCAACCACTCGTATGCGCCTCCGCAGCCATGTGCCCAAAGCTTTGCATGCGCCTCAAAAGCCATGCACCCCAGACTTCTCTCTGATCCCAAAAGACAGAAGTAAAGTCACTACTGAAGCTTCGCATGTGCCTCAAAAGCCATGCGCCATGAATGGTTCGTAACTCCTAAAAAGTTATAAGCCAAAGTCTCCTCATGCGCCCCATCCCAGGCGCATCCTACCAGATCATTCTCCACCAAATCCGAGATCTCTGAGCCATGGGCCGATCCCAAGATCTCAGCAACAGAAAGATCCTCTTCTCTGCTACGTGTCGGCCCACAACAGCAGTATGAAGAATTCAACCCCTCAATCAGGGCGTATCGTCCATGCGCCTCCATCAGCAATCTCCACGTGGCGTCCCCGCGTCCAGGTGCATCCGACATATTTACGCATGAGCAGCCAGCCTGCAAAGTTATAAATAGAGGAATCATTTCCTTCGTCCACACACACACACAGACGAACATACATAGACAGACAGAGACATCGCACAACCAGAGAGGCAGATACAGACACTCAACGTCTTCCTCCTCTCAGCAAGCTCCAGCACCCAGAGCAATCCAGACCTTCAGAGAACCGATAACCATCGTCAGATCGTCAATGGAGTCAACGCATTACCACTCGCTCCATCGGCACAAGGGACCCAGATAAACAAAAGTGTACTCCTAGGACTACATCTAAGTCCTATATTATAATACTGTTCTGTTTGTATTGAAATTTACATCAAAAGATTTTAATGGCAAACACGGGGGTGATCAAACTTGCATGGCGTGGCAATTTGTATGCTTCGACTTGTGGTTTGACACGAAGGTGGACTCGAGAATGACTTAGCGTGCGTGACGGTCGAATTTGAGGATTGCGTAGGTCCAATCCGCGTATCGAGAATGAATTAGTCTATACGCAAGCAAGAGTTACGTCCCGATGAGAATAATTATTATGCGGGAGCGTTGCATGGTGATTCATGAACCACCGTGGATAATCGGACTCGCGTGAGATTAGGGCGCAACGTATTATCGAGCTAGACGACCTCGTGATCGAATACATGAATTGGTTAGAATGGATACATGCGTTGATGCGAATAGGTGATCGTGCTCGATGTTTAGAAATCTGAGTGATGCGAGCTTGGGTAGAAATTCTCGTATTATCGACTTGGTTTGACCCTAGGATTGGGGTCAGTGTTGGCATTATTGTTGGAGAACTATGATTCCAATCCTGACGTTGACTTAGCCTTGTGAAACGGCCTAGCGGTTAGGCGAGACGCCCCTGTTTCATGAGTTGGCAATCGAAAGATTAATCTTGAGGATTGGCATGGATGGATAGTGTGAATCACGAATATAGGAATACCCCTCACGAGATTCGGCTGACATGTATATATGTCAGGGACGTCTGCGTATGTGCATGATGCGACTCGAGTGAGAACGACGAATTCTCTATCATGCGGTTTGGCTGAATGCATGTATTTTGGGGACGCCTGGAATGCGTGTACGATCCGGCCAAGTGATATGTTGAGTTCTAGTGAGACCTGGGGAATGGAAAGTGTCGAGGATTTGAGATCGTGTTAAAGGAAAAGATTGAAAGTAGTACGAGCCTGGCTTGGAATCGAAGTAACGCGTAGGTGTAGTGTGCATGATAAGTTATGGCGTACCTCGCACGACGGTTATAGCTCCGTGTCTAGGCACGATTAAGTCTTGGCCATAGAAATTATGATGGCTTGCCTTCAGGAAAGTCTCGAGGACGAGACTTGTTCTGAGTGGTGTATGTTGTAGTGCCCCGTCCCGCAAAAGTCAATCGGAGGAATCGAAACGCCGACGACGTTCGGACTTAGCCTTACAACGGCTGCTCGAAGGCTCGTTCGGTCGAAGCGACTCATCGCTCAGGTGGGGTAGTTTCGATGAACTTGCCTCATCTTTGCCTTCACATAATAAATCGTATATTTTCAACTTGCACAAGTAGGCTTAATAATAAAAGAGACGAATCCATATAGCTAAAAGGGAATAATCCCGATAGGTCGAATTGAGTTAGAACATGGAAAGGTCCAATGGTCGGCTTAGAGTTGGTATACGGCGTGCTTTGAAAATGACACTCGGTCCTTCGTCCCGTGGCTTGGGAGAAGAAAAGTTGGTCTTCGACACAAAACTATGAATTTGCCTAAGTCATAGGCGTCGCCCGCATGAATGCTCGATAAAGCATGCACGCTTCCACTGCGCAAGGCTTGGCATAGCCTTTGCTCATCCCTCGGGTCAAGTTTTAGGCTTGAGTAAGTTAGGCAAAGTTATGCCGGTCGACCTAAGTCATTCCAAGTGCTGTCCCGCTCATTCTGCGGTTGTCAAGTTAAATAGTCCCACAATCCCAAGGCCCGTCATATGAGGTATGACTTGGGAGATAGCGTTGCGTAGAACACGAGTCAGTTTAAGGCACGAGCCACGGTTGGTTCAGTAGAAAGTTAGCCACGGTCTGTCGATACTTAAGGAAACACGTTATGTTCAAGTTAAGTTGGAAGGCTATACAGTAGCCGTTCCCTGAGTTCAAAGAATGTTAAGTCTAAACAATGGTTAGTCGCCGAGAGAAAATAAGTTGGAACTGTAGTTCAGTCGCCGAGGCAACCCTGGTTTGGGCTCTGCAAAGGAAGTGTGAAAAGTGGAAGAAGTAAAGCAAAGGAACTAAGTGATGATGATGAGACCATGCAATCACGTTAAGTCTAGAAGTTAACGTAGACGCGTGGTCATGGACAACTTGTCGACAAGGGCGATGGTTCTTCGGATCGGCAACCTTGGGCCAGGGACCAATCCGGCCTAGGAAGAACAAATTTATAGCCGAGCTGGGTAATAGGCAATTGGTAGTACGGGGACTTGTATCGGAGATCGCTACTTGCGGTACAAGGATCCCGTTTGCCAGGCTATGTCCACGATGGCTTGTTAATGCCAGTGACCATTCATATAGATATATCGGCACGAGCGGGAATCCGCGTGTGTGCCTTTGAATTGAGTTGAGTTGAATGTGTATGCAGTTAGAGAACACAATGTTTGGGCCTAAGATTTGGCTACAACGAAGGCGGCATACTTCGGCACGAGATGTGGCGTCATGTGTTATGTCGTTGGTATAAGAGTTGCATTAGTTAGACTTGAGCTGTTGCGAGTTAAGCCGAGAAGGGCCGTAGGGCAAGTTGGGTGAAATAGTAGTTGAGTTGCTGGGCACGACCTCGAAATGTGAGGCACGGCCGCGTTGTCAAAACTAAAGTATAGGCAAGATTAAGCGAGGAGGCGCTGCCTCAGAGATATTGAAGCACCAATCGAGTTCATGGCACGACCGAGTTGTTACGTCCCAGAGTTTGGCACGAAAGACAAGTATGAGTCGGTGCGTTGACATTACAAGCAAACAAGAAGGTCTTGAGGCAAGGATAAGGATGTTATCGGTACGATAACACGGTCACACGAAAACAGAGTCTATCGTGTAGTTGCGTCTCTGATTATGGCCGTAAGGCAAAAATAACTTGATAGGTTAACGTTATTGGCACGAGAAGGGTCTAAGGCAAAGTATGAGTTAACGTCGTTGTGCAAGCACGGGATGGTCCTCAGACACAAGTATGCCAAGGCGTCCGTCATAAAACTGATCCTAAGACAAGACTAGAAAGACAATTGATAAGAATGGACTATGTTGCACAAAGTAAATCAAACATGTTGGTTTTGTATGGGTGGACGAGGAGCTCACTCCACCAGTACAGTTGAGTACTGACACCCACATAGTTTTCATGTGCAGGCGCAGGTAGAAGCTCGTGGCGCGGATCTCGCTTGGATGCGTCGAGGCATGGAGTTCCTTGGCGATTTGAAGCGTATGGCCGCGTGAAGTCAAGATGTATATGGGACATAATGTGTGGACATTGCCTTCCGAAGCTTCTGCTGGCTCAAGCATTTTATCGAGAGGTGAGGGAGAGCAGAGTGACTTGTAAAATGAGAGAAAAGTGAGCACGAGAGACTTGTAACATGGCTTGCGCCTATTGTAATTTGATTGTTCAATATCAATAAAGAGTTCTTTTGAATAACTTGTGTTTTGATTTTAAATTCCGCTGCATGTTCAATGTTTCTGCTTGGAACTTCTGTGCGACGACCCCGTCGCAGCCGCTGAAATCGGCCGTTATGGAACCCGCCTTGCACGAGCGCAATCTAGGCTCGTGCGGCATCACGCCTTAGCGAGGACGATCGCTCCTACGGGAGCGGAGCGTGACAATAATTGACTTAGATTTTGTAATAGATCACCATCCAATGGTTAAGATTAATTTTCCCTTCTATATATACCCTTCTACTTTCTCTCTCATTCCTTTTTCCACTCTTTCTTCCTGCCCTCTCCACTTTCATTCATCTTCCTCAAGAGCATAGGAAGCTTGGCCTTGAGTCCTAGAGTGTGGTTTTGTACCCCTCTTTGTGGTGGAGTAGAAGATTAGGCTTGGAGCTTAACCTAGGCAAGTACATCTTGCCAAATCTTGAATAATGTTTTGCTGTCATTTGGTTTGTTCTATTATTTTTCTTGTATGATTCTAAGTCACTATAGAGTTTGAAGTTTTTGGTCTTGATGGTTACATGTTTGTAGATCTAAGTTTTAAGACTTTTCTTATTTTTTTGGTTTTGACCCCTATAAGTTTGTTATTTTTGAAATCTAATGGTTCCATGTTGTGAGAAATTTCGTTTTACCCAATTTTAGCTTTTGAACCACTTGATTTCGACTTCGTATGAAAAAGTTATGCTATTTTTCGTGTTCATGGGCTCCCCACACCTTTGATGCTGCGGGAACGATGAACAGTACTGCGCAATTTTGTCTCCGTGCAGTGCGTTTTACGCACAGTGCGCAATCTGTGAGCCGTGCTTGCGCGCAGCGTGCGCCGTAGGCAGTTTTGCCTGCACGCGCAGTACGTTTTGTGTACAGTGTGCAGCCTGCGCACGGTGGGCATTTTTTTGCGCGCCGTGGGCAGTTCTCCTGTGTGTCGCAGGCAGTTTTTCCTGTGCGCACAGTGTGCCGCGTGCAGATGGCTGTTTTTTTGACCGTTTTAGCTATTTTATGGCCAAAATCTTGAAAAACTCAAAACATGAAAGTTTTAGATCTTTGTCTTAGCTTCAAGAATCTTCATATCTTACTTTAATCAGAGTTAATAACCAAATCACCCATGCATATCTTTGATCTTCTTTGTAGTTTTTCTATACTTTGCCAACTTGCGACGACCCAACTTAATAACTTGATATTTTCTTTAACTATAATAAATTCTTAAGATGATTAGATGATCTTGCACATGTTTTTTCTAGCTTGCTTGATAGTGGCATGTCATGGCGCACTCTTGATTCCAGTACATGTCTAGAGCCTTGATAGTGGCTCGTCGTAGCGCACTCGTGCTTTGATATTGTCATGTCTTGTTGTGGCTTGTTATAGTGCACATTCTTGCTTGTCTTGTCTATTCTTGCATGTCTCATGTCTAGGATGGATTCTGCGGAATGCCACACCCAGAATCCTAATGAAAATGTTAGAAATTATACAACTAGCTTGATTATCTAGATCATTGGAATGTGAGACTTTCCCAGTTACTTGTTGTTTGCAAAAACAAAAGTTTTATAACAAACTAAGAAAAAGAAGTAAAATGAGTACAATTATTTCTGGGGAAGTACAACTTTAGGAATCTGATCAGAAGACGATCACTTTATCCCTTGGACGATGTGATATCGAAGACACGAGCCTCTGGAGAATGTAGCAGCACTTTTTCAGGAGATTATGATCATTAGTGATAATGTAAAATGATTTTGAACTCCTTTTATAGAGTTTAGAGATAATTGTTAAGTAGTTATCCTGATTGGCATAGACGTCAATTGGCACGCCATTCACCCTTCGCGTGAACGGTTACTTAACTGCACGAGATGCGTGGCATGTTGTGATATGTCATGCACTAGGTCGTGGGTAGTGTCGTATGCACGTTCTTCAAGATTAGTGGCATGTGGGCCATGTCATCTAGCCGCTGTGAGTGATTTTGATCGGATAGCGCCCAGTGTTGTCTGGTTACAACTGTTGAATCATTGATTGCCTTGGGCCATTTGCAGTTGGCACGAGGTTAGATGATTGGTGATTGATCTTCTGATGTTGGTGAAGCTTTGCACCATTTGCAAATGGTACGAGGTGGCTGTGTGGTCATAATGATTTTCTGACCAAGTCTGACACAATCTTTTTGAGTCTCGAGCTTCGGGATTCGAAAAGGATTTTCGTTGATTGATGTGCTATCAGTCATGATGACAAGTGCTTCGTCTTCTCGAGGTAACTCGCCACGTGGAGGCTCGCGCCATCTGTGATGTGCGCCATCTGGAGAGGAACTGATTTCTCTTTCTGGCACCATCTGATGAATTTGCTTCTGGCGCGTTCTGTGAGTTTTGTATGATCTTGACTTTGTACTTTTTAGGCTTCTACAAGACTTCCTTCAAAGTTTTCAAAGTTAGAGAGCTCCAAAATTTGAAATACTTTGAACAAAAAGCCTCTTTTGCATGGATGGCGCCCAGTCTGAACTGTCTTCCGAGTTTTGGGCGTAATTGGCCTCTCTTATATGGATGGCACGAAGAGGAAACACACAGTCATTTCTTTCTCTCAAACTCTTCCTCTTCCAATCTTTCAATCCCTCAACAAGCTTCGTTCACGATCAGAAGATGGCCCCAAAGAGATCCACCACCGT
Organism: Iris pallida; assembly: GCA_029216955.1. NCBI lineage: Eukaryota > Viridiplantae > Streptophyta > Magnoliopsida > Asparagales > Iridaceae > Iris > Iris pallida. Next base: position 48,708,268 of record JANAVB010030220.1, on the reverse strand, counting down.
GAAGAGCACAGATGCTACTGGAACTCCGTCGCAAAAGTCACTTTGGAAGGTGCCACAGCGTACATCGCCTTCGGTGAAGATTGAGGAAGCTCTCATCACTTCTGAAGGTAAGAAGATGGTTGAGGAAGACGAAATAAACCCTCGCGCTATTCAAATGTGATGAGACACAAAGTCAAAGTGACGATCATCTCTTCTTAGAGCTCTGGCGTAATCCGATGACAACACCTTGCCAGTATTAACCATCTCGTTTTAGAACTCTAGCAAATCATGCGCCTTTCATAACTAGTGCCACCCTTTTTAGAGTGTTCAGCTGAAAGATCCTCTGATGGTGCCTCGCGCCATCTGTGATCTTTTAGACATGTTGCACTATCTATCAATATGCACAGATCACGCGCTAATTGATTAATGCGCCATCTATCTTCACCCTTTTTAAATTCTTCTCATGAGATAGATTTATTTCCTGTTTTTGTCTTTCTGTAGCATCCGAAGTGATACCAAAAACTGAAGTTGATGTCAAAGAAGAAGTGCTGACTTCTTCTATTAAACAAGAACCGGTGACCATCAAAGTGGAAGTTCTTCCTAAAACTGAAGTCACTGTCAAGGAGGAGATAATTCCCAAAGTTGAAGCTGCTGTGACAGATGAACTAACCCCGGAACAGAGTGGTATAGGAAGCTCTAGTCAGCAGGCTCCTGATAACCTTGATCAGTTGAATCCTTCCTATGTACGATGGTTGAGGGAATGGCATTTTCCTATTCATCCTCGTCTTGGAGAGAGAAGAAATGAATAAACGCATCTTGTCCAACGGTCGGCTTAGAGTTGGTGCACGACGTGCTTTGAAAATGACACTCGGTCCTTCCTTCCGTGGCTTGGGAGAAGGAAAGTTGATCTTCGACACAAAACTATAAATTAGCCTAAGTCATAGGCGTCGCCCGCGTAAATGCTCGATAAAGCATGCACGCTTCCACGATGCAAGGCTTGGCATAGCCTTTGCTCATCCCTCGGGTTAAGTTGTAGACTCGATTAAGTTAGGCAAGGTAATGCTGGGCTATCGAAGTCATAGCAAGCACTGTCCCGCTCTTTCTACGGACGTCAAGTTAGTTAGTCCCACGATCTCAAGGCCCGTATGACTTGGGCGGTGGTGTCGCATAGAGTTCAAGTTGGTTAAAGGTACGATGCACAGACTTAGTGTTTCAGGCACGAGCTACGGTTGATTTGTTGAGTTTAGAAAAAAGGGGCTTTCAAATAGGCATTCCTAAGTTGAGTGGAATCATTTGTGAACTGTTTCTAAGTCGTATCATAATCATAAGAGATATAGAGATTAGATTAATCATTAAATTTTTGTCCATGATAAAAGGGTAAAATGCAAAAAAATATCTCGTTAGATTGTCGTCTTTAGCATAAAAAGACCCTATGCTCTTAAAATTCATTGAAGTATAAAATCTGCTCATTAGACCCCTTTTCTGTTAACAGGTGTTAAGTTGGATATGTAATGACCATTTTACCCCTCCCCCACTCTCCCCCCCCCCCTCTTTCTCTCCGGTGGTGCGGGGAGAAGGAGGAGGAGGAGGCGAGGAGGAGACGCGGAGGGGGGAGGGGTTGGCCGAGGCGGGGTGGAGGAGAGGGTGGGGAGGAGGAGGAGGGGGCGGGGAGGAGACGCGAAGGGGGGGTCGGGGGGTTGGCCGAGGCGAGGCGGAGGAGGCGGGGAGGAGACGCGGAGGGGGGGGTTCGGGGGGTTGGCCGAGGCGAGGCGGAGGAGGGGGGGCGGGGAGGAGACGCGGGGAGGAGGAGGATGGGGGGCTGGGAGGAGACACGGAGGGGGGGTTCGGGGGGTTTGTCACGCCCCGACCCGGGAAATCACTCGTCCTCGCTAGATTTTATCCGAATCATCGTCCTCGCTGGGGCGTGATGCCGCATGAGCCTGGAGTTGCGCTCGTGCAAGGCAAGATAACGGTTCACATAGCGTTTATCTCAAATTGATAACATAAGCAGTGGAAGAAAACGAAGTATAACATAAGAATCTCTTTTATTGATAATGAACTGAGGGTTACAAAGGCTCTGAATAGCCCAACTTAATATTCCAATTGGCTACAACGCTCATGATCTCTCTAGATCACAAAGGATTTCATTGTTCCATACATTATGCCTCTTTATAGCCAACAAGTAGTCTTCGGCCGAACATCTCTATGTCGCAAGTCCGAACGCCTATGCGGTAGCTCCTCTTGAAACGCTAGGGACCCATGCCTCAGCGCGTCCAAGCCAAGTCCCGCCCCGAGCCGATCATAACCTGAGCATGTGTCACGACCCGCATCCTGATTAGGGGCACGAGAACGTGGGTACGTCCAGCCTACGCCGCAGTATCGGCGGTAAAATGCTGTATAGGTCATCTATAAAATCTAACATCTAACAACAAGATATATAAACCTGTCATCTCCGCACGGAGGTATAACATAACATCTCAACTCTATATCTCAAACACAAGTCTAGGAAAGATAGAGCATGATATGGAATCAGATGAAAGGAAGAAACTGAATATAATAGAGTTATCACACCACACAAAGTAGATGTCCAACACAAATAAGTACAAGACCTGAAATATAACTAAGTCACAACTAACAATCGGAACAATCCGATACAAAATGAAAACTATAAACACTAGACTAGACTAGGCACCCTCTACTGAGCTAGATGCTCCTCAGGCTCCTGAAGGTCACCCTCATGTGTCCCATAGAAGGTAGGACAGTCACCATCATCATCTGTAATATTTTCAACATGTCCAGTCAGGACAGGAACGAGCACAATACATCTCACGCAGTTCATATCATGTTGGAAAATGTAAAGCATGCAAAGAGTAAGATACATGGACTGTAAAGAAATATATAGAAAAATGAGAGAGATTTGATAACTGGAAATATCTTTATATATGATAAGTAAGAACTATAGGTAACCTGTGATTTAGAGCATGAGATGGTTATATAAACGGGTTAGGACAATGCAAGGGTAACTCCATCATACGTGAGTGTATTATGGACATATACATAATTTCACAAGATTTCACAAGATGGAAATTTTGATCACATAACTATTTCCTACTCACCCTCCCCAATCAATACACAAGGATCCAGTCAAGTTACGTTACCTTGCACAAGAGGTTTTTATCATGTTTGCTCACGTGATCATGAGAGTACAAGATTGCACAAGAGTATACATGAATAGAGGTGTACGTGAAATACAAGATGTTCGTGAAAAGCACATGACAACTGTATTTGATGCACCCCGAGGGGGATAACATCGCATGACAAGATCCATATAGTACCAATCCGTGATAATAACGTGACAGCATCATGTAAAGTAATCTAGAGCAAGAATATAAATCCTAACAAGTATGAAATGATCAGAGAATGTACTCGTCTGTCTCCCTGTATGACTGATATGAATAGATGTCCGAACTGGTGTCACAGAGTCCTATTTAGAGTAAAATAGGTCGCAATATATCCACAACGGTAAAATTAGAGTATACAATGCATACTACATGATTCTAGGTCAATCTAGGCCAAAGTCAACTCTTAGTCAACTCTGGTCAACCTTTAAAGTCAAACCAGGTCAAACTAGTCAAAGTTAGAACAACCAATGTCAAACTAGTTAGGGTTTAATCATACTTGAGTCACTAAGTCAAACAAGGTCAAGCAAGTCAAGGTTAGTCAAATCTAGGTCAAACTTAGACTAACTAAGGGTTTTTAGGTCAAGGGTCAACTCTATAAGGCTAACCCAAATCATGACACAACTCCTAATTATCCCACTTAACCCTATACATATGTAACTATCCATATAACCCAAGTCACACAAATACCCTTATATACTTAGGGCACTCACATATAGGTCAAACCTAACCAATTAGTTAATAATCTAGGGTTTAGTCAAACCTTAGTCATTAAGTCCTTCTAAGTCCTTTCTAGGTTAATTAGGTCAAGTTTGACCTAAGGTTGACTTTGGTCAACTCTAGTCAAACAAGGTCAACTACCTAGGTCAAGGGTCACTTGGTCAAATTAGGGTTAGCCCCTAATGGCCATAGGCTAGTACATCTAGGGCACTAGTAGATACATATAGGTATCTATATATATACAATAGATACATACACTATCTATACCATATATATATACATAGGCCATATTATATTTATATACATATCTACAATATATATACAATATATACCCCACTATATATATACCATATATAACCAAATATATAAAATACTATATATATACACTCACTATATATATATATATATATATATATATATATATATATATATATATATATATATATATATATATACCCCACACACATATATATATATATATATAAAGAGAGAGAGAGGGATGTGAGAGAGATAGAGAGTGAACGAGAGAGAGAGAGAGAGGGATGTGAATGAGTGTCACTGTGTACCAGAACAGGGGGGGTTCTGTCCAGATTTCTGGAATCAGAAATCAACCACACATACACACACAATACACATATATATATATACATACATAACTACATATATACATGTATATATACCCTCACATCTCACATACACACACATATATACATATACATATGTATACAATATAAATACACTCAAATATATGAATATACACTACACAAAATTTGTTTGAAATTCATTTTAAAACTCAGCAAAATACCAAAAACCCAAACCTGGAAACACTATTCACTCGAATTAGGTAAACCCCAAATCGAACCAAAACCGAGCTATGACTCGAATCTATTGGTTGGTAATTGTTGCCCCAAGTGTCCTTGAGTGTCTAGGGTGCCTGAGTGTCCATCTTGACATGACACGACGTATCAAACTCAAGAAAACCCAATCGGGTAAACCCTGACACAGGGAATTGTCACCGCGTCGTGCAGGTATGCACCTAGATCTAGGACACGACATGCGTGTCCTCGTGTCTCGTGATCGTGTCCCTAGGTTCACCTAGGGTTAGTCTAGGGGTAGGGTAGCCTGCACAGTGTCCACGTGTCCTCAGGACACGATACGAGGTCCGTATCAGTCGGGAAAACACGACTGATACGCGCGGTTTAGCACTGCATCGTGCAGTGGTGCAAGTATCTCGTGGACACGACACGAGCCACGTGGGGCCTCGTGGTCATGCCCACGTGTAGCCCACATGTTGGGCTATACACTCGTGCAAACACGAGGTGTCCAAGTGTCGTGTCCGCGCGACACGACGTGCGCGAAGTTGGCTCTGTGCGTGTGTGCACTGTCAGTGTAAAACCCGTGCAGTCGAGATATCTCCCTAACCACTCGATAATTTCTCCTAAAATTTGTGTGCTTAATGACAGACATTGCCCCCTCGTGTACGTAAATTTTTGTGTCATAAAATTTAGTGTCGTGTCCGCTATCCGTGTCGAGCAGCAGGACAGCGTGCTCAGTCTCGTGCACGCGTGTCGAAGGGTCGTGTGCTCCACACGTGGCACGTAGAGCCTTGTGCTCGTGTCAGTGGGTAGGTGGGGTAGTTAGGTTCGTGTCTAGGTTTCTGTATCATGTCCATGACATGTATGGACACGACACGAAGTGTCAAACAGTAGGGTTTTACAGTGTGCACAGTGTGGTGTTAACAGTGTGTTCGTGTCCTGTTTTGGACACGGACACGACACGAAGCGTGCTCAGTCAACTAGGGTTGTATCCTACATGTCTAGGGCTACCCAAAAATATATTTTGTTTCACAAGAACACAACATTAAAACCTAAGTGGCATTTCACCAAACACTTATTTAAAACCATGGATACGTGTCCGATACGGACACCAAACCACATCCACGTCCTACCAAACTTGACCCACAGCTAGGGTATACCTATATGCATGCAATTATGAAGAGAAAACACAATATTAATTAGGTTTGAGGCACTTTACCTATTGAGTGAAAACTCACGGAAAAGCCTAGAATAGGGGGGGTGTCCTCTTCACTTGATGTTGCAAATGGCCTTATGTCCTTGCTTGCTAGCCTCCCTTAGTACCCTCAATGTTGTAGGGTCCCAATGCAAAAGACTTGGGTGAATTTAGAGCTAATTTGAAGAAGTTATGAAGGTTTGATGGAAAGGGAATTTCTAGGTTTAAAACATGTAAATTTGTATGCAAGGGTTTGATATGATTATATAGGAAGGGGTAGTGATAGGGGGTGCCCTTGGCTGGTCATGGCAAGGGGGGGTGTCCTCTTGCCTTCCTTCATGGTGAAGGCAAGGACTTCTAGGTAAAGAAAGGATATTTTGAGGGTTTTAAGGAAAATATCTAATAAAGGTATTCTAAGATATTTGTGAATAATGCCATGAGATAATTAGCTATCCTTTAATCTCTAGGTTAGTGGCTAACCTCTAGATTAGGGTAAACTAGGTTAGGGACTCTCATGACAATAATTAAATAATAATAATTCACATAAATCCAACAATTCCAATAATTCTTAGTAAATTACCAAAATACCCCTTAGGCTAAAAAGCCCTAACTTGATGTTCTAAACCTATGATTAGGCTCATATGATCATGGTTAGTCTCTAGGTTAAGTAATCTCTAAGGTTACACTAGCAAAACATCAAAATCACAAGTCGTAGTTTTAAATAGTTTTTAAAATAACTAAAAATCACCAAAAATTATAATATGGTTTAAATATTATTATTAAATAATTATAATTACCAAATTTCAAAATTACCCTCATTTTTAGAAACTGGGTGCTATAGCCTGCACAGAAACTAGTGGGGGATTAGTGCTTTCGTCCTCGCTTCGCACTGATCAAAACCCGCTCGCATCCAAACCAAACACTAAGTAAATTTAGTGGAACATGCATCATTATTTGGTGATCTTTCTATTTAGCCATAGGGTCAATTTTATGTATTATTGAACATAGCAACTTAATATAACTGTGTCCACTACCGTGTTCCTACAGCTGATACAGTTGGGCATAACATGAACTTAAACATAGTGTTCGTGCTCATTTCCGTCCCATCTTGCCTAGCCTACAATGGTTAGAACTTAACATAAGCAATCATACGATTTAAGCAGCTAGCCGACCATAAACTTGAACGTATGCATAAGGGTCGCAGGCCCTGCGCCTGCATCCAACTCTCATCTCAGCCCACCGACCCTATCTATATGAAGGTTACGGTGTTCCGCACCGTAATGGACTTGGCATCTCTTATGTGTAAGCCTACAATCACTTCGATACGGGTTGTTAGCCCAGTATCCGAAGGATCCCAAACTTACGGATATCATAGCTTATCACGGCACTGGACAGTCGCAATCCGTCCGAATGTTGTGCACCATAAATACCACACATAATTTTCTCCTAGGCCGAACGGTCCCGGTGCCCCGGCGTAACCGTCCGAGGGAAGTCGTACCCGTGCACGGGCCATCCGAGTCCATTGACCATGCAATACGCGCCATAGCATACAAGTCATACATTCCAATCCATCTCGTGTTCCATAAACATAGTCCCGTTCCATAAGCATATTCGCGTCTCATAAAGATAATCCTTCATACCCGCTCAAGCTCCGTCGGCGTTATGCCCCAACACCTCCATATTGATGCACGACGCCCAACGGCTTAGTCATTTCGTACTCATATTCAGCGCGTACCATTCGTAAGTTGTTCTCATAGCCTTGTTCCATAATCACTTAGTCATTTCGTAGCTTCCGTGCACGAGGGCACGTTTAGCACCATAATCAATATTCTACGCCTAGTGTTTAATGTTCTCGGAGCCGTGCACGTGGTGCACATCTCGATATTGTCTTTCAATGTTCTACCATCACCTTCCTACCGCGACTCGTACACTTGATGCACGTCGCTTCAATTATTCGATTGTTCAATGTTCTAACTTAGTGTTCGACACATACTTGGACCTTTCATCGCCCGAGCCACGCTCGCTAACTCGATAACATCTTACGCATACGATGATATATTTATTAGACGTGAAGGAATAGGGAGAGAGAGTCAAGAACCCGTCCACCTTAAGCCGATACGCCTCGTCATCTCGCCGATTGAAGCGGCTCGCTTCCATAACTTGGTCGCATAGCTAACTCTCGGACTTAGCCATTCCTTTGAACTACTAGGTTGATTTGGCCTATCGCACCCATGCCACAATCCGTTGCAAGGCCACGATTTGATTTCGCGGACACTTCACTGCATAAGGCAAAATGCCGACCTCTTATCGTCCAGCGTAAAAGCATAGCCTGCACACCAGATCAACTAAAATCAGCACCTGCTCAAACGGGACTTATCGTTTGCATCGATTCGATTCATAGATTCCAACCGACTCAAAGCTTACCTTTGGCCAACGTAACTATTGCATCGATTCGCATCGATACTTCATCGGGTCAACGCAACTCTTCGAGTCAACGACTCATCGTAATGCACCGTGCGGAGCGGGACATTACAGTTGGCCGAGGTGGGGTGGGGAGCTGGCCGGCGGATGGAGGAGGGGGGGCTGGCCGGCGGAGGGAAAGGGAGGGAGGAGGGTAGTTTATGTGTTTTTTTTTTAAGACGTCCTTAACGGCCATTTCTAACGTTTAATAGACGGTAGGAGGTTTTTTGCTCGCGCGAGGATTATAAGGAGGTGCAAACTGCTTAAATTTTCTAATAGATTTTGCTATGCAAAAGACGGTAATCTAACGGGAGTTTTTTTTTTGCAATTTACCCATGATAAAATTGTAAAAGTGAAGTTAAATTTCTCTCTTTCCCCATGGCCCATGGGCAACAAATCCACCGATCATTAAATATTCTACCATGATTTATTTCCCCTAGAATTTGAATACGAGATGCCAGGCGGCCCAGGCTTCTCTAGAGAATTGCGTCGTCCCCTTGTAGAATTAATGTTCATATTAAGTTTTGTTTCATTAGACTATTCCTTGTTTCCAAACAGAGCAAGTTGAGGCACCGGCGTTCAGAATTCCCGTACAATATGGACATGCTATAAAAGACGCACGTATAGAGAGCAATGATTTCAAAACCGAGCCTGATCTCTAGCAACAAGTAGCAATGTCCACCACAACTCTCCACAGCGTCATGTTCTCCGGCCAGGGAATAGAGACCACAGTCACCAGCGAAGCAGCTTCCGTCACCGACTGGGTGAGGGATGTCCTCACGATCGACGGAGGCCGGACCATGATCGTCGGCCTGGACTGCGAGATGAATCCCAACGCGCACGTCGGCCAGCGCAACAAGGTCGCCACACTGCATCTCTGCGTCGGCAGCAAGTGTCTGATACTCCAGCTCCTCTACATGGACTACATCCCCGAGTCCATCAAGAACTTCCTCGATTGCAGCCGTGTCATCTTCGTCGGGTTCGACGTGGGCGACAAAGTGCGCAGTCTCGGCAGCGACTACGGACTTATGTGCGATAAATTGAGGAACCTGGAGTCTTACGTGCGGGCGGCCGCTTGTAGCAAGGGGCTGAGTGGCTACGCGATGGACATACTCGGGGTGGCCATGGACAAGCCTATGGACGTCACCAGGAGCAACTGGGAGAATTGGAGCCTGACTCGTGAGCAGGTTCGGTATGGGTGCATCGATGCCTATGTTTGTTACAAGTTGGTCTGCAAAGTGTTGTTGGCGCCAACACAGTAAGAGTAGGAAGTGCGTGGAGCTATATATGGGCTTTGTTTCTTTGTCTGGTTTATTTTAGGTTCTAATCCTATGGGTCAAGCTGTCTCTAGGCGGGTATGCTTGTGTCTCTGTGTCTTTGGTTTTATTTCTAAGCTCATTCTTTCTTTGTTATACTTTCAGGCCTCGTTTGGTTTATATATATATATATATATATATATATATATATATATATATATATATATATAGCCTAGTGGTTAAGAGAGATGCATGCGGTCCAAGTGGTCAGGAGTTCGAGCCCCAGTGGAGGCGAGTTCACCACAATTACCCATTGCTTCAATATATATCTATATATATATGGTTTATGGAAAAATATAATTACATTTAGGCTGTGTTTGATTGGGCTTTTTTTCTATGGAAAATATTTCCACCACAAATTTTCCACCAATTGTAGTGTTTGATAGCTTATATTTTCTATGGAATTATTTTCCAAAAAACTATCATTTTTCATATTTTCTTCTAAAATGGTGGAAAATAAAACTTGTCTAACCCATAGGAAAATATCATTTCCCATGGAAAATAACTATTTTTCGTGGAAAATAATGATAATCAAACAACCAAATTAAGTTTTTCATGGAATATTTTAAAATTTCATGGAATTTTTTTTCTAGGAAAATAATTCCATGGAATTAATTTCTTTATCACGTATTTTCCACCTTGGAATTAGTAGTCGGGTAATTTTTTTTCACAATCCGTCAACGACTAGGTGAGGGATGTCCGCACAATTTGCCAACACTAGATCGTTATCGTTGGCTTGGACTGCGAATATATGGAAGCCTAACATGTACTTCGGCCAGTGCGACCTAATTTTTTTATCTGATGGGGGCGGGTTTGGGGATACATGGATAGGGACAGAGATTAAAAAAAAATCTCCGATTTGGTTCGGGTTCGGGGATGGGTATGGGTATAGTACTCCCCGTTCTAGTAAATCACCGATTCCGATTACTTATATCCATATCCATATGTGCAACCCATTGGAAATGGTATGCGCTCTTGACCTATCTAGTAATATATATATATTTATTTTATGAAAATCATGTTTTATTAGCATGCTTTGTAATTTTTTTTGGAATGAATATAATTCTTTTAAGCTTATAATGTACATAAAAAAATGTTAACCGGATGAGAAAATTCGGTCCCGCAAGTGTTAACAGGACGGGAACGGGGACAAAAAATGCATTGTTTAACGTGTACGGGGATGGGGCTAAAACATTGAACCCGAGACGAGGAACGGGGATGTAGATGGGGATTCAAACATTATTCGGGGACGGGGATGGAGGATATGGTCCCCGTCCCAACCCGCCCCGTTGCCGTCCCTACACATATTCCATCTGATGTATACAACAACAAAAGGTACTAAAAACACGTATGATTGTTTGAGGTGCAAGGGCTGAGAGAAAAACCATTTCCTTTGGATTGACAATCGGATCAGTGCATCTTGATATACTGCATAATGCTCAAATGGAACAAGGTATGTAGTTTATGTTTTTCGCTTTACGATTATGTTGTGAAAATCATGTATGTTCTAGATTTTGGTTTTTAAGTATCAAAGGTCTTACAGGTGGTATCAGAGCGCAAGTTATAGAAAATTTCATGATTTCCTATTAATGAGATATATATTGATATTTTTTTATATTTTTCTGAAGTATTTACACATACATATGAATCTTATATACAACATATATATTCATCTGTACCTGTTTTGTATGATTCATCTGTAAGCAAATAGCATGAAGCATGATTTAATCAATCAAATAAGATAATAGGAAAGAAAGCAGAAACTACATACACAAGACAGACAAATTACCTTGAAACATGGCTCTTCAAGTTTCCCAGGAGACGATACTTAGCAACACCAGAGCCGGTCCCATGATTTATGTGGCCTAAGACAAAATCTAGAATTTGGACCCTTTTCTTACATAAATAAAAATCACTTTTAGCATTTTTATAAGCAAAAACATTAATTAAACTACGAAAATCATCAATCAAACTATCGTACTTTTTTATTGTTTTCATATTGGGCCTTTATTTAAAATAAATTAATTTTTTTTATGATATGCCTAGTCTATTTTAAAACTAGTGAACCTTCCAAATTTGATGGCCCAGGACGGCCGTCCACCTCGTCCGTGTCCTGGACCGGTCCTGAGCAACACAAAATTAAACTCTACTTGAAATAGGCCTAACAGAAAATTTTCTAAAAAAGAAAAAAAAAAAAAAAAGAGTGCGTTGAAGGAGCAAAGCCTGCGGGAAGTCTTTACAAGCCCGTTCTCCAACTATGCATCACTCTTTCTTTCACGCGGCAATTTCCACAATCAGAAAACTATAGATCAGATACAATCTACAAAGCAGAATGAGAGAAATTGACATTTTCTCAATATTCATCCATCTTAATTTTATCCATTCAAGACTATCTATTGAAGATATGTATTATACATAATCTAAAGGCGTTACACAATAACATCCAATGTAAGTGAACTATTGAGCACTTTTGAAATACTCAATTCAAAGCTAATGAGCAACGTCAAATAATTTAGAAAATAATGTCAAGATGTATCAAATGTTTTTCTATTTTTATTTTATTATTATTATTATTATTATTATTTTCTGAAACAAAGAACTCCAAAACTTTTGTTGGAGTTTTTTCTTGACTTAAAGAGAGTTTGCTCTCAACAAGCCATGTAAGTTTAATCCCACATTGGCTAGAAAAACTCGTGAGTTTCTCAATATAACTCATCTTGAGGAGTAGAGAGATGCACATGGGGTGGTGACCCTAAGGACGGAACCAAGTGGGTGATTTTACATGGAGGTAAGGATAAGACACATATTAAAGCATTCCTACTTCTTGGCAAAGCTCAATTTAATTCCATTGAGGCTAAGCCCCAAAGGGGCATAGCAACTTGGACTCGGACGCCAGATGGCGCGGCTTGATGGTGCGGCCTGATGGTGCTGCCAATTGGCACGGCCAGTAGACGCTGCCAGATGGCGCGGCCTGATGGCGCGACCAAATGGCATGCCACTTGGCACGCGAGCGCGTATGGCGCAGGTGCACAAGTGCGTGCGGACGTGATTGGCGCGATTGGCGTAGAACGTGGATGAACCGTTTCGTAACGTCCGATAACGGATCCAAATTTTTTGGATCTGACTTTCATTTCGTTGCGCACGTTCCGGATCTGGACAGTTACAGAGAGGCACTATATATAGAACCTCTCTTCTCTCTCAGTTTTCTCTCGGATCTGACGAAGTTTTCAAGAGAGAAGAGTGAGTTACTGCCTCGGCGCCATTCGTCCTTGCGCCATCCGTGCTTTCGCAGATTCGTTCGAGGAGTCCATCCGTGAGCAGATTGGCAGAGCGTTCCAAAGTTCCTTTGAACTTGCTGGTTCCTGGAAGCTGACCGTGTGGACGGATCTAGCTTTGAGCGCCGGTGTTCTAAACACCCCAGCAGACTTTCTTCTTTTAAGAATATCTTTTTAGATTATTCGTTTGTCGTTTTTTACGAATTTTTTTTAAAAATTTTTCATTCACAGAATCCTCCTAGGATTTCTGTCTTGCACCTTCCTTTGAAGTACTGCAATCATCTCGCACAAGAGTTTTCATCTGAAACTATGTCCAGGGACTAACAATCTCAAGCTAGATCAGAAGATGGAAAGCTCTCGTGCCTCTCTCCTCGATACCAGCTTTAACAAACTGGAGAAATTCGACGGAGACCACTTCAAATCTAGAAAAGGAAGATCACCCTCTGTCACGACCCGATCCCAAATTATTGGGTCGAACCGGAGCATGTCCAGCCTGCACCGTTGTGAGACGGCGGGCAGTAAGCTGTTATATATGCAGGTATTCACAACAACATCTACACATTTGTCACAACTCAATATATGAAAATTTTAAAACTTTTATTCAACAATTGAAAAGTACAAGTGGAAGAACTGAAATAAAATACTGAATTCAAATCAACAAACTCCAAAATAATAAAACTAGAAAACTGGAAAACAATTAGCTAGGCGCTCGGCTCATCGGCCTCAGGTTCTGCGTCTTCCAAGGAGCACTCTGGCAACACCACGGGGTACAATACCGGGTTATAGTAGCTACTGTACAATAGCTCAGCATCCTCAATGTCACCTAAAAATGTGGGTCTCCAGTCAGGAGGGAGCAAGTACGAATATGTATCTCACATTTCAAATAATAATGGAAAAGTGCAGGCTAAACAGTTGAAACAATGTTTTCTAGCAATTTAACAATTTAAAACAATGTGATTTGAATGTGTAATCGTCTATGACCAGCTTGGGTTGTACAATAGCGTCCTAGCGACGCGATACGGCTTATCCCCGTGTGTAAGAGGGGTAAGCTCGCACAATCATACAATATGGGAGGTATTGGTCATAAACGTTACACTATTCCCCCAATCCCCACAATCAATATCAACCAATATTTGAACCATAGGAGAGGGTTCCGTGTAGCAATGTAGTTTAAACATGCAACTTGACAATTACTAAATAAAATGCAAGAAAACATAACCGTAACTTGTCTCTGTTTGTATGACTGGATCGGAATGTCGGTACCGGGAAGGAAGTCAAGTACGTCCTCGAAATCCTACAGTTTGAGAATCCTGACTTAGAACTATAAATGAGCCATATCTAGTTGTGCTAGTTACAATTTCTAGAAACAGACCCTAGTCAGGTTTTAAGTTATTAAATTAATCAACCGAAATCCGTCTAACGTCGTAAACTACATTTGTTATCAATTAACAGGATAAACCGATTACTGATTTATTGGGAAAAATAGCAATTACTGGTTAATTGGCAAAACTTGGTATTTTAATAATATATCTTAAACTAAGTTTTCTTTAAATGTTAAAAGCATGAACTTGTTAATTACTAGTAATTTATTCACTTTAATCAAATGTGAGAAATTCTTATTAATTTTATACAAAATAATTAATACTCAATTATAATTATGCGCCTAGCTACGCCAACAACAAACTCAGAAAAGAAAATAGAAAATCTACACTACACAATTACAGGACCACAAAAAATAAAAAAAACTGGACTTATGCCCTTACAACAAAATAAATTAAATTAAATAGCTGAGGCGAGCTTTGAGTGCCGTGAAGCGGTCCAAATAGAAGGCCGAGACCTTGCACCCAAAATACTAAAGGCCAGTAACCAGTTCTAAAATAAAATATAATTTATAGAAAATAGGACGTCTCGGACTTGGTCATGCAATCTCATGTTGCTGGCTAACGCCTCAACGCATAGGAGTGTCCCGTAGCATTTGCGTTTCGCCGAGGCTCATCCGACCGATACGGTCGTCGCCTAAGGGATACGGAAACCAATAAAACAAACACTTAAAACCAATCAGGAAACCAATTTTATAAACCGTTTGCAAAGACCAGGATTTTAGAAATAGGTTTTCGTCATAAATAATAATTAATAGGAAAATTTACTTTTAAAAAAATGAATATCTAGAATTTAGTAATTTTGTAGGAAACATAGATTTTATTGACATAGAATTTCGAAATAGAAATTATTTATCAAGTTTAGTTATTTAATCAAAATAATTTTCGTAAAATATATCTTTTAGACATTTCCATAAATTACTTAGAAAAATCACCTTTAAATATTAAAATAATAATTAATGCGCAAAACTCATTTTTTCTTACCAAAATAATGGTTTAAAGTTAATATAAAAGGTTTTCGAATTTTAATACTAATTACCATTACCCAAAATAACCTTTTTAAATAAATATTAGTTTTTATTGTATTATTCTCTTTATAAAACCTTTTGATTAAAATTTATCTCTAAAAGGGTAAAACATACCATATTTATAATCATTTAACGAAATCTAATTTTTATTATACTATTTACTTAACAAAACTTTTATTTTAAAGAAAATAACTTTTAAACGAATATTTATTTAACTAATATTTTGTAAACAAAATATTAAATCATTATTTGGTTTAAAAATCTCTAAAACTTAACATTAAATTTAAAAGATAATTCTAACTATATATATTTAAACAATTAAAAATCATTAAAACCATAACTAAATTATTAAGATTAATCCACAAATCAATTAATACTAATAAAGTATATTTGAAGTTTCCTAAAACGATTATTATTACAACATTTACTAATTATTACAACATTTACTAATTACATCACAGAAGCTAAAATAAATCAACCACAGAATCCAAATAATTTCTACAGAACCTATTTCTAGGCCAGGATGGTACGTATGGGTTTCTGTTATCACAAACAGAAAACGAAAAATGAAGGGATTACCCAAAGTTGCACGAAGGAGTACCGAGGGGAGGCCTCGGACTCGAAACGACACCGGGACGACGAGCACGGCACGTGCACACACACGATGAATATGCGACGAAGTACGGGGCACGCGCACGGGAGTCGACGGACGCCAGGCGGAGGGTGCACGGGAGGTGCCAGAGACGGACTCGGAAGGTAGAGGAGTGGGGTCTGGATTCGGAGAGGACGACGAGACGAACACGACGGTGGTCTCGAATTTTGATTTGGTGGAGGGAGCAGGAAGTTATGGATTTATTTGTGAAGGTTTGAAGAAGGTGGAAGAAAGAAATGGGATGCTGTGATAGTGGAGAAGTTTCTGCTTGGGGTTACGTAGAGATGGTGGAGAAGGGAGTGGGCGCACAATTACGATCGGGGAGTGAGAACCGATGAGTGGGAAAGGAATGGGTTTGGGTTGTGTTTAAGTTATGGGCTAAACTCGTGGGCTTGGGTTAAGGGACAACAAGCAATATTAAATAAATAAATGAACACAACAAAACATGAGTCTTACAACCTTTCCTCCTTAGAAAATTTCGTCCTCGAAATTTCAAAGATAAGGGTCGGGGTATAATCCAAAATTACCTAGTCTTGATCAAAAAATGGAATTTAAATCATCAGGCACGATCAGATTGTAGGCATTATCACTAGGTATAATGATAAAATATAGGCACGATCAGAATTATCTAGATATAATCTGAAGTAGAGTTAGAATATTGTTTTGATCAAAATTATTTTAGGCATGAGTGAAAATCTAGGTACAATTAAAATATGATCATAAAAATAGAAAAAAATCAAATGAGGTCTCGTGAAACAGAAAAGACAAAAAGAAACGTCCGTCAATCGTTTATTGAAAAGACAGAAAATAATGGAATCTTCTGAGATGAGGGACTAAAAATTCCAACTCAAATTGGAATGGGGTATAAGGGTTTGTGACTCAGAAAAAATTAACAAGTTGTATGATAGTAGGATGTCGAGGGTGATTTAGAATGATATAGCTATGACAGGAATGTAATCAGAAAGATATTTTTATTGAGGACTGAGTGATGATCAAAGGGGATAGAAAGAATATCGTACTACTATTTCAACGGTCAGAAGATAAGATGTGCAGGAAAAAAATGACTTACAAGATAAAATCCTATTAATACACGTGCAAAAATCAATCTCTAACTCGCTAAACTAGCTAAACTCTCAGGATCTAGAAAAAACTAAGATAGCTGCCAAGATATTAAAACTAAATCTATTTGGATTCATAAATCATCTAAACCAAACTTCCATTCGTCGTTGTATGTAACTCGTATGCCAAATGTATTTCAAATTTTAAGTATTTCTCTCGATCAAATCATTTTACAGACATCAATTTTCTATTGTCAGCCATTCTTTCAAAACAGACTACATCAAAGTCACAATCTTCACTTGTCATAGTAAATCCTTAAAAAATTCTTTAAAGTTGACCCATGATCCATATTCAAGAATTTTCAATTCTTGAAATCAATTGACCAATATAATCACTAATCAAATTTTAATCTTTAATCATGCACCTAACAATCATTCTCATCCAAACACATTAGCAAAAATATCACAAAATCTCAATCATTCTTACCATAACTAATACGAGTCTCCAATGTCTGGTAGAAATTACAAACCCAATTGCTCCTTTTCAACGTTGCATGCCAATGGTCATATCTCAATTCCTCACTACTTATTCATTCTCTAGAATCTATCATTCCATTGCTTGTGATACTCCTTCCATGGTTATATCCGTCCCTTCTAGGTACAGTAGTAAAAGTTTGATCCCCGTCAAGTGTTCCTTTACTTGATCACCATATTCTCATGTTTATATATTATCCAAATTCACTTCCTCCATGGAAGAATCTTACCAAATCCTAGACTTTTCTTTCTAACTCTACCTACGTAACTATTCCTTTATCTTCCTAACTATTCCTTTAATCATAAAATTTAAAATTGCCAAATACCTTCATTTGTTTGAATGAGGTTTAGGCACTAGTGAGCACTACCAACGGTTCTAACCAGAATAAGTCACAAGTTAAGATATACCACTCTCTCAAGACTAGCTTTCTCAAGATATTCTTCTACCTTCTACCCTTTAGCTAACTAATATTGATCCCAAAGATGCCCTTACTAAAATGAGATAGGTAACAATCTATGTTTCTTCCGCATATAGCTATTCACTACATACATATAGTCATCCATAAGACGTATATTAACTATTTAATATATAAAGCTATCCACAACTATCTATAGCTTCCAAAATATGTAACAAAATATATGCAACGCACTAAAATTGAACCAGGAAAGAGATTGAGCCAATAGAGATTGATATGGTCCTTATAAGTTCTAGTAAAAAAATCAAGTGGAATTTCAATATGAATCCTATAGAAATGATTTCTGAAAATTTAAACTAGTCACTAAGATTCCAAATAATCCAAAATTTAAACGAATCAAGACAATTCTTGTAAAGTTATCAATGGTGATAAGAGACCAAACATGATATATTTATAACAGGGATATAGTCTCATTAGTACCCGGAACCGTGCATATCCGAAGTCATTTTGCCTCTAATTCATGCCTCGTCAGAGTGCACCTGACTGCAGTGAATTTTTGGCTCCATAACTTGAATAATGATAGGTTATCGAGTAGTCTATCAACCTTATCCATTTCATGGCTGAACAAGACAAATATGATGCATTTAGGACATAGTCTCAATAATATCCGAAAACCTATGAACACCTGAAATCACTTCAACTTAGAGTCTATGCCTCATCAGTGCGCAATTAGCTGCAGTAAACTCGCAGTTTCCATAATTCAGACGAATGACTACAACGTAAATGTGCGAAGCCATATTAGGTCACTGAATATTTTCTCAACTTTGTCCATGAGAATTTCAAAGGAGCTTCCGAAAAATTCAAACGAGTTCTAAAGTTCTAATCATGATAGGAAAAGATATAGATGTCTGTTCTTCTGGATTCAAGAAAATTTATCAGGATAATTATGTGTTCCAGTAGCTCTTGAGAATCAAGAGGTTGGTTTGAAGTCCAGAGGAGTATATGCTCTCCGTTCATTTCTTTTTCAAAGATTAAACTTAAAGAATGGATCAACTTGATTCTGACTAAATGAGTTGGACACAAGACATGATAGAAGCATCACAGCTTCGAGTTGAGTAGAAGGAGTCATGAGAATATTTTCGACAAATCACTTAGAGAATACTGACATTTACCGAAATTATTTTGAGAAAAGGAAAAAAATGATTTATAAACCAAAGAAAGTTTGAGAATTTTCTAGGTAAATTGGGCTAAAGTTGGCTTTATTGGTTCAAGAAAGTCAAATTGAAAGGGTTTAGCAAAGCTAACAAGGGAATAGCTTTGGAACATTGGTCATGATCTGAGGTTTAGGTACAAACACAAACAAGGTAACCTACGAAACTATAAACAAGCAAAAATATATTTTAAAATATATAATTCAGGCCCTATGATGTAACAGGGTGAATATCATCTAAGTGTTCTAGTTGTTTCTAGAGTCTGTTTTCCTAAAGTCTCATCTAGACCTAGGACAAGTTACAGGACTGCACGCTGGTCTAGACTAAATTAACTAGACCAATTTACAGAACTGGACCTACATGGGCCACCTCTAAAAATAAGTCACGATCCGATCCCAAATTATTGGGTCGAACCGGATCATGCCCAGCCTACACTGTTGTGAGACGGCGGTAGTAAGCTGTTCTATATGCAGGTATTCACAACAACATCTACACGTTTGTCACAACTCAATATACGAAAATTTTAAAACTTTTATTCAACAATTGAAAAGTACAACTGGAAATGGAAGAACTGAAATAAAATACTGAATTCAAATAAACGAACTCCAAAACAATAAAACTAGAAAACTGGAAAACAAATAGCTAGGCGCTCGGCTCATCGGTCTCAGGTTCTGCTCCTCCAAGGGGGACTCTGGCAACACCACGGGGTACAATACCGGGTTATAGTAGCTATTGTACAATAGCTCAGCATCCTCAATGTCACCTAAAATTGTGGGTCTCCAGTCAGGAGGGATCAAGTACGAATATGTATCTCACATTTCAAATAATAATAGAAAAGTGCAGGCTAAACAGTTGAAACAATATTTTTCAGCAATTTAACAATTTAAAGTAATATGATTTGAATGTGTAATCGTCTATGACCGGCTTGGGTTGCACAATAGCATCCTAACGACGCGATACGGCTTATCCCCGTGTGTAAGAGGGGTAAGCTCGCACAATCATGCAATATGAGGGTATTGGTCATAAACGTTACACTATTCCCCCAATCCCCACAATCAATATCAATCAATATTTGAACCCTAGGAGAGGGTTCCGTGTAGCAATGAGGTTTAAACATGCAACTTGACAATTACTAAACAAAATGCAAGAAAACATAACCGTAACTTGTTTCTGTTTGTCTGACTGGATCGGGATGTCGGTACCGGAAAGGAAGTCAAGTACGTCCTCGAAATCCTACAGTCTGAGAATCCTGACATAGAACCATAAATGAGCCATATCTAGTTGTGCTAGTTGTAATTTCTAGAAACAGACCCTAGTCAGGTTTTAAGTTATTAAATTAATCTACCGAAATCCGTCTAACGTCGTAAACTACATTTGTTATCAATTAACAGGATAAACCGATTACTGATTTATTGGGGAAAATAGCAATTATCGATTAATTGGCAAAACTTGGTATTTTAATAATATATCTAAAACTAAGTTTTCTTTAAATGATATATAAAAATATGAACTTGTTAATTACTCGTAATTTATTCACTTTAATCAAATGTGAGAAATCTTTATTAATTTTATACAAAATAATTAATACTCAATTATAATTATGCGCCTAGCTACGCCAATAACAAACTCAAAAAAATAGAAAAATCTACACTACACAATTACAGGGCCACAAAAAATAAAGAAAAACTGGGCTTATGCCCTTATAACAAAATAAATTAAATTAAATAGCTGAGGCGAGCTTTGAGTGCCGTGAAGCGGTCCAAACAGAAGGCCGAGACCTTGCACCCAAAAAACTAAAGGCCAGTAACCAGTTCTAAAATAAAATATAATTAAATATAATTTATAGAAAATGGGACGTCTCGGACTTGGTCATGCAATCTCATGTTGCTGGCTAACGCCTCAACGCACAGGAGTGTCCCGTAGCATTTGCATTTCGCCGAGGCTCATCCGACCGATACGGTCGTCGCCTAAGGGATACGGAAACCAATAAAACAAACACTTAAAACCAATCAGGTGTAGTGCCCCGCTCCGCGAAGGCACTAGATAGACAGAAAGATCGGATTGCTGGCTCTACAACAGAAGACGATTGATCTGGGTGAGTGGACGAAGTCTCATTTGCTGATTCGCTTACGCCTAATAAGAATCTGAGTTTTTGATTGAATGCTTTGTTAATAACAAGATGATAAATCATCGAGTATGCTTTAAGAGAATTCACATGTTGCCTTACTAGGAAATGAATGTTGCCCTGATAAAGAGAACCTTGTCATGCTAATAACAAGACGGTAACCAATATGTATGCTTATAAGAGATTTCACATGTTGCCATGCTAAGAACAAGAAAAGAAATAATCTGCATGCTAATAAGAAGATTGCCTGCTAATAAGAACTGAATTGGTGCTTGTCATGCTTGATACGATAAAAAAAGACAAATAAATCGAATTGATTGCTTGATCAGTGCTTGTTGCTAAGTATGCTTGAGAATTATAGACATGTACAGACGGACTTGTACATGTTGACATGAATAAAAGAAAGGCACGAATTGAACGTGTCGTATATCTGCAAAGGCATGAAAAGAACATATCGTACATCAGATCACAAATCTGTCTCATCTGATAGAATCCTGCTAGAGCATGCATGTGGTCTAGGACAACTTGTTAACAAGAAAAATTTATCTCTCGGGTGGATCTGGGGGCGCTTGGACCACTCGGCCTAGGAGAGATTAGGGCCTCCATGTGAAAATGGGATTCGATCTGAGTCCTTAGCGACGAGCTGAACCCAAGAGAGTCACAGCGGCTAATCATGGGTTTTCCATGGACCATCGTATAGATAGGTGTTGGTTGGTACAGAGCTGAACCGGAGAGTCACAGCTGCCAATCGGTCTGCATGTGTCTATCGTATGTTTTGCTAAGAGCTAACGATGCAGAGACGAACAGGGAATAATATGGGTTTTATCATGTTTATGCTAATCCTTGTCTTGTGCAGGGATGGACGGTCGGCTATGGTAAGAGTCACTGAAAAGTGATATACATGTGTTGCTTAAGTTCCTATATAAATGCTTGTAGAGATTAATCTGTTACCAAGAAGTGCTATGTTCTACTAAAGAAAAAGATATGATATCGTGCTTGTCATTGACCCTAACAGTTGCTCGAACAAAAGAAATGATATGCTCATGAAACACGCTACGCACTGCACATGAAATGAATAGTACTCGTGCTAGAATTGAATAGTCCCTTGTATGCTTGAAATGAACTGAATTGAAATATGGCTTTTCAAAGATGTTTTCAAAAGAGATGTAAACTGGCTCTGTATGCATGGAATGAACATAGGTAAAAAGTAGCAAGATCACATCATAAGAAACGTTTTCTCACTAATTGAACAGTGATCGTTTCAGACAAATATAGCTCTTTGTTCACAATCACCAGTATGCTGATATACTGATCCACCATCAGTCTGCATGCAGGTGCACTATGCATCGAAAATGATAGTCCGAAGCGATAGCCCGAGCCTCATCCTCAGGAGCCAGAAATCAAAAGATATGCCAAGAGATGACATCTGTTGTAAGAGTTGGTTTTGTATATAAAGGGATGTAATGTATGGGAACGGGATCATTGTAATCTGTAAAGTTCTGAGAGAATGTATATTGTATCAGAGAGAATCGAGACCTTGTAATCTGTTCAAATAAAATCAATAAAGATAATTGTTTCTTGTTACCATTGTGTTCAATGCATGTATTCTGAAAATATGTCCGCTGCTGCTTCAATTATCTGCGATACGTTCCGCTGCGTATTGTCAACCTTGTCTATCTTGTCTTGCTTCAGGTCCTGGCCTTGTACAAGCGCAACTTAGGCTTGTACGACATCACGCCTTAGCGAGGACGAACGATCCCAAAAGAGCCGAAGCGAGGACGAAAGGACTCTGCGGGATCGGGACGTGATAGAATGGTATCAGAGCCACACGTTCCTCTGGCCAATTTTGATTCAATTGAATTCGTACATGTTCTTCTGATCGAAAATTCCTTGCCTCCTTGATATCATCAATGAGATAAACGTTCCATACAATAAGTCCGTAAATATTTTAATGATGCCGGCATATGTTTCATCGATTTAATTGATTGAGATTGAAATGCTTTATTGAACAAGTGTTTTGATATGATCTGAGTTGTGATTTTATGGATTGATGATGGCAAAGGATGAGGACTATCGCTGCTAAGGATATCGTAAGTTTCTCCTTAAGTTTCGAGGACGAAACTTCTTTTCGGTGGGTAATTATGTAGTGCCCCGCTCCGCGAAGGCACTAGATAGACAGAAAGATCGGATTGTTGGCTCTACAACAGAAGACGATTGATCTGGGTGAGTGGACGAAGTCTCATTTGCTGATTCTCTTACGCCTAATAAGAATCTGAGTTTTTGATTGAATGCTTTGTTAATAACAAGATGGTAAATCATCGAGTATGCTTTAAGAGAATTCACATGTTGCCTTGCTAGGAAATGAATGTTGCCCTGATAAAGAGAACCTTGTCATGCTAATAACAAGACGGTAACCAATATGTATGCTTATAAGAGATTTCACATGTTGCCATGCTAAGAACAAGAAAAGAAATAATCTGCATGCTAATAAGAAGATTGCCTGCTAATAAGAACTGAATTGATGCTTGTCATGCTTAATACGATAAGAGAAGAAAAATGAATCGAATTGAATGCTTGATCAGTACTTGTTGCTAAGTATGCTTGAGAATTATAGACATGTACAGACGGACTTGTACATGTTGACATGAATAAAAGAAAGACACGAATTGAATGTGTCGTATATCTGCAAAGGCATGAAAAGAACATGTCGTACATCTGATCACAAATCTGTCTCATCTGATAGAATCCTGCTAGAGCATGCATGTGGTCTAGGACAACTTGTTAACAAAAAAAATTTGTCTCTCGGGTGGATCTGGGGGCGCTTGGACCACTCGGCCTAGGAGAGATTAGGGCCTCCATGTGAAAATGGGAGTCGATCTGAGTCCTTAGCGACGAGCTAAACCCAAGAGAGTCACAGCGGCTAATCATGGGTTTCCCATGGACCATCATATAGATAGGTGTTGGTTGGTGCAGAGCTGAACCGGAGAGTCACAGCTGCCAATCGGTCTGCATGTGTCTATCATATGTTTTGCTAAGAGCTAACGATGCAGAGACGAACAGAGAATAATGTGGATTTTATCATGTTTATGCTAATCCTTGTCTTGTGCAGGGATGGACGGTCGGCTATGGTAAGAGTCACTGAAAAGTGATATACATGTGTTGCTTAAGTTCCTATATAAATGCTTGCAGAGATTAATCTGTTACCAAGAAGTGCTATGTTCCACTAAAGAAAAAGATATGATATTGTACTTGTCATTGACCCTAACAGTTGCTCGAACAAAAGAAATAATATGCTCATGAAACACGCTGCGCACTGCACATGAAATAAATAGTCTTCGTACTAGAATTGAAAAGTCTCTTGTATGCTTGAAATGAACTGAATTAAAATATGGCTTTTCAAAGATGTTTTCGAAAGAGATGAAAACTGGCTCTGAATGCATGGAATGAACATAGGTAAAAAGTAGCAAGATCACATCATAAGAAATATTTTCTCACTAATTGAACAGTGATTGTTTCAGACAAATGTAGCTCTTTGTTCACAATCACCAGTATGCTGATATACTGACCCACCATCAGTCTGCATGCAGGTGCACTATGCATCGAAAAGGATAGTCCGAAGCGATAGCCCGAGCCTCATCCTCAGGAGCCAGAAATCAGAAGAGATGCCAAGAGATGACATCTGTTGTAAGAGTTGGTTTTGTATATAAAGGAATGTAATGTATGGGAACAGGATCATTGTAATCTGTAAAGTTCTGAGAGAATGTATATTGTATTAGAGAGAATCGAGAGCTTGTAATATGTTCAAATGAAATCGATAAAGAAAATTATTTCTTGTTACCATTGTGTTCAATGCATGTATTCTGAAAATATGTCCGCTGCTGCTTCAATTATCTGCGATACGTTCCGCTGCGTATTGTCAACCTTGTCTATCGTGTCTTGCTTCAGGTCCTGGCCTTGTGCAAGCGCAACTTAGGCTTGCACGGCATCACGCGTTAGCGAGAACGAACGATCCCAAAAGAGCCGAAGCGAGGACGAAAGGACTATGCGGGATCGGGACGTGACATCAGGAAACCAATTTAATAAACCGTTTGCAAAGACTAGGATTTTAGAAATAGGTTTTCGTCATAAATAATAATTAATAGGAAAAATTACTTTTTAAAAAAATAAATCTCTAGAATTTAGTAATTTTGTAGGAAACATAGATTTTATTGACATAGAATTTCGAAATAGAAATTATTTATCAAGTTTAGTTATTTAATCAAAATAATTTTCGTAAAAATATATCTTTTAGACATTTCCATAAATTACTTAGAAAAATCACCTTTAAATATTAAAATAATAATTAATGCGCAAAACATATTTTTTTTCTTACCAAAATAATGGTTTAAAGTTAATATTAAAGGTTTTTGGATTTTAATACTAATTACAATTACCCAAAATAACCTTTTTAAATAAATATTAGTTTTTATTATATTGTTCTCTTTATAAAATCTTTTGATTAAAATTTATCTCTAAATGGGTAAAACATACCATATTTATAATCATTTAACGAAATCTAATTTTTATTATATTATTTACTTAACCAAACTTTTATTTTAAAGAAAATAACTTTTAAACGTATATTTATTTAACTAATATTTTGTAAACAAAATATTAAATCATTATTTGGTTTAAAAATCTCTAAAACTTAACATTAAATTTAAAAGATAATCCTAACTATATATTTAAACAATTAAAAATTATTAAAACCATAACTAAATTATTAAGATTAATCCACAAATCAATTAATACCAATAAAGTATATTTGAAGTTTCCTAAAACGATTATTATTACAACATTTACTAATTTCATCACAGAAGCTAAAATAAATCATCCACAGAATCCAAATAATTTCTACAGAACCTATTTCTAGGCCAGGATGGTACGTATGGATTTCTGTGATCACAAACAGAAAGCGAAAAATGAAAGGATTATCCAAAGTTGTACGAAGGAGTACCGAGGGGAGGCCTCGGACTCGGAACGACGTCGGAACGACGAGCACGGCACGTGTACGCACACGACGAATATGCGGCGACGTACGGGGCACACGCACGGGAGTCGACGGACGCCGGGCGAAGGGTGCACGGGAGGCGCCGGAGACGGGCTCGGAAGGTAGGGGAGTGGGGCCTGGATTCGGAGAGGACGACGAGACGAACATGACGGTGGTCTCGGATTTTGATTTGGTGGAGGGAGGAGGAAGTTATGGATTTATTTGTGAAGGTTTGAAGAAGGTGGAAGAAAGAAATAGGATGCTGTGATGGTGGAGAAGTTTCGGCTCTGGGGTTACGTAGAGATGGTGGAGAAGGGAGTGGGCGCACAATTAGGATCGAGGAGTGAGAACCGATGAGTGGGAAAGGAATGGGTTTGGGTTAGGTTTAAGTTATGGGCTAAACTCATGGGCTTGGGTTAAGGGACAACAAACAATATTAAATAAGTAAATGAACACAACAAAACATGGGTCTTACACCCTCAATCTTCAACTCTTGGACGTCGATCATGTGTTGATTGAGGATGAACCGACGATACCAGAAGGTAGTACTGCAGACGCCATTACTGCTGCACAAGTCAAACAGACCAAATAGAGAAGGGATAGTAGCCTCTGTAGGCTATTGATTTTGAATGCAATGGAGGACTCCCTGGCAGAGTCATATTCCAAGCAAACTACTGACAGGGACATCTGGGAGTTCTTGGAAAAGCTATATGAAGACGACGAGAATAGGTCGAAAATCTTCATCGTCGAGAAGTACCACAAGTGGCTTTTCGAAGATGACAAGGCGATGTTGCCATAGGTGAAAGAGTTCTTGAAGTTGCGCCAGAAGTTGGATGACGAAAAAATGCCCCTCGTCGACAAGTTTGTCGTTGGAGGGATCGTCTCGAAACTTCCTGCCGGATGGAGCAATTTCTATGCAAGAATGGATCGAAAGTAGCTGGACATTAGCTTGAAGGATCTCCTACAAGAGATCCACGTTGAGGACGAGATGCGATCTCAACAGAAGATGGACTCTCTGTCCAAACAACTGGCTAAGGCCAACTTGGTGCAGACGAGGGAGTTCAAGGGGAAACAGGCGGCTTCTCATCACAAAAAGAAGGACTCCACTAATCTGAAAGTGAAGGGTCCTTCGTTCAAGCAACAGAAGTCCAAGTCCCACGTGACTTACTTCAACTGTGGCAAGAAGGACCACTACAAGAGTGAATGCAAATCCAAGCCCAAATAATCAGAACAAAGTGAGCCTAGTAAGGTTTTCATGGTTTCTAACATTGTTGCTAGATCGCTCAGGTCACAGCTGTGGAGGTTGACTCTGACTGGTGGATAGACACTGGTATGACATGCCATGTCTGTTCTGGCAAGGAATGGTTCGTCACGTACCAGCCAACCTCTGAGAAAGTTGTCATGGCGAATCAGGCCCAAGCTGAAGTTCTGGGGATCGGGACTGTGGAGCTGAAACTCACTTCCGGAAACACTCTGACGCTCCAAGGTATAATGCTTGTTCCGGTGATTGCCAAGAACCTGAACTCCGGGAACCTGCTTAGCAACACAGGCTTGAGGATGGACATCAATAGTGGACAGATGGTGATGTCCAAGAAGGGAACATACTTCGGAAAGGCTTTTCAAACCGAAGGGATATTCAAAATTTAGCTTGTAAACCAGTCAAGTAAAATAAATGTAGTCACTCTTTTTGATTATTCTCTTGAGATGTGGCATAATAGGCTAGGACATGTTCATTGTAAAAGAATACATAAAATATCTAGTCTATGACTTATCTCCAAATGTGGGGGTAAGGTAGAGAAGTATGAAGTATGTGCTCAGACGAAGATCACTAGAAAACCCTTTCATCGGGTCAATCGAAGCACAGATCTTCTGGAATTGGTGCACTCCGATATCTGTGACTTCAAGCAATTCCCTACAAAGGCCAGGATGAAGTATTTCATAATCTTCATCGATGACTTCTCAAAGTATGCGTTCATCTACTTATTGAAATCTAAAGACGAAGTGTCACGCCCCGCTCCCGTAGGAGCGATCGTTCTCGCTAAGGTGTGATGCCGCACGAGCCTAGATTGCGCTCGTGCAAGGCGGGTTCCATAACTGCAAGGCGGGTTCCATAACGGCCGATTTCAGCGGCTGTGACGGGGTCGTCGCACAGAAGTCCCGTGCAGAGACATTGAATAATAGCAGCAAAAATTAGAACAAACACAAGTTATTCAAAAGAAGCTCTTTATTGATATTGAAACAAAGGTTACAATGGGGCGCAATGCCAAGATTACAAGTCTCTCAAGCTCACTCAAGCTCACATTACAAGTCATTCAGCTCTCTCTTATCTCTCCATACAAGTCTTGAGCCAACGGATGCTTTGGAAGGCGACGTCCATACATTATGTCCTGTATAAGTCTTGAATACATGCGGCCGTACGCTTCGAATCACCAAAGAACTCCGTACCTCGACGCATCCAAGCAAGCTCCGCACCACGAGCTTCTACCTGTGCCTGCACATAAAAACTATGTAGGTGTCAGTACTCAACTGTACTGGTGGAATGAGCTCCTCGCCCACCCATACAAAACTGACACGTTGATTTACTTTGTGCAATATAGTCCCTTTATGATTGTCTTTCTACTCTTGCCTTAGTATCAGTTTTAGGACTGACGCCTTGGCCTATTCTGTGTCTCTAGACCATTCCGTGCTTGCAACAACAATATTAACTCATACTTTGCCTCTAGACCCTTCTCGTGCCAACAACGTTAACCTATCAAGTCGTGCTTGCCTTACGGCTTAAAATCAGAGACACAACTACACGATAAGACTCCATTCCCGTGTGACCGTGCTATAAGTCCTTGTGGAGGCTGTGCCTCGTAATTCAAATGAGACTCAATCGTATCGCCGTCTCGCGGCCCTTGCCACCTCACGGCCCTTTGCTACTAAATCATCATTCGACCCATCCAACTTGTGAACTAAGTGTCACTCGACCAACTTTGCCTTGCGGCGTTTCCTGACTTAGACTCAAGACAACTCAAACCAACTTATGCAACTTATATGCCGATAACTCAAGACTCGACACCACATCTCGTGCCGAACCACGTCGTCTATGTTGTAGCCATTTTTAGGCCCAAACACTTGTGTTCCAACCATACACACATTTACTAGACTAAATCCAAAGGCACACATGCGGTTTGCCGCTCGTGCCGACCCATCTATATGAATTGGTCACTAACACCACAACCTATCGTGGACTTATAGCCTTGTTATTCGGCAATCCTTTCAACGCAAGTAGCTAGCTCCAAAAAAAGTTCCCAAATAACCCGAGCGGTTCGTCCAGCTACGGCTATACCGTGTTTCCCTCCGGAACAACGCGGTCCCATGGCGCCCAGGGTTGCCGCTCATGGAAACTCTTTCTTGTCGACAAGTTGTCCAATGACTATGTAAGACTCGACACAAATTGACGTCTCACACAGTCATTCCTCTTCCAATGTTACCATCTCTTTCAAACCAATCTCAAGACTTCTATTATTTGAGACCCCTCGATGACCCACGGTCGCGAGCATTCTTTCCATGTTACCATATTATTTCATTTAACTCAATGCCTATTCGATGGTCCTTTCTCCAAAACTCATTAAATCAATCGTGGTTCATGCCTTAAACACTAAGTCCGTGCATTGTGCCTCAAACCGACTTCTGATCTATGCGACGCTATCGCCCAAGTCATACTTTATATGACGGGCCATGAGACCGTAAGACTTTGTGGTTATATCCAGCCGTAGAGCTCGTAGGACCGTGCTTGCTGCCACTTTGATAGCCTAACATAACTCGTCTGACTTAGACTCATAACGACTCAATGAGCAAAGGCTGCGTCAGGCCTCGCATTGCAGAAATGTGCCGCACATGCACTCGACTTCTGAACGACCAAGTCATTTGGGTGCCTAGACTTATATCATAAGTCGTGCAACGCAACTTAACTCATAGGGCAAGCCAAGGCTATGCCAAGCCTTGGACGATAGGACCGTGCATGCTTTATGAAGCATTTATGCCGGCGACGCCTATGACTTAGGCTACATTCATAACTTCTCTTACTTAACCAACTTTCCTTCTTCCAAGCCACGGGACGAAGGATCGAGTGTCATTTTCAAAGCACGCCGTGCACCAACTCTAAGCCGACCGTTGGACCTTTCCATATTCTAACTCAATTCGACCCGTCGGGATTATTCCCTTTAGCTATGTGGATTCGTCTCTTTTATAATCAAGCCTACTTGTACGAGTTGAAAACATGTGATTTATTATGTGAAGGCAAAGATGAGGCGAGTTCACCGAAATTCCCTACCTGAGTGAGCGGTCGCCTCGACCGAGCAATGTCTTCAAGCAGCCGTTGCAAGGCTAAGTCCGAACGCCGTTAGCGTTCTGATTCCTCCGATTGACTGAGCGGGATGGGGCACTACACGAAGCGTTCGAGAAGTTCAAGGAGTTCAGGGCCGAGGCTAAACGACAAACTGGACAACAACTCAATAGACTAAGAAGTGATCGAGACATGGAATATTGGTCTCATGAATTCACATTGTTCTGCAAAGAACATGGAATCATCAACGAGACTACTACTACGTATTCTTCTCAATCTAACGGAGTAGCAGAGAAGAAGAACAGAACTGTCACGACCCACTCACGAATAATCAGACACGAGTCGGACACGTCCAGCCTTCGTCGTTAGACACGATGAAGTAAGCTGTACCAATATCTAGGAAGAACTATGAATCCATATAAGAATGAAAGTAAATCACCACATCTAATATCGAATCCCAGAATCTCAAATACAAGTCTAAATGTTATTACATTCCAGCAAATGTAAAATATACTGATGTCTCTAATACATGTCGAGATAAAACTAAAGGAAAAAATACTAGGCTTCCTCAGCCTCTAGGTCCTGGGCAACATCAACTGGCTCATAGGTGCCTCCAGGCTCCTGCCCGTAGTAAGTGTCACAAATAGCCTCCAACTCACCTGCAACATATTCTAGTCAGGAGCTGAGCTAAGTATATCCAAGGAAATGAATATGAACATCATGGTATGAACAAGAACACAAGATATATATATAAAGTACGAGAAATGAGAACAAGACATGAAACCTGAACATGAATACTGAAAGTAAATACAGGAAACATGAAATGAGTCCTGAACATGAAATACAACATGAATCCTGAAATGTGCAATATGTCGAAATACATCCAGAGTGTGTGATCGGCTTGGATAGATTCAATGAACATGAAATGGTACGATTTGGTCCCGCATGCACGATGCGGGGCCTAAGCTATTCACATGAATAGTAACACGGGTTTGATCACATATCTGTAGTATTTCTCCTCCCAGACACAAGTAAACTCAAGGAAACATGATACAAGACAATCTCGTGATATATCATGTCAACAAGGAGATACAAGAATGAATATACAAGACATGAGAAAATAAACAAATCCGAGGAGTATACTTGCCTTGTTCAGGGTGATCAAGTGTGGGATGTAAATCTGGATGTCCACCTGTTTAGAATTTAAGTTGATTAAGATCTACTCAATTGTAACTCATTAGTCATGAACCAATCAGTCACTAACCACTAACTTTATTCTACTCTTAGTGAAACCTATTGAATATTAATAATTACCAATAGAATTATTTCTATTAATTCTATAGTCTAATCTAGCAAGTGTCCTAATCCTGATATGTAAATATACATGCTTAGCTACTACAATATTTAGCTTTAAAAGAATCAGGAAAAATTGACAGTTCTTAAAGTTTCAGTCTTAAACATGACTGATACAAATCAGTCCTTACCAAGGCTGATATCAATCAGTCTCTACTTGCAACATATCCTAACCTAAAAAGGATTATAGTTCAACCAAAACCTCAATCTCACTATCTGTTTGAAACTTGAAGTATCTGCACACACCCAAGAGCAATTAACCTGTCCCATACTCGTTTGGCAGTATCAGTAGGGTCAATACTCAGGTTCAGTAAAGCATTATTTTCAGTCGAAATCAACCAAGTCCCCTAGGTAATTAATGAATTTATAAAGTTCACTCCTACAGTCTACACTCCCAGGAAACCTACTGCTCCTCCTGATGCAACTCCCATAGTGCATCATATCAACCATACTCAATACTACATATCAGAACAATTTCCACTACCAACTAATTCTGTACAAGATTCAGAAAAAGGAAAGAAAACACAAGGAGCAATGGATACAACTCTTAGCCTACAGTTCAATGATTTATTGATACTCGAATGAGTGCTTTGGTTCAACAGATATCAGTTCTCAACTCTATTCTGCAAAGACAACCCATAAATTGCTCCTAGTGCCACAGTTCAACCATATCATAATATAATTGCAACAGTTCATAAACATCCAAATTAGATTTGAATCACAACATCTGAGAAGGATGAAGGATGTTTATGACAATCTCATGTGTCAACTCAAGTTTGGAAACCAAGCTTAGAGCTGCAGTAACAGTGCAAAAAATACCAGGTTTGTGGGACTGATACCTAAACAGAGTTCATACTTTACTGCCACAGGAATTCAGTTTAGCCAAACTGCAAATGCTCTCAGTAAACCTACACAGGCATAGCCTATCTAATCTGTAATCCTGTGTGATTAAAGGCTGATATGAACCAGTCTAGATTCAGACTAATACAATTCAGTCCAAATTCAGACTGATGCAATCAGTCTTCAACCATGACTAATACTAATCAGTCATCAAAATACTGTACTACTAGCCTTCTCTAACTATCTTAACCATCTCCTTATATAATAAAAACTTTCTCATCTTCCTACTTAAAGTAATTCTCTACAAAATAAATTATAGACCATAATTGGTTGAGCCCAGGTTGTACCCATAATGCTCAGGCTACCAGAATCAACATGGTGACACACTAAAATCTCAGATTAACATAAATCCTGATATCTATTTGGCTGACAGGAGGTTACCAACCTATTCTAAACATTATGTCGAACCAAAACCCCCCCATCTATAATCTAACCTATTTAACTTACTCAAGCATTCAATTGAGGAATGCTACAACACTCATTAATTCTAAAACAGAGTAAGAATCTAACAATGATAGAAGGATTAAAAATATTCCATCCCACCTCTAACTCTGCAATGTCACTGTTACTGATCTTGACTGAGACCAAACAGATAAACTATTAGTACTTCCTGTCATCACAGTAAGTCTCCAAGTTAATCATCATAACCCTTAATTTCCTCTTGATACTAATGATGGCAGTGAGCTCAGGTTGAAATCATAGGGTTTAGCCTATACTTAACATAGACTCATCTCAAGTTATGGATTCACTGTTACACAGTCAAGGGAACTTATCAGTCCCAGAATGGTTCAGTCCTGAACATGACAGATACTAAGGTTTAGTATCACCCAAGTAACATGTGAGACTGCTTGCATAGATTAGGTCACTGAGCTTCTACATCACAAACCATCCATTCTAAACACTCTTTCTAATTCTCCATTACCTCTCAGTACCAGGTTAATAAATCCCAACTCGTGGCAATCCAACTTCTATTACAATCACATGAACAACATAAGGACGGTCGAATTTACATTACTCGATTCTAGTTGTTCAACTTCATAAGGCCACCTGCATTATCAAGTATCTAACAACACCGTACATGTTACAAACTGCAATGAAGCTTGTTCAAAATGAGTAAATACAAGGATATCTCGATCCTAGGTAAAGTCAGGTTAGACCTAAGCATGGGAGAACTCTTCCTGAACAGAATCAGAAATGGGAGAACTACTAAACCAGTTCTTCAAGTGATCAATCAATAACTGAGTTATGAATTATAGGTATGTAAATGACTTAATAATTTCTAAAAATATGCTGAAATGGAGTAACCTAATTATTCATCATCTTCAGTTCTATAGGGAAGATCTTAGAATTACCTGAGAGTGTCCGATCTAACACACTGCTGACATAATTCACGAACTGGACACGCTCTTCACAGATCAGAAACTTCTACTGCAAATAATGATCACAATCGACACATTCAAAAGGACTCATGCTCAGCAACTATCATTCAATTCAGGTATGAAGGATAATTGAAAGAATACTCACCGAATCGAATTAAACCAATTCTCAATCTCTAAACCAATCTACAAAAATTATTATAAAATAATGAACATCAATTAACAGAGCGTACAATACGAACACGAGATCACAAGCAATCCTTACCTCTCTAATGATCGCCCAGAAACTGAGTTGAACCGACCAAGAATTTGAAGGGGAAATCTCAAACGAATTGGTCTACTCTCGAATCACCATCAAAATATACTCGAAATTAGATCCCAGGAAGAACAATCAAGGAATAAATCAAATCCAGATTTAGAAACTCACGCGAATGTTTGCAGCTCGTCGAAATCGTCGAAGATCCACTCGCTGTTGTTTGCTCGAACTAGTGGCTACGTCTCTCTCTCTTTCAATTTCAAATTGAAGATCTGAAGAATCAATTGGTAAGAAGTGAAGAATGGAAGATTTGTGGCAATTAAATAGGGTTTATAGTTGGTTAGGAATGGCGAGAAAATGAAAACTCTAGACTAAAAAATCGGTTAGAGATTTGAATCTCTCTCTCTCTCTCTCTCTCTCTCCTCACGCACCCTCTGCTGAAAAGGAAGAAGAAGGAATAATTGAAGAATTCGTTGGAGTTTAAAATAAAAAGAAGGGCTACAGTGTCATGAACCATATTGTAAATGGTATTAAAGGAAAGCCCAAGAAGGAAGGCCCAAGGCTTATTAGTTTAAATCATAACAATAGTATTGAAAAAAAATTAAATATAGATAATTAATGAATTCTAAAAATATTATATTTGATGATTTTAGAGAGGTGGGGTTATAAGAACATTGACAGAATTGATGAATTCAATGTTGTTAACTGCGGGACTTCCAAAATGCTAATGGGGAGAAGCTGCATTGACGGCCACCTATATTCTGAATATAGTGCCATATGCAACTTCGGATATGAATCCTCATGAACTCTGGTTCAAAGTCAGACCTAACTTGAATGTCATTCGAGTGTGCGGGTGTCTGGCTTATGTGAAGCTCCCAGATCTGAAGATTCAGAAGCTGGGGACAAGGACTACGAAGGCGATCTTCTTGGGGTATGTCGAGAAGGGTGATGCTCGAAGATTCCTTGATATTGAATCAAATCATATCATCGAATCTCGCGATGATGAATAATTTGAAGACCACATTCCGGAGAATGATGAAGGTGCAAAGGAGACTGAGATCTAAGATGAGCTAGTAGTCCAAGATGAAGTTGTTGGTAAGGAGACAACGATTGAACCAGAACTCGCTGAGCCGTCGACAAAGCGAGCGAAGAGGCCGAAGAACTTCGGAGATGACTTCGTCACCTATCATGTTATAGCAGATCTGCTTACATATGATGAGACGATGAAGACCAGGAATGTTGTCTTGGGAAGAAGGCGATAGACAATAAAATTGACTAAATCACCTCTAATAACACTTATGTGTTGGTTGATTTACCCAAAGCAGCAAAATCCATCGGATGCAAGTGGATCTTCAAGAAGAAGATGAAAGCTGATGGAACCATTGACAAGTTCAAGGCCAGGCTAGTGGCCAAGGGGTTTACTCAGAAGAAGGGGATCAACTAATTTGACACATATACTCCAGTAGCCCAGATGACAACCATCAGATTGTTAATTGCTCTTGCAGCAATACACAAGCTGGTCATACATCAGATGGATGTGAAAACAACATTCCTGAATGGTGAGCTGACCGAAGAGATTTATATACAACAGCCAGAAGGATTTGTCATCAGAGGTCTTGAAGACAAAGTCTG
The DNA here is from genome assembly GCA_029216955.1 of Iris pallida. Taxonomy (NCBI): domain Eukaryota; kingdom Viridiplantae; phylum Streptophyta; class Magnoliopsida; order Asparagales; family Iridaceae; genus Iris; species Iris pallida. The sequence continues at coordinate 48,672,050 of JANAVB010030220.1, read as the reverse complement.
CAAGTTGGTAAAATCTCTATATGGTTTAAAGCAAGCTCCCAAAATGTAGCATGAGAAGTTTGAGAAAGTCATAAGGTCAAATGGCTACAAGGTCAGCGAAACAGACAAGTGTGTCTATACGAAATTTGCTGACAGAAGAGGAGTCATTGTTTGTCTATATGTGGATGACATGCTAATCCTAGGTACGGATATAAGCTGTGTCACGGAGACAAAAAAGTTATTCTCATCAAAGTTTAATATGAAGGACTTGGAAGATGCTGATGTTATCTTGGGACTCAAGATCCGGATAGACTCTGGATTGGCACTGTCACAGTCTCATTATATTGAGAAGATGCTCACTCGATACTGGTATCATGATCTTCCTATTATTGATACGCCATACCGAAGTGACCAGAAGCTGAAGCCAAACTCGAAGGAAAGCGTCAGGCAATTGGAGTACGCTAACGTCATCGGGAGTTTGATGTACGCTACTACTGCCACTAGGCCTGACATAGTTTTTGCCGTGGGAATGCTGAGTCGGTTCACCAGCAATCCAGGTTTTGAGCACTGGAAAGCTGTGAAGCGTGTTATGACATATCTCAAGAAGACTCAGACATATGTACTGCACTTCAGCGGAGAAACGTCGGTAGTTGTAACGCTCCAGTCCCAAAATACGTAGGACTAAGTACGTAGACATGCCAGCTGTATACATACGAAGTACAGGGGTCTTGTATGTATACATAAGCTATAAAATACAGTAAACCACAACTAACTAATCTCATCCACAAAATAAGGGAATAAAAGATATCATATAATGAATTGTTCTGATACAATATGGTTTTAAAAGAACAACTTATAAGAAATAAAACATGCATGATATTGAGCAAGAAATTAAACAGTAAAGGCAAGGTGTCTTGTCTGATGTCCGAGTGAGAGGTAAGATGATGTCCTGGCGACGACTCAACAACAGCGCACAAAGAGGAAGGTGTAGGAACAACTTCAGATGCTGAAAATAGTCTATTATCTAATTATAATTAATACTGCACCTATTATATTTATTTAATAAATTCTGAAGTTAGGATATGGTATATGTTTTCGTATCAGCTTTTTGAAAAACTAAACGGATCGTATTTTCATTTTCGGAATCTCCCGAAATTGCAAAAATACCGAAATACGTTTATTTTTTTGGACACTAGATACTCAAACAGTTTTGCAAAAATTTATAGAACGAAATTTTTCTATTAAAATATATTTTTGGAAACCTTACCTCGATAAGCTTCTTTTAAAAAAATTTGGAGGCGAAACGGAGTTCGAAGTTAGGAGATATCGTCGTTCCAAGTTGTTCTTGCTGCTAAAAAGCGGGACTGAATTCTAATGACGAATTTTAGGAGTTTCTATTGGACTAAAAATAATTTCGAATTATGGCTTGTAGAAGGAAGATGTATTGGGTTTATATAGGTATTTATTTCAGATTTATATCCTAAATTAGATAGGATATGATTTAAATAAATTGGATTTTGCTTCGTTAGGATAGGATATAGATAGAGATGCTTTCCTATTAGACTTAGGATTATGATTAACTTAAAATATAATTCATATTTATCTAAATTATCTATAACATTATTTAAAATTACAATAGATACTAAATAGAGTTAATATTTATTTAAACAACCTTCATCTAATCTCATTTATACATGCTGAAATATTTAATACTAAATTGACATTTATTCTATATTATGTAAATAGTGTATAATATAAGTAACATGTAAAAAGTAATAAAAGTTATAAAATAAATCCTAAAATTTTGAGAAATATTGTATAATATAGTTTAGATCCTTAATGTACTAGAAAAATAGCTTTATATATTTGTATACTAAATTCACTAATGAGCATTATACTAAATATATGTAAAATAATACAAAGTATATAATAAGTCAATAAATAGTTATTTGAAAATCCAAAAATTCAACAAATATTTATTTTAAAAAAGCAGGGGGTTTACATAAGTCTTATCTAGATAAGGACTAAGAAGAGTTTTAATTTTCTTTGAATTTTCCACTATTTAATTCAAATTAATTTAAAAGTAACTCAATCAAATATAATCCAATGTAGATATATTCTACCTCTAATTTAAACTATATTTAAATAACTTAATTTTTTTCCAACTTAAATCACCATAATTAATTACATATTAAATCAACCCATATTTAATATACATTTTTCGAAATAATATATTAATGATAATAATTAATTTCGAAAATACAAATATATATACACTTGCATGCAAAAATAATACTTACATAAAATACAGTTTTTCTAAATTACTAGTTATACTTGTACCATAAAATAAAATGGCCTTTTTTTAAATAAAAATAAAGTTTGGCAATCCTCGGCACGACGCATTTACAACTTCAAGTAATATAAAATATTTATCGTCTATTATTTTGAAATATTTTCTACATCTATATAATTAAAACGTTTTATAAAAATATGTACTTCGCACTTATTCGCACTTGACGAGAAATTTACGAAACGCAAACTCGAACGCGACGTATAAATATGAAGTACAAAAATCAATACCATATTTATTAAATGAAATCGTAGTATAAATTAGGGATTTTACATCCTACCCAACTTACAAGAATTTCGTCTTCGAAATTTAGGAATAGCTAGGGTAGGGGAGATAGAAAGAGTTCATCAATACCGAAATACGATTAAATTTTTGGTTGAGGCGAAGAAACGACGTTCGACACAAACATGCATTGGAAGATCGTGATTTTGATATTTGCGAAAATATATGATGGTTATGGAATTGAAGAAGGGTCGCTAGTTAAGGTAATAAAATTATGATAAATCGAATTAGAGAATAGAAAGGAATTGAGTAGGTCAAAGAGAATAATTTAGACATTTAGGAGAGATGGTTTCTTGAGTGAATATAGTCGTCTAGGTTTAAGGTATGGTTAAGAAAATGATTTGAATCATTTTCAAGTTTCAAGAACGATTAGAAGGTTGCGATAATGAATCTAGGGTAGAGGAAAAAGGTAACTCAAGACGAGGATATTGTCACATTGGTTGGTCAGTGGTTAACTATCTTGGCAATAGATGGTGGGCAACTAAGGGATATCAAGTACGAGTGTTTGTCTTTCTAATATAGGCGAAAGACGAAAACAATAAAGAGTTCGAAGAAGATATTATCGAATACGAATAAGTGGTTCAAAGACGATTGAAAATTTTCAAAAAGAATTGCCAAGGCAATCGCGGATGGAATTCTAGAGGCCAAGTTTAATTATGTCTCCATCCACATCGAACAATACATGAAAAACAAACCAAAGTGCACTAGGTTGATCAGACCATCATGCAACGGTTCTGATTAGACAATGTATTAGTGGGCGTCCCCAATAACACATATGTCGTGAACAAGTTCGATAAAAGAATAAACTTGCAAAACTAAGGTTAAATTAACATCTTAAGATAGTCAAAATATAAGTAAGGAATACTAATGAAAGAAATTAAATAGTCGAAGATCCATTAAAATCTAAGTCTTGCCCGAAGTTTGGGCTTATGCAGTCGTCCTAGTGTTTTCTTATCTATGGCTTGGTTGACTAGATAAGTTAGGGTCATCTGAATTCTATATTCTAAGTAAACTTAACAATATGGGTCACAAGGACAAAGGTTTGTTAGGTCATGAGGTATTCTACCCAACTTATAAGAGTTAAACTAGTAGTATGATGGGACAATAGGTCAAGCAATCAAGATAAAGCACAAAGTTAAGCACTTAAGGAATTAAGTAGAACAAAATCACATATCGAATCGAAAGAATTGAGTCGAGGTTGAATCCCTATCCTTGGTCGAAAAATATATCGGTATCATGGTAAAGATTACAGTTTAGTCTTTTTGGTCCAAAAGTCATATCATGAAAATAGAGTACAAGAAGACGTATTTTAATGGTACGTAATATACCTACATGAAGGCGAGCTCGTCTAGGTGTTACATTTGAAATTTGTTGGAAGGTAATATCTAGTATTACACTCCAAATATCAAAGTCACGGTAAATGACACAAAAAGATCTAAAATAGAAAGTGGTAGTTCATGAAGTGACAATTAATGCACAAATATTGTCACGACCCGCACCCAGTGAAAGGGCACGAGAAGTAACGAACGCCCAGCCTATGTCGCAGTGTCGGCGGTAGAACGCTGTCCTGAGTCACAGTATCTAACACAGTCTAAAATAAACTCCGAATAGAGAGTAAATAATAAGTAACTCAATCACAATACTAAGATGGAATAGAAGAAAGAATCTCAAGAGAGTCACTGATAAAAGTCTAGGTGTAAACCACCAGAATAAATCTCAAGTACAAAAGTACAACTCATAAAGTCTCAAACACAAATACAAATAAAATACTAAGTCTCAGCTAGACTATAGGCAAGTCCTCAGCGACTGTGGGATCCTCCTGAGGGTCCACGTCGCCAGTGTCATCTAAGCCAATGCCATAATAGGTAGGACAATACTCCTCATCAATACCTGTAAAATTTTCAACATGCCCAGTCAGGACGGAACGAGCACATGTCTCTCACAACAGTTCATAGCAGGAATGGACATATAAAGCAAGCTATAGAAAACTATACATGAATCGCTGTAAAGGAAATCAACAAGAGAGAGAGACTATAAAATGAGATATAATATGACAATAGAGAAATATAACCTTCTACGTGAATCAGAGCATAAATTGGTTATGTAAACGGTCTGGGTTGCACAGGGATACAGCTACGGAGTGCACATGGATACCTACTGAGAATAATGATCACATAATCAACTACACTCTCCCTGCCCCCAATCAATACATAAGGATCAATACATGTTATGTTATTGCACATGGATATCAACTACTGTATACATGGAGCTCATATGGTCAAGAGTACATGAATAACATATGAGTGCACATGGATAAATATGAATACATGGAGTACATGATGGCCATGATAAAGTACATGAACATGACATACTCGATGTATCCGAGAGGATAATATCGCATGAAAAGATCCAGAGAGTACTAATCCATGTGAACATCGTGTCAGCATCAAGTATACTAGTCTATAACAAGAAAACATATCCAAGGAAGTATGAAAAGATCAGAGAATGTACTCGCCTGGCAAATCGAACTGCTGATGATGAGGTGTAACTAAACTGGGGCAATGTAAACCTATTTAAAATACACACATGTCACAACCAAGTCCACAATATCAAGAAAAATAGCTACAATACAAGACTACATGCTTCTAGGTCCATTTTGGTCAAAGTCAACCCTCGGTCAACTCTGGTAAAACCTGGTCAACGCTGGTCAAACCTGGTCAAACCTGGGTCAACTGGCTCGTCTACTAATTTCTAGGTCATACACAAAATTTCAGGTCATTCGGGGTTCGTTTGAGTTGAATTGGATCAAGTTTCACCCAAAGTTGACTTTTGTCAATTTGGTCAACTTGTCGGCCAATTCGACTAAACTAAGCTCGAAATGATAAACCAAAACTGTCCTAGGGCACCTATAGTCATGTTCAAAACTGCAATCTAATCTAAGAGAATTAACAAGCAATTATATATATATATATATATATATATATATATATATATATATATATATATATATATATATATATATATATATATATATACACACACATGTGTATATACAAACAAACAAAACCCAAATCTAACAAAATGGTGTGTGTGTGAGTATGTACTGGTGCTTACTGAAATAATGGTCAAATCCGAGATTAAAATCATTCAAACATAATCATGATATTACCCAAATTACTATACTATTATATACATCTATATAAAGTAAGAAAACTACACACACACACACACACACACACACACACACACACACACACACACACACATATATATATATATATATATATATATATATATATATATATATAAGTATACAAAAGCTCAAATGGAAAGATACGCAATGATGCGTGATACTTAGAAAGCCTAAAATCTGGAATAATTCCCCCTCGACCCATTCTCCACGTATGTGTGTTAGGAATGGGTTTCAACGGGGTTAAACATATATATATATAGTTAGATATATGCGTAAAGCTATATATAGTAAACACATATATCCATAAATGATGGAAAATTGTGAAACAAAGCCAAAAGTTGATTCTCACATATTTGAAATATCATATAAGTCCTCTAAACTCAGAATTTAGAAGCTAAAACGTTGGAAATCGAAATATCACATATCAACTAAAAATCGAAATATCATATAAATCTCAATTTTTCCAATTCAATGAAAACCCTATTATGCTTGGAAAAAGGCAAACAAATAGGTGATGATTCCGCAGATCACTTCTCGCAAGTTCTAATTATCATATATGAACTAACAATTCAGAAAATATGGACTAAAAAGTCAAGGATCGAAAAATCACATTTATATTCAAAACTTTGAACCCGAAAAACTCAATTTTGACAAAACGACTCAAAACGCAAAATACACCAAATCAACCCGCGAAACTTGGCATACACGCTGGTCTCAACCTACGTGATACGCTCGGCTACTCTCGGGTTTGAAATCGTGTCCGTGTCGTGTCCACAAAACTCGTATCAAAATTTCCCGATACCGCGTGGTACGCGTGCGTTCTCGCTCGTTTGAGCGCCGCACACGCAACGAAATGCCACGTCCTCATGTACGTAGCTGGGGGGTCCTGGGATAGGTCTAGGACATGACGACATGGCAACACGCTGCCCGAAATAGCGCACGCAGACCCACGCACCCGCGCGGCCTGCTGCGCGCGCGCGCGCCCGCGCGCCCTCGTGCGCGTGGTGCCGGCCTCGCTGCTCCCTCGTCGGGCCACGTCGCAACTTGGGATTCGTCCTACGGGTTGTCTAGGTCTAGGTCAACATGTCTCGGGTCCTGGAACGGGTCTTCGCTGCGTCGTGTGCGCGCACGAAGTCCGTTTCCGCGACAAAAATGAAAGTCAGAATGTACAGTGGCTGAGCGGTGCACGTGCGATATCTCCACGCTCGCTCAACGAACAGTTGTGAAATTTTGCGAGCAAGAGGGAAGAGGTTACCCCCATGTGCTCACAAATTTTCACACAAAAATACGCTCTGTGCATCACACAATCACACGCGGATAGCAGGGCACGCACGGCCTCATGCACGAGATCCGTGCACGTGCGTCCGTTGCCCGAAACGCCGCTGAAACGATGTCAAACCCAAATCCGTCTTCACTAAAGTTGATTAAAATCATATTATCTAAATATCCATGAAGACAGAAATGAAAAACAATAACTTTCTATCCTAAGCGGCATTTCGTCGAACACGTGCCGTAAGGGACCGACACGGGCTCGATACCTCCATTAAACGGAGTCAAAATCCCACCAAATTTCATGGGCAAGGCTAGGACACCTATATGGATGCAAAAATGAAGAAAAAACTAGATTTGCAATGGTAGATTTGGGTTTCACCTATTGAGTGTTAAAACTCAATGATCGGGGCTCCTCGGTTGTCGTGTCGGCCGATTTCCCTCCAGCAAAACCTTTCGTCTCTACTACAGAAATGGTCCAGCAGATCTTTCTCTCCTCAACGAGCGCAACGAAGTTTGTTTGGGAAGAAACGGACTCCGGATGAAGGAAAAAGGTGTTTTGGAGAGTTGGATCTCTTAGGGTTTCTTTGTGGAGGCTACAAACTACAAGTGAATGCAACAATGGGAGCGGATACTGCTGTTGGGCGGCCAAGGGGGGTTCTCTAGGATTAGGGTTTCACTTGGGCCAACTCTTTCTCAAGTAGAAATGGGCCCAAGTCAAAAAGCTCAAAGGCCTACATGCAAAAAGGCTAATTAAATAATTAAAAGCCTTAAAAATATCCTAATGCACAAATTAAATTCTAAAAATGAAAATAAACATTCTAATGCAAGGTTAGGCCCCTATACAAGTCCACTAGGGTTAAACCAGTTGCTAGCATAAATAAGAGTCAATATATTCAGAAAATCACACAAAGGCCAAAATGGTTAAAATGACTGAAATACCCTTCTACGAAAAAGTGGATGTTACAAATCTACCCCCCTTAAAATAATTTCGTCCTCAAAATTAAAGACCAAATGCATGATTAAGAAAGAACAAAATCATACCTCAAGGCTGGAAAAGATAGGGGTAACTTTCGCGCATCTTATCCTCTCTCTCTCCCAGGTGGACTCTCTTGGAGAGTGATGCTTCCAAGCTACGCGAACTAAGGGTATCGACTGGTTCCGCAACACCTTCTTTCGTTGGTCCAGAATCTCCACAGGCTGCTCTGGATAACTGAGAGTAGGTCCCACCTCAATCTCAGAATGGTCCAGTACATGGCTAGGATCTGCCACATACCGTCTCAACTGCGATACGCGAAATACATTGTGGACTCCCGCTAAGGAAGAAGGTAAGTCCAGTCTGTATGACACGTCGTCGACCCTTTTGCTGATAACGAAAGGTCCGACATAGCGTGGGCTAAGCTTCCCTCCTCCACCGAATCGAATAGTGCCTCGAGTCGGTGAAATCCTCAAGAATACCATATCTCCAACCTAGCACAAGCATGGTCTCAATTAACTAAAACAATCACACAATCAACAAAACACAAACAAACAAGATTCTAATCCTAAGTCTAAGCTATACCTCAAAATGCAAAGGTCTCCGGTGGCTGTCGGACCAATGCCGCTGTCTGTCCTGCGCCACGCGAAGTCGATCCCTGATGAGCTTTACCTTCTCAGCTGCATCTATAACCATCTCAGGTCCCAGTAAAGCTCGCTCTCCAACATCGTCCCAAGACAAGGGAGTACGACATCTACGCCCGTACAACGCCTCGAATGGTGACATACCAATGCTGGCCTGGTAACTGTTATTGTATGCAAACTCTACCAAGTGTAGGTGATCCTTCTATGATCCTCCAAAATCCAAAACACAAGTCCGCAGCATGTCCTCGAGAGTCTGAATAGTCCTCTCCGACTATCCGTCCGTCTGAGGGTGGTATGCAGTACTGAATTTGAGCGGAGTGCCCAAACTAGTCTGCAAACTCCGCCAGAAATGGGAAGTAAAGCGACTATCTCGATCCGAGACAATGCTCACCGGAACTCCACGTATCCTGACAATCTGCCGCATATACAACTCTGCTAGCTTCTCCGTAGACGTCCCCACTTTGAATGGCAAAAAGTGGACCGATTTGGTCAACCTGTCCACGATGACCCAAATCGCGTCTTTCCCTCCTGATGAACACGGCAATCCCGAAACAAAATCCATCGTGATGTGCTCCCACTTCCACTTCGGAATGGGCAATGGCTGCAACAGTCCTCCTGGCCTCTGCCTCTCCGTCTTAACCTGCTGACAGACTAGGCACCTGGCTACGAAGCGTGCTACCTCCCGCTTCATCCTATACCACCATACATGCTCCTTCAAGTCTCCATACATCTTATTGGCACCTGGATGTATAGTGTACTGAGAGCGATGGGCCTCCTGCATAACCTGCTCCCGAAGCTCTCTGCTAGGCACACACAGTCTGGAACCGTGCCTCAATGTGCCGTCCTCCGCAATAACGAACTCCACATCTGCCAATCCTGCTCGAACCTGCTCTCGGATATACCGCAGAGTAATATCGTTGAACTGAGCTGACTTGATCCTCTCCATCAAGTCTGACTGAATCTGCAGGCCCTACATCTGCATCTGAACTCCTGGTACGATCATCTCGATCCCCAAACTCTCCAATCTGTTAATAGGTGACGATCCATCGTCAAATACATAGCTACCGGATACCTACTCAAGGCATCGGCAACCACATTGGCCTTCCCTGGATGGTACTGCAATAAAATATCGAAGTCCTTCATCAACTCCAACCATCTGCGCTGCCTCATGTTGAGCTCTTTCTGTGTAAACACATACTTCAAGCTCTTGTGGTCTGTGAAGATCTCTACACGCTCTCCGTATAGATAGTGCTTCCATAGCTTCAGAGCAAAAATAACCGCCGCCAACTCCAAATCATGGGTAGGGTAGTTCTTCTCATGCGGACATAACTGCCTGGATGCATAGGAAATCACCTTCCCATGTTACTGCAAGACACAATCCAAACCTTTCCCTGAGGCGTCACTGTAGATAGTGAACCCGTCTGATCCTGATAGCAACGTCAAAATCGGGGTTGTCGTAAGTCGCTTCTTCAGTTCATCAAAAGCAACCTGACACTCCTCTGACCAGACAAACTCTGCGTCCTTCCGGGTCAGCCTAGTCAATGGCTCTACAATCCGGAAGAAATCCTGAACAAACCTTCTGTAGTATCCTGCCAATCCCAGAAAGCTCCTGATCTCTGCGACTGAACTCGGTGCTGTCCATGCCTCAACTGCTCTGATCTTCTTCGGGTCGACTGAGATCCCATCTCTATTCACCACATGACCTAAGAAATCAACTCGATCCAAGAAGAACTCACACTTCGAGAGCTTACCGTAAAGCTGCTCCTTCCTGAGAGTCTCCAGAACCACTCTCAAATACTCCTCATGCTCCTCTGGGGTCTTCGAATACACCAAAATGTCATCGATGAACACCATCACGAACTTGTCCAAGTACTGGTGGAATACCTTGTTCATCAAGTTCATGAACACCGCCGGGACGTTAGTTAACCCAAACGGCATCACCATGAACTCAAACTGGCCATACCGAGTCCTGAAAGCTGTCTTCGGAATATCCTCCTTCTTCACCTTCACCTGATGATATCCTGACCTCAGATCAATCTTGGAAAATGCCTTCGCTCCTCTCAGCTGATCGAACAGGTCATCGATCCTCGGCAACGGGTACTTGTTCTTGATCTTGAGGCTATTGAGTGCCCTGTAGTCGATACACATCCGTACCGACCCATCCTTCTTCGTTACAAAGAGTACTGGCGCACCCTATGGTGAAGAACTCGATCGGATAAAGCCTTTGTCCTGCAACTCATCCACTTGCTTCTTCAGCTCCACTAGCTCACTGTTGTTCACTCTATAAACATGCTGAGATATCGGCTCTGTGCCAGGTATCAAGTCTATAGAGAACTCCACATCCCTGTCCGGAGGCAACCCTGGCAACTCCTCCGGAAACACATCCATAAACTCAGCTATCCGTGGATGTGGCACACTCTGCTCCTCTGCTGAAGCTCCGCAAAAAACTCTGCTGCTCTGCTCTAACTCCCGCTTGGTGAACTCGAACTCTGGCTCTCCTGGCATGCTGAAAAGAACTCTACCCCCGCGGTAATCTATACTGGCATGGTGCCTGCTCAACCAATCTATACCGAGTACAATATCGTAGTTCGGTAGTGGCATCACGAGCTGACTCACATCCAGTTCTCGGCCTCCTAAAACTATTCTCCGATCCTTGCAAATATCACTGACGAGGATAATACCACCCCCAGTCGTGATCTTGCAAGTCCTAGGCAAAGATTCAGAAGAAAGTTGGTGTCTAATGGCAAAAGATACAGACACGAAGCTATGGGAAGCACCCGAATCAAATAATACGAATACGGGAAAAGAGTCGATAAGAACAGAACCTGCTATCAGACCGCCTACTGCCTCGGCATCCTCCGCTGTCATGGTGAAAGCTCGCCCCTGCTGGCCCCCTCTAGTCTGCTGCTGATGCTGAACAAACTTCTGCTACTGAGTCGGTAAGGGTCCCTTCTGCTGCTCCACTGGTGCCTTGGTTCCTACTCCCTGTCCCTTACGCCCGAAAGACTCAGGACAGTCCCTCAACTGATGCTCTGATGAACCACAGAGTAGGTACTTGCCTAGCCTCTTCCTGCACTCACTCCACCTGTGCCCTGGCTTCTTACAGAAGTCACAAGTAGTGGCCTGCTGCTGCCTCGGTACCGCTGACCCTGTCTCTGCTGTGCCTGCTGGAAATGGCCTCTGCTGCTGGAAAGGCCTCTGCTGATGCTGCTGCTGGAAGTGGGGCTTCTTGGCCGGTCCTCCACTGCTGCCGGCTGTATGGGAATCACGGCCTCTCTTCTGCTTCAGCTCCAAATCATCTTCTGCTGCCATGGCTCCCATCAAAATCTCCTCAAATGTAGCATTCCTGTTGCTCTTAGTTAAGGACTTGACTTCCTTAACCAAATCCTTCCTGAATCTCCTAGCCTTCGCTGTCTCACTAAGGCCCTCCACAAATCTGCCCAGGCGGCAGAACTCTCCGACGTACAAAAGTATAACTCATAAAGTCTCAAACACAATTACAAATAAAATACTAAGTCTCAGCTAGACTATAGGCAAGTCCTCAGCGACTGTGGGATCCTCCTGAGGGTCCACGTCGCCAGTGTCATCTAAGCCAATGCCATAATAGGTAGGACAGTACTCCTCATCAATACCTGTAAAAATTTTAACATATCCAGTCAGGACGGAACGAGCACATATCTCTCACAACAGTTCATAGCAGGAATGGACATATAAAGCAAGATATAGAAAACTATACATGAATCGCTGTAAAGGAAATCAACAAGAGAGAGAGAGAGACTATAAAATGAGATATAATATGACAATAGAGAAATATAACCTTCTACGTGAATCAGAGTATGAATTGGTTATGTAAACGGTCTGGGTTGCACATGGATACAGCTAAGGAGTGCACATGGATACCTACTGAGGATAATGATCACATAACCAACTACACTCTTCCTGCCTCCAATCAATACACAAGGATCAATACATGTTATGTTATTGCACATGGATATCAACTACTGTATACATGGAGCTCATATGGTCATGAGTGTACATGAATAACATATGAGTACACATGGATAAATATGAATACATGGGGTACATGATGGCCATGATAAAGTACATGAACATGACATATTCGATGTATCCGAGAGGATAACATCGCATGAAAAGATCCAGAGAGTACTAATCCGTGTGAACATCGTGTCAGCATCAAGTATACTAGTCTATAACAAGAGAACATATCCAAGAAGTATGAAAAGATCAGAGAATGTACTAGCCTGGCAAATCGAACTGCTGATGATGAGGTGTAACTAAACTGGGGCAATGTAAACCTATTTAAAATACACACATGTCACAACCAAGTCCACAATATCAAGAGAAATAGCTACAATGCAAGACTACATGCTTCTAGGTCCATTTTGGTCAAAGTCAACCCTCGGTCAACTCTGGTCAAACCTGGTCAACGCTGGTCAAGCCTGGTCAAACCTGGGTCAACTGGTCCATCTACTAATTTCTAGGTCATATACAAAATTTCAGGTCATTCGGGGTTCGTTTGAGTTGAATTGGATCAAGTTTGACCCAAAGTTGACTTTTGTCAATTTGGTCAACTTGTCGGCCAATTCGACTAAACTAAGCTCGAAATGATAAACCAAAACTGTCCTAGGGCTCTTATAGTCATGTACACAACTACAATCTAATCTAAGAGAATTAACAAGCATATATATATATATATATATATATATATATATATATATATATATATATATATATATATATATATATATATATATATATATATATATACATATAAGTATATACACACATGTGTATATACAAACAAACAAACCCAAATCTAACAAAATGGTGTGTGTGTGAGTATGTACTGGTGCTTACTGAAATAATGGTCAAATCTGAGATTAATATCATTCAAACATAATCATGGTATTACCCAAATTACTATACTATTATATACATCTATATAAAGTAAGAAAACTATATATATATATATATATATATATATATATATATATATATATATATATATATATATATATATATATATATATATATATATATATAAGTATATATAAGTATACAAAAGCTCAAATGGAAAGATACGCAATGATGCGTGACACTTAGAAAGCCTAAAATCTGGAATAATTCCCCCTCGACCCATTCTCCACGTATGTGTGTTAGGAATGGGTTTCAACGGGGTTAAACATATATATATATATATATATATATATATATATATATATATATATATATATATATATATATATGCGTAAAGCTATACATAGTAAACACATATATCCATAAATGATGGAAAATTGTGAAACAAAGCCAAAAGTTGATTCTCACATATTTGAAATATCATATAAGTCCTGTAAACTCAGAATTTAGAAGCTAAAAAGTTGGAAATCGAAATATCACATATCAACTAAAAATCGAAATATCATATAAATCTCAATTTTTCCAATTCAATGAAAACCCGATTATGCTTGGAAAAAGGCAAACAAATAGGTGATGATTCCGCAGATCACTTCTCGCAAGTTCTAATTATCACATATGAACTAACAATTCAGAAAATACGGACTAAAAAGTCATGGATCGAAAAATCACATTTATATTCAAAACATTGAACCCGGAAAACTCAATTTTGACAAAACGACTCAAAACGCAAAATACACCAAATCAACCTGCGAAACTCGGCATACACGCTGGTCTCAACCTACGTGATACGCTCGGGTACTCTCGGGTTCGAAATCGTGTCCGTGTCGTGTCCACAGAACGCGTATCGAAATTTTTCGATACCGCGTGGTACGCGTACGTTCTCGCTCGTTTGAGCGCCGCACACGCAACGAAATGCTACGTGCTCATGCACGTAGCTTGGGGGGGTCCTGGGGTAGGTATAGGACATGACGACACACGACACGCTACCCGAAACAGCGCACGTAGACCCACGCACCTGCACGGCCTACTGGGTGCACGTGCGTGCCCGTCCGCCCTCGTGTGTATGGTGCCGGCCTCGCTGCTCCCTCATCGGGCCATGCCGTGACTTGGGATTCGTCCTACGGGTCTTCTAGGTCTAGGTCAACATGTATCGGTTCCTGGAATGGGTCTTTGTTGCGTCGTGTGCGCGCACGAACTCCGTTTCCGCGACAAAAAAGAAAGTCTGAATGCACAGTGGCTGAGCGGTGCACGCACGATATCTCCGCGCTCGCTCAACGAACAGTCGTAAAATTTTACAAGCATAAGGGAAGATGTTGTCCCAACGTGTTCACAAAGTTTCACGTAAAAATACGCTATGTGCATCGCGCAATCACACGCGGACAACAGGGCACGCACGGCCTCGTGCACGGGATCCGTGTACGTGCGTCCGTTGCCCGAAACGCCACTGAAACGATGTCAAACCAAAATCCGTCGTCACAAACGTTTATTAAAATCATATTATCTAAACATCCATGAAGACAGAAACGAAAAATAACAACTTTCTATCCTAAGCGGTATTACGTCGAACACGTGCCGTAAGGGACCGACACGGGCTCGATACCTCCATCAAACGGAGTCAAAATCCCACCAAATTTTATGGGCAAGGCTAGGGCACCTCTATGGATGCAAAAATGAAGAAAAAACTAGATTTGCAATGGTAGATTAGGGTTTTACCTATTGAGTGTCAAAACTCAATGATCGGGGCTCCTCGGTTGTCGTGTCGGCCGATTTCCCTCCAGCAAAACCTTCTGTCTCTACTCCAAAAATGGTCTAGCAGATCCTCCTCTCCTCGACGAGCGCAACGGAGTTTGTTTGGAAAGAAACGGACTCCGGATGAAGGAAAAAGGTGTTTTGGAGAGTCGGATCTCTTAGGGTTTCTTTGTGGAGGCTACAAACTACAAGTGAATGCAACAATGGGAGGGGGTACTGCTGTTGGGCGGCCAAGGGGGGTTCTCTAGGGATAGGGTTTCACTTGGGCCAACTCTTTCTCAAGTAGAAATGGGCCCAAGTCAAAAAGCTCAAAGGCCTATATGCAAAAAGGCTAATTAAATAATTAAAAGCCTTAAAAATATTCTAATGCACAAATTAAATTCTAAAAATGAAAATAAAAATTCTAATGCAAGGTTAGGCCCCTATACAAGTCCACTAGGGTTAAACCAGTTGCTAGCACAAACAAGAGTCAACATATTCAAAAAATCACACAAAGGTCAAAATGGCTAAAATGACTGAAATACCCTTCTATGAAAAAGTGGATGTTACAAATATTAAAGAAGATCAAGTTGAAGCATGAAATAAAATTAATTAAGCAATCTAGTAAAATAATTTAGGGACACAGTTTTCAGAGAGAAGATAGTCTCCTAGGTGGATATAGTCAAGTAACGATTAATTCATTTCTCAAATTTCAAACGGTTAGAAGGTCACAATAAAAGATCTGGATTTAGGGAAAGGCCGAGTAAGTCAAAATTGAGATATAATCACATGGTTTGGTGATGACTAACTTCACTTGTGTATGTGCAATGATCATGGATGATATGGCATTTAATGGGGTATACTTCCATCTCATTAAGGTGACCCCATGTCTATCTTGGTTTCTTATGAATACAAGTCTAAACTTCTAATTTTTCAAGCTTACTTAACAATTCTCAATGGGATTCTCAAATTAATTTACCAAAAAATATTTTATGTCGCCAAGTATAATCATACTTTAAAATTTTAATTCCTTCAATAAATCTCGAGGTATCCCTTTAGATTATTGTCAACACTTTCCTCTCCTCATTTTTTTACTAACATTTAATACACAAATCGAAACCTTAAACTCAAAATCTAAATAACTTTATTTTTAAATCACATGACACGAAAAACTTAAGATATATATTTTTTTCTCTTTCACATCCCTATATATCATAAGTATTTCTAAAACCTTCAAATAAAATTTTGTTTTCTCTGTCTTATAGGATTTATCGGTCCTTTCCTGAATACCTTCAAACAGTCTCAAATTAACCTTTATCATAACACCAATAAATTGTTCATCAAGTTTTTAATGTTATCAATCCAACTTTAAACTCAAAATAATCTTATCAATCAATCATCAAATATAAATTTGAAATTTGAAATTTCCTTCAATCAATTTTATATCTTCTAAAATATTTTAAACCAAAATTTTTACTATCATCCTTCAAAAATAAATTTATAAATCGTACCACTAAATTTAAAAATCTTAAGCTATTTCTTATATCGATTTCATACTCAAATAAATCGTAATTATTTCACAAAAATTAACATTTTGTTTTCTCAATTTATCAATCCTTTAGTAGTAACAAGATAAAATCCATCTCTACTACCCAACTTAGAATTTACTAACTCTTAAGATGATACTTTTAGGAAACATAAATGCTTTTATACACAAATAAGACCTCAATGCATACTAATTGTCAATATAATCCTTCTAGCCATGTGTTTAACCTATGAGCATATACTAGTGTAGTCATCTTTCTAGTTGTCACTAAGCACGAAACTAAGAATTTACGATAGAAGGAGTCAAGCAAGATCCAAATCAAGGAGGTCGAACGAGAGTTCGGAATTTGAAGTCAAGCAAGGATGTCAAGTAGATGGATGAGATTCTAGACTCTAATCCTATATGCAGGCTCACATCGGTACAATAACGTAACTGAAGTGATAAACTTGACCTGCATGAGCCACCACAAAAACATGTAACGCCCCAGCCCCAAAATACGTCGGACTAAGTACGTAGATATGCCAGCTGTATACATACGAAGTACAGAGGCCTTGTATGTATACATAAGCTGTAAAATGCAGTAAACCATAACTAACTAATCTCATCCACAAAATAAGGGAATAAAAGATATCATATAATGAATTGTTCTGATACAATATGTTGGGTGGAGACACATCCACTACCAACCAAAATAAAAAGGAAGAAGTACATGATATATAAAAGGACTAAGTGGAAGTAGCAAGGAGGAACCAAGTCACGTCATCTTCGAATAAATGGAGAAAACCACATTTCCGGCTAGGATACCTGCGGAAGAAATGAACACACACCTGGGGAATAACCAGGTCCTCAGAGGGACGTAACAAGACACATAATATCATGCCCTAAACTGAATAATAAAAGCTCAACAGAAAAGTATATATGACTAAACAGATAAAGGTCCTTAACCATTCTATGTGAAAATATATTCTGAAGACAACGTTCCACACAAGGGCTTCCGAGACTAGAAACACGACGCGTTAGCGTTTCAACCGAGGTACTAGTGGCATCTAGAGGAAAATAAATAAATACACGGCACACTAGTCTCTCGGATGAGTCACTAACGGCAGCTAGAGGAAAGTAAATGTACGGCACATTTGTGTTTCAACCGAGGTACTAGTGTCATCGAGAGCAAAGTAAATAAATGCACGACACACTAGCTCTCGGCTGAGTCACTAATGGCAGCTAGAGAAAAGTAAATGTGTAAAAGCCCATGTGCCTAATAACTGTCTTCCTTCTTCCCATGCACTACTCGTGCTGAATCCACACCACGATATTTCAAATAACCGCTAAGTCTTCTAGGCAATTATATTAGCAGTTATATCCTTACGCTCGTCCTGTACGCACCGATGTACGGTCGATATGCAAGTCCGAATCTATATGAGACACGTGACATCGTGGCACACAGGTGTCAGGCCAATGAATGCGGCACAAACAAAGGTGGTCCCTTAACTCTAGGCCAAATGCATAAAGAAAACTAAAGTATAGTAATTTGCAACTACATATGGTTTTAAAAGAACAACTTATAAGAAATAAAACATGCATGATATTGAGCAAGAAATTAAACAGTAAAGGCAAGGTGTCTTGTCTGATGTCCGAGTGAGGTAAGATGATGTCCTGGCGACGAATCAACAACAGCGCACAAAGAGGAAGGTGTATGAACAACTTCGGATGCTGAAAATAGTATATTATCTAATTATAATTAATACTGCACCTATTACATTTATTTAATAAATTCTGAAGTTAGGGTATGGTATATGTTTTCGTATCAGCTTTCCGAAGAAGTAAACGGATCGCATTTTCGTTTCCTGAATCTCACGAAACCGCAAATATCGAAATACGTTTAGTTTTTTGGACACTAGATACTCAAACAGTTTTGCAAAAATTTATATGACGAATTTTTTCTATTAAAATATGTTTTTGAAGACCTTACCTCGATACGCTTCTTTTAAAAAAACTGGAGGCGAAACGGAGTTCGGAGCTAGGAGATATCGTCATTCCAAGTTGCTCTTGCTGCTAAAAAGCGGGGCTGAATTCTAATGACGAATTTTAGAGTTTTTATTGGACTAAAAATAATTTTGAATTATGGCTGATAGAAGGGAGATGTATTGGGTTTATATAGGTATTTATTTCAGATTTATATCCTAAATTAGATAGGATATGATTTAAATAAATTGGATTTTGCTTCGTTAGGATAGGATATAGATAGAGATGCTTTCCTATTAGACTTAGGATTATGATTAACTTAAAATATAATTCATATTTATCTAAATTATCTATAACATTATTTAAAATTATTATAGATACTAAATAGAGTTAATATTTATTTAAACAACCTTCATCTAATCTCATTTATACAAGCTGAAATATTTAATACTAAATTGACATTTATTCTATATTATGTAAATAGTGTACAATATAAGTAACATGTAAAAAGTAATAAAAGTTATAAAATAAATACTAAAATTTTGAGAAATATTGTATAATATAGTTTAGATCCTTAATATACTAGAAAAATAATTTTATATATTTGTATACTAAATTCACTAATGAGCATTATACTAAATATATGTAAAATAATACAAATAAGTCAATAAATAGTTATTTAAAAAATCCAAAAATTCAACAAATATTTATTTTAAAAAATCAGGGGGTTTACATAAGTCTTATCTAGATAAGGACTAAGAAGAGTTTTAATTCCCCTTGAATTTTTCACTATTTAATTCAAATCAATTTAAAAGTAACTCAATCAAATATAATCCAATGTAGATATATTCTACCTCTAATTTAAACTATATTTAAATAACTTAATTTTTTTCCAACTTAAATCACCATAATTAATTACATATTAAATCAACCCATATATAATATACGTTTTTCGAAATAATATATTAATGATAATAATTAATTTTGAAAATAAAAATATATATACACTCGCATGCAAAAATAATACTTACATAAAATATAATTTTTTTAAATTACTTATTATACTTGTACCATAAAATAAAATGGCCTTTTTTTAAATAAAAATAAAGTTTGGCATTCCTCGGCACGACGCATTTACAACTTCAAGCAATATAAAATATTTATCGTCTATTATTTTGAAATATTTTCTACATCTATATAATTAAAACGTTTTATAAAAATATGTACTTCGCACTTATTTGCACTTGACGAAAAATTTACGAAACGCAAACTCGTACGCGACGTATAAATACGAAGTACAAAAATCAATACCATATTTATTAAAAAAATCGTAGTAGAAATTAGGGGTTTTACAGTAGTAGAAGGCTTCAGTGATACCATCTGGTGCTCAGAGTTGGAGAGCGAGATGCCCACAAGTGGATTCATCTTCACGAGGGATGGAGCTGCTATATCGTGAAAGTGTAAGAAGCAGACTATGCTCTCGCGGCCATCCATAGAATTTGAGTTATTTGCACTTGATACCGTAGCGGAGGAAGCAGAGTAACTTCGGAAGCTTATGTATGATCTTCATGTGGTTGGGGCACAAATACCGACAATTTTGATATATTGCGACAACCAGGCGACTGCGGCGGTGGCATCAAATGATCTCTTCAACGGGAAGAAGAGAACTGTGCGGTTAAAGCACAGGGCAGTGAACGATCTCATCAAGAGAGGTGTCATTGCAGTGATCGATGTTCGGAGTCAGGAGAACCTGGCAGATCCATTCACGAAGGGCCTCAAGCGCCAGCTGATCAAAGGCACAGCAGGAAAAATGGGCTTAAAGGGCATTCTGATAGTGTGTCTTTGTAATCCTACCGTAAATTTTTATGTTATTAGTTCAAAGAGAAATCTACTAGACATCTAACTTTCGGTTCAAGGGAGGACCACTGAATAGAAAACTATCAGGTAACAATGGGTACTTATTCTTGGAAACATGGAAGGGTGACAGATCCAAAACCACTGTTGTCTACTATGTGTTTTCTGCGAAAAACGGATCCTGTGATGAGGATGGCTTAAACGCCTTAATGAGTTCTCAGGCAGAGTGAATGCCTGGTGTGTTTTATAGAAAGCACGGTAGCGCAACATTACAAGGAGTGAAACTCCATGCTACAGTGGGATGACTCCACCATGAGGTCCCCGGCTAGGGGTAATGCCTCGACTTTGCTTGCCAAGTCACAGCGGCGTAGCACCGCAAATAGGCAGGTAGCCTAATGCTGTATGTTAAAATTAAAAAGGGTGTAGTCAGCACTACTAAGGGGAGAAGTTCCTCATGTTACAGTGTCATGACACCACGATGAGGTACCCGATTTGAGATAAAGTCTCGACCTTGCAAGCCATGTCTTTGCGGCGTAACACCACAAGGGAGCCTAAGGCTTCATGCTGGGTAGGATGGCACTACAAAGAGCCTGTGACCTCACGCTACAGTAGTATGAAACTACGATGAGGTTCCCGGATAAGGGTAATGCCTCGGCTTTAGGCCATGTCATAGCGGCGTAGCACCGCAAAAGAAGCGCAAGGCTGCATGCCATGTCTCTTTAATAAAGAACTCACCTATAGTGTATGGACAGAGATAGCAGGCCGTCTCTTGAGGGTAAACTTGTAGACGCCCAAAATTATACACTGAAACCAGGCTGGCACAGGGCCTTTAATGTGCAGCCAGATGCACAGGTAACTCCGCTTTGTGAGTGGAAAGAATTGCAGCTGTGATGCAGAATTCAAGGCCTAGTCCATTCTTGTATCATATTGTCATGCCCCAGAACCAGAATACTGGAGAGCGGAGGAATGACTCAGCCAGCTACGTATTACGGGTAGATGAATACCGTATAATACGATCAATGCTGTCTAACCAGACGAGGGGGTGCATACTACATAAAGGTCTTACTATGGTCATTTCACATCTATTGTCTCAATCATTCAAACAAGGAAACATTAATAGAGAACATGTAAGATAAAGCAGTAAGGCGTCCCGAACGCTCAGTCAAAATGTTCTTGAGATCTGGCTTTACAAAATACAGCCAGATGATGTAGTAAGTATACACAATTGTTATCCGCTGCAGTCTGACTTAATTACAATTATACAAAAGTGAGTACAAGACAATCCGACTAACATGTCGGTGCCAAACGGCTAAGTATAAAGATAAATAACAAAACGAACGGTGAAGCAAGGAACCCACTCGAGTCCGCCTGCAATCATGCCTCTAGTATTGACCATCTTGGAGGTAGAAGTACGCTGGATCCTCGGAAACCGGCTCTAAATCTGGCCATGCAAAACCAGAGAGGTTAGACCTCTAATAGCAAGTACCACAAGGAAGGACGATATGAAGGACATAAACCAGTAAGTAAAAGAATATAATAATAGATCTCTGCTTGTTGCTAGGATTCACCTCACATCACGACACTTCGAACCAACCTCCCAACCAAACAAGGACAGAAGTTGGCCCGTCATGTCCTGACATTCTGATCATCCCAGTTAGGTAACAGAGTAGTACAGTACACAAACAAATCATCTTGAATGGCCAATCAATTTCTACGGCTTGCTATTATGAGTCCCAAGTTATCCTGGAATTATGCAATTAGGGATTCCTCAGTTCTTACTATGTGCAAGCAAGGCTAGTCTATCCAATCAATCAATTGCGCCAATCATGTAGTTAGACGAGTCCCAGCGGGACGCCCGCCGTTATAGCATGTACAATAATATAATCAGATATCGTTCCCTGCCCGTGTGACAGATCTACAGTATCTGTGGGAACCAGCCGGCCCGTCGGGTACTTAATAGTCCCAAGGGGGCTGCCATGTAAGAACTCGGAAATCCATTCTCTCCATGCCATCATTATTTTATTTAACTTAATGGTCTCTACGTTGAGTGAAGTTCCATGCCGTGGATCATGGTCATTCGAATGATTACTTTCGTACGGGGTACGATATGCACAACTCTACAACGATACCAGTGCGGTTAGGTTGTAGGTTTTACATAGCGTGATACAACGATCAATTTAACCACGGAATAATCATGCCTTGACCATAAAGTACACATGCTTCTTTTGTAGAAAAATAACTAAGTAAATAAATAAATAAATAGATTGAAGCCTGCATGTGCATGTATGTCAATATTCGGGATCAGCCAGTCGAGTACAATAGTTCATAACATGAACGTGTCTCATTCATTTCATTCAATAAGACGACTAGCCAGTCTCTTAGTTCCAACTAGGAACGCATGATCAATTATTAGTCAATGTCACAATCATTATCAATGGTGACAAGGCATGAAAGTCATCAATATTACATGGGGTCGGGTCCATAACTCCTCAGAATTAAGTTCTAGTCATACTGGGTATCCATAGATTAATCAAGACACATGACACATTCTACACAACAATCCATATTTACAATATTAACATGTCATGATTTATCATGTTCATGCAAAAAGACGTAAGGATATAATAGAAGAATTATCATGCCATCATTAAATGAATAATTATAAGACAATTAAAACACCCAGGTCAAGAAGTCACGCCAACAAATCTATGCTAAGGCCAAAAGTCACGCAAGAAGTCTATGCTTAAGACCAACAAGTCACGCTAAGTCTAGCTGGGGTGAGAGTGGACAATGGGCGTGAATAGTGAGCGTGAAAAGTGATACACGCTGGCAAGCGTGAGCGTGAAAAGTCACGCAAGCAAGCACAGCGTGAGCGTGAAGGAAAATTTACGCAGACTCTAGTGAGCGTGAAAAGGTGACAAGAAATCTACGCACGCAAGGATGTGTGTGACTAAAATACACGCACGCTCATGGATGTGTGCGTGACTGAAAATACACGCAGATACGTACAGACGTGTGCGTGACTGAAAATACACGCAAACACGTAAAGACGCGTGCGTGACCGAAAATACACGCAAACACGTAAAGACGCGTGCGTGACTGAAAATACACGCAAACACGTAAAGACGCGTGCGTGACTGAAAATACACGCAAACACGTAAAGACGCGTGCGTGACTGGGCTGATATTTTACGCGAGCACGTAAGAACGTGTGCGTACAACATTTCCCGAACTCCAAGTACTATGGAGCCTTCTCTCCAGTGCCAGAGAAATACACCCAAAGTTGATGGACTAAGAACCCATGAACAGCCGAAATACTATAACTTAGATCTAGAGAAAACCAGCCGGAGAAATCAAAAATGCTAAGAACTAATCTCTCTTGGAATCACGAGAAGAAGGCAAATGAACCATAAAAATGGGTGATTGAGAAGCAAGTTTGCACTTGCCTTCTCCTGCTGCTGGTAGGTGGTGGGGAGTAATGAGAGGAAGAAGAAGTAATGATGAGAATGAAGTAATGAGGAGAGAGAAAGAGATGGAAGCTTTAAATAGGAAGATGGTGGTAGGTGGGGTGTTGGGCCGGGTTTAAGGGGATTCAGTAAACCGAAACCCAATAAGACTAAAGCAGCAAATAAAATACAGGAAATAAAATTATAGAAATATAATTGCAGAAATAAAATTGCAGAAAATTAATTAACATGAAAATTTTAAAGAGCAGATAATTAATTAACATGAAACTAAAGAAATTTAAATACAGAATAATACATGATAAATACTAAATAAATACACATGAGTTGTTCATATATAAAAATACGCATTCCGGGAACGGGGAGTGACATCTCTACCCACCTTAGAAAAATTTCGTCCTCGGAATTTCAAATCCAAGCCGGATAGAAATATCAGAGCTAAACTAATACAAGCAATTCTAGTGAGCAAGCAATCATTTTACCATATTAAAAGCAAGTATTATATAAGTAAATCCATCAATCTACGATATCAGGTAGTTCTATCCATAAGGCGATAAGCATGAGAAATCAAGACAATCAAGGTATACAGAAAGAGATATACCCTGTGAGTCAAACAGGTATGGATACCGTGATCGGATATCATCCTCACGTTCCCACGTTGACTCTCCCAAGGAGTGATGACCCCAAGCAACACGGACAAGACTAATTGTTCGGTTCTTGAGTATCTTCTCTCTTCGGTCCAAAATGGACACAGGCTGTTCCTCGTAAGACAGGTTGGTACCAACAACCAGCTCCGAATGATCGAGGACATGACTTGGGTCCGATACATACCTACGTAATTGAGATACATGAAACACGTCATGCACCTCTCGTAACGAAGGTGGGAGGGATAAACGATAAGCAACATCGCCTATCCGATCAAGGATAACGAATGGGCCCACGTACCGCGGACTCAATTTACCGCGAACGCCAAATCTAATGACCCCACGAGTAGGTGAGATCCGCAAGAATACGTGGTCCCCAACAGAGAACTCTAACGGCCTACGATGCTGGTCCGCCCAATGACGATGCCTATCCTGCGCAACTCGAAGTCGCTCTCTAATTCCCTTAACCACTTCAACCGTCTGAACAATCATTTCTGGGCCTAACATTTTCCTCTCTCCGATATTATCCCATGCAAGCGGTGATCTGTACTTCTTACCATATAGTGCTTCAAATGGCGCCATCTGGATACTGGCTTGATAACTATTGTTGTATGAAAACTCAACTAAGTGCAGGTGGCTCTTCCAATATCCTCCAAAATCTAGAGTGCAAGCTCGCAACATGTCTTCTAAAGTCTGAATCGTTCTTTCTGATTGCCCGTCCGTCTGCGGATGGTAAGCCGTGCTAAATCTTAACTTGGTACCCAGACTATGATGTAAGCTCTTCCAGAAATGTGATGTAAAGCGGGTATCCCGATCCGACACAATACTGACAGGAACTCCATGCTGCCTGACTATCTGTTGCATATACAACTCTACCAACTTTTTTGTAGATTGCCCTACTCTGAAAGGAAGAAAATGTGCTACCTTCGTAAGTCGATCTACTATTATCCAAATAGCATCCTTACCACTTGGTGATCTCGGTAAACCGGTCACAAAGTCCATTGTGATGTGTTCCCACTTCCATTCCGGAATAGGAAGCGGTTGTAATAACCCTGCTGGCCTCTGCTGTTCTGCCTTCACTTGCTGACATACCAAGCAATGGGAAACGAATCTAGCTATCTCCCTCTTCATTCCGTTCCACCAAAAATGCTACTTGATATCTTGGTACATCTTGGTCCCTCCAGGGTGAATAGAATACTAAGAACTGTGAGCTTCTGCCATGACCTCCTGTCTGATATCTCCACTAGGCACACATAAACGCGATCCGAACCTAAGTGTACCATCTTCGTGAATCCTCATCTCCTTTCTGAGTCCTGACTCACATTATTCCCTAAGCTTCTGAATCCTTGGGTCCTGTGCCTGAGCTGCCTTGATCCTATCTACCAAGTCAGATTGAACTTGGAGACTAGTTAGAACTTCTACATCACTAGGAAGTATAACTTCGATGCCCATCTCCTGAAGGTCTTCTAAGATATGCCTCTGTGTTGTCAACATAAATACGCCGCCTCTCCTGCTAAGAGCGTCTGCTACTACATTAGCCTTGCCTGGATGATACTGAAACTCCATGTCATAATCCTTGATCAACTCCAACCATCTTCTCTGCCTCATGTTCAGCTCCTTCTGAGTAAAGATGTACTTCAGACTTTTATGATCTGTGTACATCTCCACTCGGTCACCATATAAGTAATGCCTCCATAACTTCAGAGCAAACACTACTGCCGCTAACTCCAAATCATGAGTTGGGTAATTCTTCTCGTGGTCCCGAAGCTGTCTAGATGCATATGCTATCACCTTTCCCTGTTGCATAAGGACACATCCAAGTCCCTTCCCTGACGCATCACAATATACTGTAAAACCTCCGAGTCTAATTGGCAACGTAAGAATAGGTGCTGATATCAACTTCTGCTTCAAAGTCTCGAATGATGCCTGACATTCTGCCGACCAATCAAATGGCACATCCTTCCGGGTCAAGCGGGTCATGGGTGCTGAAAGCCTTACAAAATCTGACACAAACCTTCTGTAATATCCTTCCAATCCCAAGAAACTTCGCACATCTGCTACGGTCTTGGGTACTGGCCAACTCTCTACTGCTTCTACCTTCTTGGGATCTACTGCTACTCCAGCTCCTGATATGATATGACCCAAAAATGAAATATGATCCGTCCAGAACTCACACTTACTGAGCTTGGCATACAACTGGTTCTCTCTCAGAACCTGCAACACTTTCCTGAGGTGGTCTTCATGCTTCTCTTTACTAGCAGAGTACACGAGTATGTCGTCAAGAAATACAACGACAAACTGGTCTAAGTATGGCATAAAGATGCGGTTCATCAAATCCATGAATATTGCTGGAGCATTGGTCAAACCAAACGGCATTACTAAGAACTCATAATGCCCATACTTCGACCTGAATGCTGTCTTGGGAATGTCTTCCTTCCGAACCCTCACCTGATGGTACCCCGAACGAAGATCTATCTTGGAGAAAACTCTAGCTTTGCTCAACTGATCAAATAAGTCGTCGATCCTGGGTAATGGGTACTTGTTCTTCACTGTTGCCGCGTTAAGCTTCCTGTAGTCAATGCACAATCTGGATGACCCATCCTTCTTCCCTACAAGTACCACTGGTGCTGCCTATGGTGACACGCTAGCTTGGATGAACTTCTTCTCCTTCAATTCCTCTATGTGCTGATAAACCTTGGCCTGCTCTGAATCCGCCATTCTGTAAACCCGATCTGATATTGGTTTAGTTTCTGGTGCCAATTCTATGCTGAACTCAATATCTCTAACCTGTGGAAGTCCTAGAAGTTCTTCGGAAAATATGTCTAGGAATTCTTCAACTACCTGCGGGATCTGAACTTCTTCCATTGCCGCTACTATTCCCTGCTCTGGTTGAGTTGCCTCTGACCTGACCAAGGTGAACCTCTCCATGCCTGGAATATCAAAAGATACACTTCCACTACGATAATCTATTGTCGCATGACTGTCTTTCAGCCAGTCCATGCCTAAGATAACGTCAAAATTTCCAACAGGAAATTCTATCAACTGGGCGGGTAAAGAATGCCTGCAAACTACAACGCTACATGCTAGAATAACTCTACTAACTCCTACGAGCCCACTACCAGTGAGTATATTCAACCTCCCTGGCAATACCTCGAACTCCACTCCTAGTCGTGTCGCAAATTGTGCAGATATAAATGAATGGGATGCTCCCGAATCAAACAATGCTACTGCGGGATATGAGGCGACGAGAATGTTACCTGCCACAACATCTCCCGATGCCAATGCCTCTTCCAAGGACAGAGTGAATGCTTGCCCTCGACCTCCTTGCTGATTCCCATGCTGTGGCCTAGCCTGGTGCTGCTGCTGGCCCCTGCCTTGGTGATGCTGGGGTGGTCTATGCTGGTGTTGCTGCATCGGCGGTCCCTGCTGCCGAAACATCTGAGCCTGCGGACGCTGTGCCAACGACCTTACTGCCACTGCTGGTCCTCGATACTGGCCTGCCCCTGGGGCTGGCAGAGCAGGAAACTGCTGCCCTGGTCCTCCTGTCCTCGAATTCATGGGACATGTGGTAACCCGATGGTCTGGATTTCCACATATCAGACACAGTCCATTCATTGTCCAACACACATCTCTAGTGTGTCCCATCTTTTCGCAATAAGTGCAGCCTGCCGGGGGTTGCTGGTTCTTCCTCTGTTGCTGTTGCTGCTGCTGCCTGGGTGGTGGTGCTGGCCCTCGTATCGCCACATTGTAGATACGAATGCCAAGGGATGGTGCTGTTGTTCGGGGCGCTGCTCCCCCTCCTCCTTCAATCTGACTGTGGGATCTCTTCTGACCCCCAGTCCTTACTGCAAGCCTCTGAATGGTGATCTCATGCCTTCGAGTCGTCGTCAATATCTCATCAAAAGTCTGGTAATTGTGCCCCTCTATCAATTGCAAGAGCTCAAGATGAAACCCTTGGTGAAACCTCATGGCCCTATGGCGCTCTATTGCTACCATCTCTGGGGCGAATCTACTCAATCTGCAAAATTTTGCTGCATAAGCATCTACAGTCTTGCCTACCTGCCTGAGGTTGATAAACTTCTGTTGTAGCTCAAACTGCGCCACGACTCTATAGTACTTAGTCTTGAATCTTGCTGTGAAATCGTCCCAAGCCACAGGACGTCTAATGCCCACTTCCTCTGATTCCTACCAATCACGTGCGAAATCCTGAAGTAACAACTTCACTAGATCCACACGTTCTGCTGCCGGTACCTTAGCTGCTGTCAGAATAGCCTCCATATCCTTAAGCCATGCATCTGCTGAAATGGCATCCTCCGTGCCCTCGAAACGGCGGGGGTTGTACTTGTAAAACCTGGCTGATGCTCCTGAATCAGCCCTCACTCCTCTTTCCAAAGCCGTCTGTAATCCTTGGTTAAGCAACACATTCTGCTCTTGTAGCTGAGTGTGCATGCGCTGCTGGGCCAATATCTGATGTTGCTGAGTAGCCATCATTCCTCTCATGATCTCCAGAAAGGCTGGTGTGTCCACTTGGGTGGGTGGAACTGTCGGTGGTGGTGGAACATCCGGATACTGCGATCCAGCCGCTGGTTCCACTATCACTTCTTCCTGGGTAGCCTCTTGAGTTAGTACTGGCCCTTGTTGCTGACCAACAGGGTCAGGTGGTCCATGTTGCTCCTGCGGTTGTCCAGCTCTGAATGGTGCGGACGAGGTGCCCCTAAGAAAAGGGACAAGAGAACAATCAAACGACCGGACATGAAGGATCAATGAAGTCAAAGGATATCGGAATGTCAAGCAAGAGTTGAGAATAACGAATCAGGAGATCAAGGGGAAACATGTGTGATTGAGACATCCTATAAATCAAAACACCCCACAAGTCTGAAATCAGACCTGCATGGGCCACCACTAAAATCTTGTCACGCCCCAGAACCAGAATACTGGAGAGCGGAGGAATGACTCAGCCAGCTACGTATTACGGGTAGATGAATACCGTATAATACGATCAATGCTGTCTAACCAGACGAGGGGGTGCATACTACATAAAGGTCTTACTATGGTCATTTCACATCTATTATCTCAATCATCCAAACAAGGAAACAGTAATAGAGAACATGTAAGATAAAGCAGTAAGGCATCCCAAACGCTCAGTCAAAATGTTCTTGAGATCTGGCTTTACAAAATACAGCCAGATGATGTAGTAAGTATACACAATTGTTATCAGCTGCAGTCTGACTTAATTATAATTATGCAAAAGTGAGTACAAGATAATCCGACTAACATGTCGGTGCCAAACGGCTAAGTATAAAGGTAAATAACAAAACGAGCGGTGAAGCAAGGAACCCACTCGAGTCCTCCTGCAATCATGC
Organism: Iris pallida; assembly: GCA_029216955.1. NCBI lineage: Eukaryota > Viridiplantae > Streptophyta > Magnoliopsida > Asparagales > Iridaceae > Iris > Iris pallida. Next base: position 48,641,859 of record JANAVB010030220.1, on the reverse strand, counting down.
CTCTAGTATTGACCATCTTGGAGGTAGAAGTACGCTGGATCCTCGGAAACCGGCTCTAAATCTGGCCATGCAAAACCAGAGAGGTTAGACCTCTAATAGCAAGTACCACAAGGAAGGACGATATGAAGGACATAAACCAGTAAGTAAAAGAATATAATAATAGATCTCTGCTTGTTGTTAGGATTCACCTCACATCACGACACTTCGAACCAACCTCCCAACCAAACAAGGACAGAAGTTGGCCCGTCATGTCCTAACATTCTGATCATCCCAGTTAGGTAACAGAGTAGTACAGTACACAAACAAATCATCTTGAACGGCCAATCAATTTCTACGGCTTGCTATTATGAGTCCCAAGTTATCCTGGAATTATGCAATTAGGGATTCCTCAGTTTTTACTATGTGCAAGCAAGGCTAGTCTATCCAATCAATCAATTACGCCAATCATGTAGTTAGACGAGTCCCAGCGGGACGCCCGCCGTTATAGCATGTACAATAATATAATCAGATATCGTTCCCTGCCCGTGTGACAGATCTACAGTATCTGTGGGAACCAGCCGGCCCGTCGGGCACTTAATAGTCCCAAGGGGGCTGCCATGTAAGAACTCGAAAATCCATTCTCTCCATGCCATCATTATTTTATTTAACTTAATGGTCTCTACGTTGAGTGAAGTTCCATGCCGTGGATTATGGTCATTCGAATGAGTACTTTCGTACGTGGTACGATATGCACAACTCTACAACGATACCAGTACGGTTAGGTTGTAGGTTTTACATAGCGTGATGCAACAATCAATTTAACCACGAAATAATCATGCCTTGACCATAAAGTACACATGCTTCTCTTGTAGAAAAATTGTAAGCCTGCTTTCCAAAATTCCATATATTTTTTTTCTAAATATTATAGCTAATTAATTTGTTTATATAGTGAAGTCTTAAAAAAAAATTACATCATATTAATATACTTTAATTTTAGCCCACCATTCAATTGTTTATTTAAGCCCAATTCTTTCCTTCCAGCCCATCTATTCTTAACCCATGTGCAAGCAAATCACTTAAGAGGACCAGCCCATTGATCAACTCTTTTTAATTTTAAACCATTCTTCTAACCTAAGCTTCTCAGCCGACCTCTCCTTCTGGCAATAGAGAGGAATTCAAATTCCTCTAACTGATTTCTGACACTAGCATGTGCCAACAACCTGCCATTCCATTTCCCTCCAACTGCCTATTTAAGGATTCAATTCCTTACTTCTTCTTGCCCATTCCAGAAGTTCACCCTCTGAGAAATTCTTCCTATTTTCCAAGCTCGGTTTCATTCCAGAATGATGGGAAGATGAAGGCTCGGATGAACCAGGAGTGAAGACTGGACGAAGTTCATCGGATCAATGTCTCCATCCTTGAGGAATCAGTCAAGGTGAGATTGGTTTAATCCCTCTTCTTTGATCGAATACATTCGATTTCATTCCTTTAGCATCGATCATCTAGAGCTGGATGATCAATCCTCTTAAGAAACTTGACTCTTCGTTCAGATCAATGAACATGGAGAGTCAGATTTCTAGATCTGATATTAGATCGATCAACCTATGATCGAACTCGATCTGGGATTTTCTTTAGATTTTGTTTTGGATATTTTTGAAACACAGAGATCTGTGCTTCCTTGCAGTCATTCAAGTCATAATTTGTTGAGAAGTGGGATCAACAATTGATTGTTTTCTTGGGCAGAGGAATAATAGGGTGAGTCCTTGATCCCTCTGTTCTAAACCGATTCGTTCTGAGATTTGAATTTGTTTTATTCAGTTGATTAAGAACCTTTATTATCAAGTAATTGTGTTCAACTTTCAGATCAGTAAGCATATTCCTGATATCAGTGAGTTGTGAAACCTGGGAATTTATTTGACTAAGTTCAGGTGATTTCCTATCCAATTGTAGATGATATTTTATGAAATGGTTGTAAATAGTTTGAGTTGGGGTGGGGGAAATCATGTATTCAATTGTGTCATGATACTTTGATTCAGTCCTTGGTTCTTCTTCATAACTAATCTTGATAACATGGGGAGAACTTGTTGTGGTACTAGTTGATAATTTCAGTTTTTTTGAATGTGTGACTTAATGATAATTATTCTAGGATCGAATATAAATATGGTGGATCAATCCAGGGGTTATGGCCATGTATCAGTAAGTTTTAGTTACCTATTAGTTGTTCCCTTCATGCTACTCAAATCCCAGTACAGGAATACGAGTTCTATGACCTGCATCTAACTTGGTTAAACTCATTTCAGTAAAGTTTACTAACTCATTTCTATGTCAGTTCATGTTAAACTTGTTCTTAAGTTTCAGTCATGGTATATGTTCATTATTTGAATGTGTGACTTTTCAGCAAGTAAAATATTTTACCTGATCGAATTAGAGGGACTTTACCTGGATGAATTGTAGATGGGATGGGTTCCTTTTAAAATTCAGGAAGACTTGTTAACAGTTTCTCATATTGATAGAACCAATAGGATTAGAGTTCCTAAATAGATTTAGGCTATTGCTTATTGATCCTTTACTGTATATCTCAATGTACTCAACCTGAGTGTGTTTGACAATGTGGGTGATTGTGAGTCTACCTAGTGGCAGGCCTACAGTTTTAGGTTGGTTCTGGTTTCACAGGAAATTAGCTGGGATTGATTGAGTTCAGTCCTGTAGGATTATATAACCTGGGAAGTTAATTTATTTCCAAGTTCTAGTCTGGACTGGAATCCCCATTCACTTAGGTTAGAGACTTGCAATACCTGGGATTGGTAGCTGGAGATTGCAACCTGTAGTTGAACTGAATTAATTTCAGTTTCGAGCAAACTGAAGGTTACCTCTCTTTAATTGAACTGTAGTGTCAAGCATTGTGTGAACAGAGCCTTCCTTGATTTCATGACCTGGTTTTCCTTGTTAATTCCTTCTTGAGAGTTTTATGCAATCTCTGTATCAGAAATCTGAACCTGGAAACTTGACTATGCAGTAAATTAGATCCTTGACTGGTTTTAACCAATGTGTAGTAGCTTACTCTGAATTGTTACTGTCAATATACATGGAGGACTAAGCTGGAATTCCAGTGAACTCAGGAATTCCTGAGAGTCTCAGTAAAACCTGAGACACTTGGGTAACTTCAATGAAACCAGTGAACCCTGTGTATTCCAGAAACTCAGGAAGAATTCCTGCATAATCCAGGAAGGTAATCCTGTGTAGTTCAGGAGGTTGCACCCTGTTAGCAGGGATGTTCTGTTGAGGAAGCAACTGTCCTGTTATGGACTAAGAGACCTGAATGCATTTTTATCCTACACTCCTACTGTACTATTATCACCCTAGCCTATTGCACTTAGTTAGAAGGTTGAACTTGGTAAATAGGAACCTGAGACAATTGAAAACCTGAAACCTAGATATTCCTTTGTAATCCAGAGTATAATCCTGTGTTAATCCAGTAATGATTTCCAGTAAATTCTAGAAAAAGTCCAAGGTAATTACAGTATAGCTAAGTTGTTTTCCTATTAGATAAGATGGCTAAATCATGTGAATTAGCATTTAATTTCTCAATTGCTTGAACCTGCATAAGCAAGGTCTTGATTAATTTAAGAGGTACTCTATCATTGCTAGTTTACTTTTTGAACTTTGTCTTAGAGAAATTATGTTTTCAGCTTTATATTTAGTTCTTGTTAGTCTAGATTATAGCAAGTAATATTAGTACTCTATAGGAAACCATAGAACTAAGGTTCAGATTAGGAATTACTTGTGATTAGAATCTTTTGATAAACCAATTAAAATTAGCTGTTTATTAACCAACTTGTACACATCATTATTACATACAGGAGGATATCTAGCTCTTTTGCCTACTTGTACTTTCCTGGAGTAAGGCAAGTACACTCTACGGTTTGGTACTTTACATTATCTTTCCTGTACTTCCTTGAGTGACACAATTGCAACACGACATGTTCTTTCTGGTGCTCTTGTTCTCTTGTGCTTATTACTTGTATCTGGGGAGGGGAAATATACTATCTATGTGACCAATCCCAAGTAACAACTCAGGTGTGTTTTAGCTTAGACCCCGCATCGTGCACGCGGGTCCTAAGTCACCATTCATGTGCTTTCAGATGCTTTCAGGTGCTTACCCTAGCCGGTCACATAGTTAGTTATATTTCAAATGCATTACACACATGTTCAGGAGATTTCCTTGTACTTATTTCCTGTGATATCATGTTCTTTCAGGTGCTTACATATCATGTTCATTCATGCTCTTACATTCATGTTCTTTCATGTACTTTACCCTGTTCTTCATGTACTTATTCACCTGTATTTTCCTGTACTTTCCATGTTCCCTTGTACTTCATTTCATGATGTCTTGTTCATTACCTAGAATTGTACTTGCTCCGCTCCTGACTGGATATGTTATGATAGGTGAGATGGAGGCCTTGTGTAACACCTACTATGGACAGGATACTGCCTTCCCTACTGAGCCAGCTGAAGCTGCTTCTGACCTAGAGGCTGCAGAAGCCTAGTACTTTATTAGTTTTCCATTTATCTTTCCATGTATTGAGACTAGCAGACTTTTTTATAGTTGAATTGTAATAAATTCAGATATTGTACTTTACTCTAGTTGGGACACATTATATAGATGCTGTGACTCATTTCATGTTCATATTTATCTGGTTAGTTTCCCTAGATTGGTACAGCTTACTTTGTTGTGTCTAACAACAAAGGCTGGGCGTGTCCGACTCGTGTCCGATTATTTGGGAGCGGGTCGTGACATGTTTTTAGTGGTGGCCCATGCAGGTCTATCCTAATGGTACCTAGGACTTAGTGTACTATTGGGGGACTTGATTATACTAGGGAAACTTGATCACAGCATAGGAAAATCGGGAAATAAGGGTATATCAGGTATACCAGGTGTATCAGGTATTTTAATATTCTATAAACACTTGTTGTATGTAGGTCTAGGTTATTTTAACAGTTTTTTGTTTTGCAGATAGTTCAAAAGCATGCGACACCAGAACTGTCAATTCACCTGCACTTGACGTTTCCAAGCTTCCACTGCCTTCTATCACTCTACTATCCCTATGGGTAGTACGTAGTTGACGGAGACGTCTGAAGAGTCCCTTGACAACCAGAGGAAGCAGGCCACCCTTTCCAAGTCAGACTTGTGGATACACTTTCTGAGCCAGGAAGGACTTCTGATTTCCAGACTCTCAGACACTTGGATTTTTTTCGACACCGAGCGCATATCTTACATCAAGGAGCAGATCGAGAACCTGGAGTTACTACTGAAGATCACCCAAGTTTCTGAGGACCCGACTTCTCTGAAGATTTGAGCCACCTCCAAGAGATCCAGAATGTAGCACAGACAATAGAACCAACGGAAAACTGAAGCTCAGAAGGAACATGAAGATTTATGACAAAGACAACAACTACCCTGGACCCGCAAAGCGTCACAACACTCAGTCAGCGTTTCTTCGGTTACATCACCAGTCGCATCATCAGGAGCAGATCTCAGCAGCCAGCACGCCAGCAGTCATATATTTCTATCAGAGGCTCTGCGTTTCAGCCCAGCGGGAGATCCAGACTCAGATTCAGATGACGACCACCTGCAATTTCTGCCGTCGTCAGGACATCACCACGAAGAATGCCACAAAGGACGGAGACTACGCTTGTACTGCGGATCGCCTACTCACCAAGTCAAAGATTGTCCGGAGACCGTTGATCACACTGCCCGAGAACAAACACGAGGTGCATCGGTCTACAGCAAAGGGACCCACCTTTTCAGAATCAGCAAACACATGGAGCACTATCGTAGGAACCAGTCTACGTCAGAACAGTGAAGAAGATGGAAGAAATTCCAGTCCCGGAGGAATACTGAAGACAGATTGAAGGCAGAAGGCTTCTTTTGCATGGTTGGAGGAAACCATGTATTGTGATTCGTAACCCAGTCTTCCTTTAAATTCCTCTTAGCACCTAAATCATTTCTTGAAACTTCTCGTTTTCTTGTTTGAAATCCTGAGTGATATTCGAAACTTATTTCGAGATATTGTTTCCTATTCGGGTAGGCATGTTTCAGATCCACAATTTGATAATTGTTTGAAATTCACTATTCGATACCCTGTTTCATATTCATGGCTTTATTTGCTTCTATTTGAAAAGTTTCCTATTTTGAACCATGAGCTAGTCGAGATTTTATTCCTATCCGAAATTTCATTTTGAAACTTGATCCTAATCAAAACATTGTTGAACCTTCACTCATATTCAGTCTCTATTCGAGACTTCGTTTGAAGACTTTGGTTGAGAAATTGCTTCCTATTTGTTACTTGTTCCTGTTTAAGAATTTGTTTTTGTTCACGACCTTGTTCGATCTCGTTTCCTAATTTAGATTTCGCTTGTTTCCTATCCACAAATTCCATGCTTGTTTTCCACTCCCTAATTGATACACTGTTTTCTATTCATTATCTGTGGACTTGCTTCTTGTTCGAGATCTTCTATTCGAGAATTATTTTCTATCTGTGACTTTGTATTCTATTGAAGATTTTATTTTCCATTCGAACTCTGTTGAGATTTCATTGTTATTTGAGATTTTGTTAAACTCTGTTTCTGGTACGAGATTATGCTTCGAGATTTTGTTTCTATTTTATACTTTGCATTCTGTTCATCCTCCGAGATTTTGTTATCTATTCGGGCATTTGATTCCTATATGAGGATGTTGGCCAATTGAGATTCTGGTTATTGTTCGAAACTTTGTTTCGTGTTCAAGGTTTATTTCAGGAAATCTATTTGTTGTTTCTTAGTACCTAATAAACCCTTGAATTCTAATAGGCAGAAAATACTATTTTGTGACTTGGACTTTGAGAACCCATTTTGAATTCCTTGAATTCTTTTTGAACTCCTATGGATAACGTCGAGAGACTACTCAATGACCTACTAGGGCGTGGCAGTTGCACACTGCAACCATTATCTGAATTATGGAGACTAAGGGTTCACTGCAGCCAGCAGCGCACTGGCGAGCCGAAAACTTTAAGTCGAAATAATTTCAGGTATTTGTTGGTTTTCGAGTATTATCGAGACTTTGTCCAATACTTTCATATTTGATCTCTTGAGTTATTTCGTAACACTTGTTTGAATTGATAAAGTTGATAGAGTATTCGGTAACATATCGTTGTTGAGTCATGGAACTGAATGTTGCTGCAGCCAGATGTACACTGGCAAGGCAGGATTCTAAATACTGTGATTTTAAATGGCTATATGATTTTGGACACCCTGGTGACTATATTTCTTTTCGTCTGATTATTGATATTTCAAAAATCGTAAATCTTTGTACGTTTCCTTGATTTGATACTAATACCTCTCGGGTAGTTCTATCTGACTCCTCAAAACTACTGTTGCAAATTCTCTTCTTGCATTTTATTGTTAGATCATTTGACTTCCTAGACTTGGAATCTATTCCATCAGATTTTATTATACCTATATTTTGATCATGTTTTGTTTAAACTTCAATCTGATCATACCTACCTAACAGTGATTCTCCTATCATGCTAAAATTTCAATCATGCCCGGAAGATAGTGCCTCACGACTCATCCTCTAAATTGTAATTAAAATTCATTCCACTTCGTGACTGTTTTGGTCCTCGACCTTTGTCAAGCGTGATATCTCAAACTTTTTGTGTATACTTGGTCTCAAGGCTCAGAGCGTCATGGGATCGGCAGAATCACTGGGCAGACAGCAGCAGACGGCCACTGGAATTCACAGTTGGAGATAGAGTATTCCTGAAGATCTCACCGACTAGGGGCATCATCAGATTCGACAGAGGCGGGAAGCTCAGTCCGAGATTCATCGGACCTTTTGACGTGACGGCACGGATTGGCGAGGTGGCGTATCGACTGGCGCTTCCAGCTAGCTTGGAGGGGGTGCATGACATCTTCCACGTATCTCAGCTTCGACGCTACATTCCAGACCGAGCCATGTGGTGGACTATTCTGAGCTGGAGGTGGGCCCAAGATTGACTTACGAGGAGCAGCCAGTAGAGATCTTGGACCGGAGGGAGAAGCGTCTGCGAAACCAGATCATTCCTCTCGTTCGCGTCATGTGGAGACACCACTCTCCAGGAGAGTCCACATAGGAGCGCGAGGACGAGATGCGGGAACGCTATCCCAACTTATTTGGTTGATTTGATTGTACTCTATATATATATATATTTATTTTTTTTTGAATTCTGATTTCAATAAATGATCGGTGTTTGAACATCCTTGAGATTTTACTTTGAGATTGTCTTGTTGTTTCTCGAATTTCGAGGACGAAATTTTTTTGAGGGGGAAAGATTTGTAAGCCTGCTTTCCAAAATTCCATATATTTTTTTCTAAATATTATAGCTAATTAATTTGTTTATATAGTGAAGTCTTAAAAAAAATTACATCATATTAATATACTTTAATTTTAGCCCACCATTCAATTGTTTATTTCAGCCCAATTCTTTCCTTCCAGCCCATCTATTCTTAACCTATGTGCAAGCAAATCACTTAAGAGGACCAGCCCATTGATCAACTCTTTTTAATTTTAAACCATTCTTCTAACCTAAGCTTCTCAGCCGACCTCTCCTTCTGGCAATAGAGAGGAATTCAAATTCCTCTAACTGATTTCTGACACTAGCATGTGCCAACAACCTGCCATTCCATTTCCCTCCAACTGCCTATTTAAGGATTCAATTCCTTACTTCTTCTTGCCCATTCCAGAAGTTCACCCTCTGAGAAATTCTTCCTATTTTCCAAGCTCGGTTTCATTCCAGAATGATGGGAAGATGAAGGCTCGGATGAACCAGGAGTGAAGACTGGACGAAGTTCATCGGATCAATGTCTCCATCCTTGAGGAATCAGTCAAGGTGAGATTGGTTTAATCCCTCTTCTTTGATCGAATACATTCGATTTCATTCCTTTAGCATCGATCATCTAGAGCTGGATGATCAATCCTCTTAAGAAACTTGACTCTTCGTTCAGATCAATGAACATGGAGAGTCAGATTTCTAGATCTGATATTAGATCGATCAACCTATGATCGAACTCGATCTGGGATTTTCTTTAGATTTTGTTTTGGATATTTTTGAAACACAGAGATCTGTGCTTCCTTGCAGTCATTCAAGTCATAATTTGTTGAGAAGTGGGATCAACAATTGATTGTTTTCTTGGGCAGAGGAATAATAGGGTGAGTCCTTGATCCCTCTGTTCTAAACCGATTCGTTCTGAGATTTGAATTTGTTTTATTCAGTTGATTAAGAACCTTTATTATCAAGTAATTGTGTTCAACTTTCAGATCAGTAAGCATATTCCTGATATCAGTGAGTTGTGAAACCTGGGAATTTATTTGACTAAGTTCAGGTGATTTCCTATCCAATTGTAGATGATATTTTATAAAATGGTTGTAAATAGTTTGAGTTGGGGTGGGGGAAATCATGTATTCAATTGTGTCATGATACTTTGATTCAGTCCTTGGTTCTTCTTCATAACTAATCTTGATAACATGGGGAGAAATTGTTGTGGTACTAGTTGATAATTTCAGTTTTTTTTGAATGTGTGACTTAATGATAATTATTCTAGGATCGAATATAAATATGGTGGATCAATCCAGGGGTTATGGCCATGTATCAGTAAGTTTTAGTTACCTATTAGTTGTTCCCTTCATGCTACTCAAATCCCAGTACAGGAATACGAGTTCTATGACCTGCATCTAAATTGGTTAAACTCATTTCAGTAAAGTTTACTAACTCATTTCTATGTCAGTTCATGTTAAACTTGTTCTTAAGTTTCAGTCATGGTATATGTTCATTATTTGAATGTGTGACTTTTCAGCAAGTAAAATATTTTACCTGATCGAATTAGAGGGACTTTACCTGGATGAATTGTAGATGGGATGGGTTCCTTTTAAAATTCAGGAAGACTTGTTAACAGTTTCTCATATTGATAGAACCAATAGGATTAGAGTTCCTAAATAGATTTAGGCTATTGCTTATTGATCCTTTACTGTATATCTCAATGTACTCAACCTGAGTGTGTTTGACAATATGGGTGATTGTGAGTCTACCTAGTGGCAGGCCTACAGTTTTAGGTTGGTTCTGGTTTCACAGGAAATTAGCTGGGATTGATTGAGTTCAGTCCTGTAGGATTATATAACCTGGGAAGTTAATTTATTTCCAAGTTCTAGTCTGGACTGGAATCCCCATTCACTTAGGTTAGAGACTTGCAATACCTGGGATTGGTAGCTGGAGATTGCAACCTGTAGTTGAACTGAATTAATTTCAGTTTCGAGCAAACTGAAGGTTACCTCTCTTTAATTGAACTGTAGTGTCAAGCATTGTGTGAACAGAGCCTTCCTTGATTTCATGACCTGGTTTTCCTTGTTAATTCCTTCTTGAGAGTTTTATGCAATCTCTGTATCAGAAATCTGAACCTGGAAACTTGACTATGCAGTAAATTAGATCCTTGACTGGTTTTAACCAATGTGTAGTAGCTTACTCTGAATTGTTACTGTCAATATACATGAAGGACTAAGCTGGAATTCCAGTGAACTCAGGAATTCCTGAGAGTCTCAGTAAAACCTGAGACACTTGGGTAACTTCAATGAAACCAGTGAACCCTGTGTATTCCAGAAACTCACGAAGAATTCCTGCATAATCCAGGAAGGTAATCCTGTGTAGTTCAGGAGGTTGCACCCTGTTAGCAGGGATGTTCTGTTGAGGAAGCAACTGTCCTGTTATGGACTAAGAGACCTGAATGCATTTTTATCCTACACTCCTACTGTACTATTATCACCCTAGCCTATTGCACTTAGTTAGAAGGTTGAACTTGGTAAATAGGAACCTGAGACAATTGAAAACCTGAAACCTAGATATTCCTTTGTAATCCAGAGTATAATCCTGTGTTAATCCAGTAATGATTTCCAGTAAATTCTAGAAAAAGTCCAAGGTAATTGCAGTATAGCTAAGTTGTTTTCCTATTAGATAAGATGGCTAAATCATGTGAATTAGCATTTAATTTCTCAATTGCTTGAACCTGCATAAGCAAGGTCTTGATTAATTTAAGAGGTACTCTATCATTGCTAGTTTACTTTTTGAACTTTGTCTTAGAGAAATTATGTTTTCAGCTTCATATTTAGTTCTTGTTAGTCTAGATTATAGCAAGTAATATTAGTACTCTATAGGAAACCATAGAACTAAGGTTCAGATTAGGAATTACTTGTGATTAGAATCTTTTGATAAACTAATTAGAATTAGCTGTTTATTAACCAACTTGTACACATCATTATTACATACAGGAGGATATCTAGCTCTTTTGCCTACTTGTACTTTCCTGGAGCAAGGCAAGTACACTCTACGGTTTGGTACTTTACATTATCTTTCCTGTACTTCCTTGAGTGACACAATTGCAACACGACATGTTCTTTCTGGTGCTCTTGTTCTCTTGTGCTTATTACTTGTATCTGGGGAGGGGAAATATACTATCTATGTGACCAATCCCAAGTAACAACTCAGGTGTGTTTTAGCTTAGACCCCGCATCGTGCACGCGGGTCCTAAGTCACCATTCATGTGCTTTCAGGTGCTTTCAGGTGCTTACCCTAGCCGGTCATATAGTTAGTTATATTTCAAATGCATTACACACATGTTCAGGAGATTTCCTTGTACTTATTTCCTGTGATATCATGTTCTTTCAGGTGCTTACATATCATGTTCATTCATGCTCTTACATTCATGTTCTTTCATGTACTTTACCCTGTTCTTCATGTACTTATTCACCTATATTTTCCTGTACTTTCCATGTTCCCTTGTACTTCATTTCATGATGTCTTGTTCATTACCTAGAATTGTACTTGCTCCGCTCCTGACGGGATATGTTATGATAGGTGAGATGGAGGCCTTGTGTAACACCTACTATGGATAGGATACTGCCTTCCCTACTGAGCCAGCTGAAGCTGCTTCTGACCTAGAGGCTGCAGAAGCCTAGTACTTCATTAGTTTTCCATTTATCTTTCCATGTATTGAGACTAGCAGACTCTTTTATAGTTGAATTGTAATAAATTCAGATATTGTACTTTACTCTGGTTGGGACACATTATATAGATGCTGTGACTCATTTCATGTTCATATTTATCTGGTTAGTTTCCCTAGATTGGTACAGCTTACTTTGTTGTGTCTAACAACAAAGGTTGGGCGTGTCCGACTCGTGTCCGATTATTCGGGAGCGGGTCGTGACAAAAATAACTAAGTAAATAAATAAATAAATAGATTGAAGCCTGCATGTGCATGTATGTCAATATTCGGGATCAGCCAGTCGAGTACAATAGTTCATAACATGAACGTGTCTCATTCATTTCATTCAATAAGACGACTAGCCAGTCTCTTAGTTCCAACTAGGAACGCATGATCAATTATTAGTCAATGTCACAATCATTATCAATGGTGACAAGGCATGAAAGTCATCAATATTACATGGGGTCGGGTCCATAACTCCTCAGAATTAAGTTCTAGTCATACTGGGTATCCATAGATTAATCAAGACACATGACACATTCTACACAACAATCCATATTTACAATATTAACATGTCATGATTTATCATGTTCATGCAAAAAGACGTAAGGATATAATAGAAGAATTATCATGCCATCATTAAATGAATAATTATAAGACAATTAAAACACCCAGGTCAAGAAGTCACGCCAACAAATCTATGCTAAGGCCAAAAGTCACGCAAGAAGTCTATGCTTAAGACCAACAAGTCACGCTAAGTCTAGCTGGGGTGAGAGTGGACAATGGGCGTGAATAGTGAGCGTGAAAAGTGATACACGCTGGCAAGCGTGAGCGTGAAAAGTCACGCAAGCAAGCACAGCGTGAGCGTGAAGGAAAATTTACGCAGACTCTAGTGAGCGTGAAAAGGTGACAAAAAATCTACGCACGCAAGGATGTGTGTGACTAAAATACACGCACGCTCATGGATGTGTGCGTGACTGAAAATACACGCAGATACGTACAGACGTGTGCGTGACTGAAAATACACGCAAACACGTAAAGACGCGTGCGTGACCGAAAATACACGCAAACACGTAAAGACGCGTGCGTGACTGAAAATACACGCAAACACGTAAAGACGCGTGCGTGACTGAAAATACACGCAAACACGTAAAGACGCGTGCGTGACTGGGCTGATATTTTACGCGAGCACGTAAGAACGTGTGCGTACAACATTTCCCGAACTCCAAGTACTATGGAGCCTTCTCTCCAGTGCCAGAGAAATACACCCAAAGTTGATGGACTAAGAACCCATGAACAGCCGAAATACTATAACTTAGATCTAGAGAAAACCAGCCGGAGAAATCAAAAATGCTAAGAACTAATCTCTCTTGGAATCACGAGAAGAAGGCAAATGAACCATAAAAATGGGTGATTGAGAAGCAAGTTTGCACTTGCCTTCTCCTGCTGCTGGTAGGTGGTGGGGAGTAATGAGAGGAAGAAGAAGAAGTAATGGTGAGAATGAAGTAATGAGGAGAGAGAAAGAGATGGAAGCTTTAAATAGGAAGATGGTGGTAGGTGGGGTGTTGGGCCGGGTTTAAGGGGATTCAGTAAACCGAAACCCAATAAGACTAAAGCAGCAAATAAAATACAGGAAATAAAATTATAGAAATATAATTGCAGAAATAAAATTGCAGAAAATTAATTAACATGAAAATTTTAAAGAGCAGATAATTAATTAACATGAAACTAAAGAAATTTAAATACAGAATAATACATGATAAATACTAAATAAATACACATGAGTTGTTCATATATAAAAATACGCATTCCGGAAACGGGAAGTGACACATATTGTTGTTCAACCCATGCGAAAAGATTCAAGTTGACAGCGACATCTATTCTAATGCAGAATGGACAGTTACTGTGGGAAACGCTTAACCCTATATATATATTGAGATATGTGGGAGTTTGTTGAAGTTTTTCCTTGAAGAGAGTTTGCTCTCAACAAACCATGCAAGTTTAGTCCCACATTGGCTAGGAAAACTCATGAGTATATCAATATAACTTCACTTGAGAAGTAGAGAGATGCACATGGGGTGGTGACCCTAAGGAGGGAACCAAGTGGATGATTTTACATGGAGATAAGGCTAAGACACCTATTAAAACATTCATGCTTTTTGGCCAAGCTCAATTTAATTCCATTGGGGCTAAGCCCTAAAGGGGCTTAGCAACTTGGACTCGGACTCGGACTCGGACTCATGAGGCATAATATGGCATTTTGTTGGCGCACTTTGCATTTAGCACGTCAGCATCGTCATGCATAGTGTGCTAAAGTTGCGCTCGTTGCGCGAGCCTCTTGCGCAACCTATTGTAATGCTAAATGGTGCGGCCTGATGGCGCTGCCAGTTGACGCGGCCTAATGGCGCTGCTAGTTGATGCGGCCAGTAGGCACGGCTTGATGGCGCTGCCAGTTGGCACGGCCAGTAGGCGTTGCCAGATGGCACGTCCAGATGGTGCGTCCAGAAGGCGCGACCAGATTGTCACGACCCGCACCCATTTTTTTTTAAACGGATACGAGATGTGTCCAAGCCAGCCTACGCCGCAGTATCGGCGGTAGAACGCTGTCACGGCCATGAAGATCAAATCACAAATAATGCTCATTCACAAAATTTAATTTAACTTACAATGATCACAAGTTTTACATTTGTAGAAAAATATAAACTTGTACAAATAAATGAATGACTATAACTCAACTATCTATCTACTCTCTAGGCTTTTGTCTGCAAGTATTCCCGTCACTCCCCAAGCTAAGTGAATCTACGGCTAACCTGAAAATGTTGGTTTCCAGTCAGGAATGGAACGAGCACAATTCACTGAATGCAATTTCAAATAAAGAAAACGACTATAAAACAAGGTTAGACATCAATCATGAGTTTTAAAAATAAACAGTAAATACGAAAAACCAATAATAAATAGACACAAAATACTTTCCCCAACTGTTAGAAGTACCGTTGACATGTGATCGGTCTGGGGTACTACACCGCACGGTCTACGAGATCTACTTGCATGAAAGATAAATACTGTCTACGAGATCTACTTGCAGAAAAGTAAACGAGGTCTACGAGATCTACTGCATAAAAGTAAACGAGGTCTACGAGATCTACTGCATAAAAGTAAACAATGTCTACGAGATCTACTGCATAATAGTAAACAATGTCTATGAGATCTACTGCATAAAAGTAAACAATGTCTACGAGATCTACTGCATAAAAGTAAACGAGGTCTACGGTCGGATCACACATCCTTGGTACTTCTCATTCCCGACTCAATAATTTATAATAGAGTATAGAAATCACATAACCAATGACTAATCAATGAAATATAGTAAAAATCAATATCAAAATGCAGACAATAAACTGTACTCGCCTGTGGTCCTCTGCTGGTGAAACCGACAGTCTGAACTACTCAATGTGCCACAATAGTCAAAACCCGTACAACAGTCCCCGGAAGCTGAAATAAACATTACCATTATTCTCAGAATAGTCAAATTAGCTAGGATTTCCTGTCCTTAAGTCCAATTCTGGACACAGGAGCAAAACGGTAATTTCGGGCCAAAACAGTGTCCGCCGTTGGACCCGTTTTGCACCGAAAAGCGTGCCAGAGTCAACGGTCTCTAAAGTCATCAAACTATACGTCTACGGATTCAGTTTTTCGATATGAACCCAACCGTATGTCCAAAGTTGGATTCCGGCGGGCCGTGCACAAAATCGTCCGTTGAGTAGGACCGTGGGGCCCGTAAAACGGTGATTTTATCAACGGTCTCAGAATCGGACCAAACTTGGCATACAGGACCAGAAAAATGATACCGTTCTGTTGGCGCAAGTTTCGTCTCGATCTGAGGAGCGGGCACAAAGTAATTAGAGAATTTGCAAAGTGCACGATACGGTAAATTTTGACGGATACGCATCAAATTCGTAGCACACACGCGACCAATTTGAATTCCGTCAAAGCCCACACGACCACGAAGCCGTTACGCAGCTTTCGATGCTTACGGTGCGCGACCACGTCGCCCGAAATGGCGGAACGTACGTCGTGTGGATCAATTTTCTAGTTTTTAAAACAGGTTTTTGGGAAACTTTGGGATTCGATTTCTCGACGCGTAGGCGATGATTTTCGAATCCACAAAAAGGGTCGTGAAGTCCTACAGGTTGTCTAAAAATGTGTTCAAATAGTTTTTCAAATGCTGTACAGGATCGATCAAAATCGGTCTCCGAACGTGGATGGTTGGACTGAAATATTGTTCTGTTTTGGGCTGGTTTTACGTCGACTTTGGTTCGATTTCTTTGTCGAATCTCGTTATGTTCCGCCTGAACTATTAGACAGGTGTCGAGTGGGTTAGGTTGGTAGCATACCTGAACAAACGGCTTGACAAATCGTCGAGCAGTCGGGGAGGATTCTCCGTACGAAGTCGACCCTCAACCCGTCCCTGCTACTGCTGTGATCGGCTCAGCCCGCGCGTGCGATGGCTTCCTGGCCGTGGCTTGGTGGTCGACGGCGGCCGGCCCGCCGCGGGGCGCGCGCGCGACCACCTGGTTGGGTCGGCGCTGGTGGTTGCTAGGGTTTCGTTCGTTCCTCTCTGTTCTCTCCCACTCTTATTGTCACGACCCGATCCCAATTTAATGGGTCGAACCGGACCATGCCCAGCCTGCACCGTGGTGAGACGGCGGCAGTAAGCTATTCCATTGCAGGTATTCACAACAACACAAGTACATTTGCCACAACTGTTCTATTCGGAATTGAAACTTTATTTGATAAAATATTCAGAAATACAACTGGAAAGGAAATGCTGAAAATAAAACTACAAACTCCAAATAAAAGAAAGATGCAGGAAAGGAAAACTATCTAAGCATCAGGTTCAGTGGTCCCAGGATCAGCGTCCTCCAGAGACGGCTCCGGTACCGTCGCAGGGTAGAGAACCGGGTCATAGTAGCTATTATAGTATAGCTCGTCATCCTCAGTGTTACCTAAAATGTTGTCTCCAGTCAGGAGGGAGCAAAGTACAATTCATGCTAATTAAACAGTTAAATAAGAAATAGAATCATGCAGTTCTAAACAGTTTTAAAACATGTTTGTTACAGTAGAAAACAGTGATTTGAATAGGTAATGACATATGACCGGCTTGGGTTTGTTACAGTAATGGATAAGGGGGTTTTGTTACAGTATGGTCATAATCATTACGCTATTCCCCAGTCCCCAATAGTTACAGTAGTTACAGTACAGTACTCTCGGTGAGAGTTTCGTGTTTGAGACGTGGTTTAGACATGCAGTAAAACGATTAAGTAAATAACTGTAAACTAACACAAACTATACTTGCCTCAATTGAATGACTGGAGAGACGGGTTGATACCGAGGAGGAACGTCAGGTGAATCTTCGAATTCCTACAGTTGAGAACTCGACTTAGATTCCTGAATAACCAGACTAAGTGTGCTAGTTGCAATCTCTAGTAGTAAGTCCTAGTCAGGTTTTAAGTTGTATTAAACTACAGCTAACGGTTACGTCGCAACTACGTGCGTTGATTAGGCCGGTTAATTGGATTATTTGGAAATAACACAAGAATCAATTACAATTTGGAAAACTTTGTGTTTTGTAATATATTTATAAAATATAATTTCTTTTTAGTGATAAACCGTGAACTAGTTATTTAATAATATATTATCCATTTTAATTAATCATTAATTAATCATAAACGAGAATAGATTACGATCTAGTTACGATTACACATCAAAATCAGAACCACCCAAGATCACATCCACCCAGAAAATAAAATAAAAATCTACGCTACACCATACAAGGGCACAACTAAACATCCTAGAGTGGGCTTATGCCCTGTACAATTATCTTTTACATCAAATAAGAGAAAAGTGATTTAATTACTAAATAAAGTGCAATAAATAAATAACTATATTAAATAGCCTAAATATTAAATAAAATAATTTAAAATAAATGCTAAGAGTCTCAGACTCGATCCATCATCAAATCCAGCTAATACCACAACGTCCGGTCGGACCGGTGCGTTTGCATTTCGCCAGGGCCCACAGACCGGTACGGTCGTCGCCCAAAAATCAGTTTTAAAATTCATTTTCCGAAAACCGATTTGAAATCAAAATAAATAAAGTTTTGTAAAAATTTGGGCAGCACTTCCTCTATTTTGGGACAACCCAATACTGGGAAAATGTGCCAACAAACACACAAATATAATCCCGAACCAGGGAAATACCCCATGAATCCATTTCCACCAATAATATTTAGAACCCGAAAATATAACCACAGCACATTTCTGAAAAACACTCGGAAATCGAAATTACTCGGAAACCCGAGAATTTCCAGAAACGACCAACAGAACAAAACCAAAGCTCTCAGAACTACCAATTTCGGAAATTCCGATATTAATCAAAAACTAACAGAACTACAAAACTAACTCGGAATTCCGAGAAACCACCAAATGAACCAACCAAAACTCATTCTGGAATGAGTCCCGGAAATACTGAGAATACAGCCGAATCCCGTTGTGGGATCGGAGACCAAGAATCATCATCGACTAAGACGGGGAGAGACGAACTACTGTGATTACCAAGAAATTACCAAATTCCGTTGGCGGGGAGCCGCGAGAAAAACTCGGGAATAATCCGAAACAAAGTTCGGCAGCAGGTCGCAGATCCCGGACAGCGGGAGAGGGCTCGCGTTGGGCAGGGAAGTCCGCCGGAAAGAGGGTTGGCCGCGGGGAGTCCGCGGACAGCGGAGACACAGCGGAGAGGAGCTCCGCCGGGGCGCTGGAGGGCGGCGGACAGCGGAGAACCACGCGGAGGGGGTGGCGGTCGTCGGCCTCGGGTCGCGGACGCGGCGCGGGGAGGTCGCGCGGAGGAGCTCGCCGGAAAAGGGGCTCGGGATGCCGCGGAGAAGGAGCGCTGGGTCGGGGTTACTCGGGATGGGGCTTCTCCAAGAGAACAGAGAGAGAGAGGGAGAGAGGTTTGAGAACTTGAGAGTAAAAGAGTGAAGGGATTTTGAGTAGATGAGTTCTGCTGTGAAATGGAGAAGAACGTGGGTTGGTTATTAAGGGAGTGGTTGGTTTGAGTTCGTGGAGGAGAGAAAGCTACGGAAAGGGAATTAACCAATTCTAGTAGATGAAACACTGGTCCTTCGGGACCAGTTCAAAACATATTTTTTTTTATTAAGGAACCAGGTCAAAGCAGAACTAGAAAAATCAGGATTTTGGTTTGGGCTCAGGCTCGAACTCGGGTCCGGGTCGAAACATCAAAAAGTCCAAGTTATAAATAATTTTCGAAATACCTTTCATCCAAAAATAAATAATAATATTTAATAATAATTATTTGAAAACGTTTTATTTAATTACACCAAAAATTCTATTAAAAATCTAACCACAGAAACTGGGTTTCACACTTATATATACACGATATATATAACCTTCTGTTGCTAAAACATTAAGGCTCGGCTTTGTTTGGGGAAACCGCTGTGGGTTTGGGCTGATGTGCTCGAATCCTTGGGGGTTCGGTTTGTATTAAGCAGGGTGGGGGAAACTCAGCCGAGCGCTGAGCTAACCGAGAAATCGCTCGGTTTGGGAAGAGCCTGGGGCTCTGCTGTTATTGCTCGGTTTTGGAGGGGTGTTGATGCTCGGGTAGGGTTCAGCGTCTGTGGGCTGGATCCATGGGCCGGACTGCTATTTCTTTAAGTTTGGTTTTTATTTGTTATTATCCAAAGCTTAATATATTATATATATATATATATATATATATATATATATATATATATATATATATATATATATATATATATATATATATATATATATATATATATATAAAGAATATATATATATATATATATATATATATATATATATATATATATATATATATATATATATATATATATATATATACGTTCACGTATACATATATACATACACGTATACTTACCAATATATATATTTATATAATACACTCATATATCTATATATTTATATATATACACATATACATATATACGAATATTTATATAGACATATACATATCTACAAATATTCATATATAGGCATATATATATTCACACTCATACACAATATATATTTATAAATACACATATATACCTTGTATATAAATACCATATTCAATCTAAAATATTTAAAATCAATATAAAATATATTTCCAAATAAAATATTAATATATTTATTTCTATATATAATATATCTATTTAAATGTGTACATATACCTATATACTCGTACACATACCTATATAATATATATCCATAAAACCTAATTAAAACCCAATATTATATATTCCTAGAGTAAGGTCTTTTCTTATAAATATGAATATATATATATATATATATATATATATATATATATATTAAAACACATTTATTTGATAACCAAATAAATATAACCAATAATTATAATAATAATATTATATAATAATGACCTCAATAATAATGATAATAAAAATAATAATAATACTAATAATAACAAAATTCAATAAACCTGTCACTCTCCGTTCCCGGAATGCGTATTTTTATACATGTACAGCTCATGTGTATTTATTTAGTATTTATCATGTATTATTCTGTATTTAAATTCCATTAAATTTTCATGTTAATTAATTATCTGCTCTTTAAATTCCATGTTAATCTATTTCCTGCAATTTTATTTCTGCAATTATATTTCTGCAATTTTATTACCTGTATTTTATTTGCTGCTTTAGTCTTATTGGGTTTCGGTTTGCTGGATCCCCTTAAACCCGGCCCATTAACCCCCACCTACCACTACCTTCCTATTTAAAGCCACCCTCTCCATTCTCTCTCCTCATTACTCATCCTCACCATTACTTTTTCTTCTTCCTCTCATTACTCTCCACCCACCAGCAGTAGCAGTAGGCAAGTACAAAACTTGCTTCTCCTTCATCCATTTTTATGGTTCATTTCCCTTCCTCTCATGATTCTGAGAGAGTTTAGTTCTTGGTATTTTGGATTTCTATGGCTGGTTTTTCCTAGATCTAAGTTGTTGTATTTCGGTTGTTCATGGGTTTTGGTCCACCAACTTAGCGTGTATTTCTGGCACTGGAACGAAGGCTCCATAGGACTTGGAGTTCGGGAGATGTTGCACGCACACGTTCTTACGTGTTCGCGTAAAACATCAGCCCAGTCCCGCACACGTCTCTACGTGTCTGCGTGGATTTTGAGACACGCTCATGTTCTTACATGTTAGCGTGTATTTTCAGTCACGCTCACGTTCTCATGAGCGTGCGTGTATTTTAGTCACGCACACGTCTCTACGTGTCTGCGTGACTTTTCACGCTCACGTCTCTATATAGGTGCGTGGATTTTTAGTCACGCACACATCCATGAGTGCGTGGATTTTTTTCACGCACACAT
The DNA here is from genome assembly GCA_029216955.1 of Iris pallida. NCBI lineage: Eukaryota > Viridiplantae > Streptophyta > Magnoliopsida > Asparagales > Iridaceae > Iris > Iris pallida. The sequence goes on along the minus strand of JANAVB010030220.1, from coordinate 48,620,407 downwards.
CTTTGCGTGCGTGAATTTCTTGTCACGCTCACACTGTGCATAAGTGCGTGTATTTTTAGTCACGCTGTGCGTGCGTGCATTACTTCTCACGCTCGCTGTTCACGCCCATTTTCCACGCTCACCCCAGCTAGACTTAGCGTGACTTGTTGGTCTTAAGCATAGACTTCTTGCGTGACTTTTGGCCTTAGCATAGACTTGTTGGCGTGACTTCCTGACCTGGGTGTTTTTATTTATTCCTCAACCAATTCATTTAATGATGGCATGATAATTCTTCTATTATATCCTTACGCCTTTTTGCGTGAATTTCTTGATAAATCATGATATGTTAAATTTGTTAAAATAGATTGTTATGGTAAATGTGCCTTGTGTCCTGATTGATCCATGGATACCCAGTATGACTAGAACTTAACCCTGAGAGTTATAAACCCGACCCCATATAATATTGATGGACTTTCATGCCTTGTCACCATTGATAATGATTATGACATGGACTAAATAATTGATCATGCGTTCCTAGTTGGAACTAAGAGACTGGCTAGTCGTCTTATTGAATTGAATGAATGAGACACGTTCATATAATGAACTATTGTACTCGATTAGCCAATCCCGAATATTGGCATACAGGCACATGCAGGCTTCAAATTATTTATTTATTTATTTATTTATTTAGTTATTTATTTTCTTACAAAAACCAGCATGTGTACTTTATGGTCAAGGCATGATTACTCCGTGGTTAGATTTGATTGTTGCATCACGCTATGTAAGACCTACAACATAGCCGTACGGGTATCGTTGTAGAGTTGCGCATATCGTACCCCGTACAAAAGTACTCATTTGAATGACCATGATCCACGGCATGGGATTTCGCTTAACGTAGAGACTATTAAGTTAAATAAAATAATGATGGCATGGAGAGAATGGATTCCCGAGTTCTTACATGGCAGCCCCCTTGGGACGAGTAGTACCCGACGGGCCGGCTGGTCCCCACAGATACTGTAAACCTGCCACACGGGCAGGAAGCAGTATCTGCTTTTATTATTATTGTATATTGTATATTGACGAGCGTCCTGCTAGGACTCGTCTAATTCATGCATGACGCACATGGTTAACTGGATAGACTAGCCTTGTTCGCACATAGTAAGAACTGAGGAATCCCTAATTGCATTATTCCAGGATAACTTGGGACTCACAATAGCAAGCCATAGTAGTTGATTGGCCGTTCAAGAAGATTTGTTTCTGTACTGTACCTACTCTGTTGCCTAACTGAGATGATCAGAATGTCAGGACATGACGGACTAACTTCTGTCCTTGTTTGGTTGGAAGGTTGGTTCGAAGTGTCGTGATGTTTTGTGACTCCTAGTGGAAAGCAGAGATCTATTACTATATTCTCTTACTTACTGGTTTAGTCCTTCATATCGTCCTTCCTTGTGGTACTTGCTATTAGAGGTCTAACCTCTCTGGTTTTGCATGGCCAGATTTAGAGCCGGTCCCCGAGGATCCAGCTTACTTCTACCTCCAAGATGGTCAATACTAGGGGAATGATCGCAGGAGGACTCGAGTGGGTTTCCTTACTTCACCGCTCGTTTTTGTCATTTACTTTATACTTAGCCGTTTGGCACCGACATGTTGGTCGGATCGTCTCGTACTTACCTTTGCATAATTGTAACTAAAGTCAGACTGCAGCTGATAACAATTGTGTATATCTTGCTATACCATCTGGCTATGTTTTGGTAAAGCCAGATCTCAAGAATATTTGGACTGAGCGTTTGGGACGCCTTACTGCTTTATCTTGCATGTTCTCTATTTCCTGTTTCTTATTTGAATGATTGAGACAATAGATGCGAAATGACTATAGTGAGACTTTTATGTAGTATGCACCCCCTCGTCTGGTTAGACAGCATTGATCGTATTATACGGTATTCATCTATCCGTAATACGTAGCTGGCTGAGTCATTCCCCCGCTCTCCAGTATTCTGGTTCTGGGGCGTGACAAGGTTTTAGTGGTGGCCCATGCTGGTCTGATTTCAGACTTGTGGGGTATTTTGATTTATAGGATGTCTCAATCACACATGTTCCCCCTTGATCTCATGATTCGTTATTCTCCGCCCTTGCTTGACATTCCGGTATCCTTTGGCTTCTTTGATCCTTCATGTCCGGTTGTTTGATTGTTCTCTTGTCCCTTTTCTTAGGGGCACTTCGTCCGCATCTGCCAGGACTGGTCGACAGCAACAAAAGCAACATAGACAACCTGACCCTGTTGGTCAGCAACAAGGACCGGTACTAACTCAAGAGGCTACCCAGAAAGAAGTGATAGTGGAACCAGCAGCTGGATCGCAGTATCCGGATGTCCCACCACCACCGACAGTTCCACCTACCCAAGTGGACACACCAGCCCTTCTGGAGATCATGAGAGGAATGATGGCTACTCAGCAACATCAGATGTTGGCCCAGCAGCGCATGCACACTCAGCTACAAGAGCAGAATGTGTTGCTCAACCAAGGATTGTAGACGGCTTTGGAAAGAGGAGTGAGGACTGATTCAGGAGCATCAGCTAGGTTTTGCAAGTACAACCCCCGCCGTTTCGAGGGCACGGAGGATGCCATCTCAGCAGATGCATGGCTTAAGGATATGGAGGCTATTATGACAGCAGCTAAAGTACCGGCAGAAGAACGTGTGGATCTAGTGAAGTTGTTACTTCAGGATCTCGCACGTGATTGGTGGGAATCAGAGGAAGTGGGCATTAGACGTCCTGTGGCTTGGGACCATTTCACAGCAAGATTCAAGACCAAGTACTATAGAGTTGTGGCACGGTTTGAGCTACAACAGAAGTTTATCAGCCTCAGGCAGGCTGGCAAGACTGTAGATGCTTATGCAGTAGAGTTCTGCAGATTGAGTAGATTTGCCCCAGAGATGGTAGCAACAGAGAGCCAGAGGGCTATGAGGTTTCAGCAAGGGTTTCATATTGAACTCTTGCAATTGATCGAGGGGCACAATTACCAAACTTTTGATGAGATATTGACAGCGACTCGAAGGCATGAGATCACCATTCAGAGGCTTGCAGTAAGGACTGGGGGTCAGAAGAGATCCCACAGTCAGATTGAAGGAGGAGGGGGAGCAGCACCCCGAACGACAACACCATCCACTGGCGTTCGTATCCACGATGTGGCGATACGAGGACCAGTACCACCCAGGCAGCAGCAACAGCAACAGAGGAAGAACCAGCAACCCCCGGCGGGCTGTACTTATTGTGGAAAGATAGGGCACACTAGAGATGTGTGTCGGACATTGAATAGACTGTGTCTGATATGTGGAAATCCAGATCATCGAGTTACCATATATCCCATGAATTCGAGGTCAGGAGGACCAGGGCAGCAGTTTTCTGCTCTGCCAGCACCAGAGGCAGGCCAGTATCGAGGACCAGCCGTGGCAGTAAGGCCGTTGGCACAGCGTCCGCAGGCTCAGATGTTTCGGCAGCAGGGACCACCGATGCAGCAACACCAGCATAGACCACCCCAGCATCATCAAGGAAGGGGCCAGCAACAACATCAGGCTAGGCCGCAGCATGGAAACCAGCAAGGAGGTCGAGGGCAAGCGTTCATTTTGTCCTTGGAGGAGGTATTGGCATCGGGAGATGTTGTGGCAGGTAACATTCTCGTCGCCTCATATCCCGCAGTAGCATTGTTTGATTCGGGAGCATCCCATTCATTTATATCTGCACAATTTGCGATACGACTAGGAATGGAGTTCGAGGCATTGCCAGGGAGGTTGAATATACTCATTGGTAATGGGCTCATAGGAGTTAGTAGAGTTATTTTAGCATGTAGCGTTGTAGTTTGCGGGCATTCTTTACCTGCCCGGTTGATAGAATTTCCTGTCGAAAATTTTGACGTTATCTTAGGCATGGACTGGCTGAAAGACAGTCATGCGACAATAGATTGTCGTAGAGGGAGTGTATCTTTTGATATTCCAGGCAGGGAGAGATTCACCTTAGTCAGATCAGAGGCAACTCAACCAGAGCAGGGAGTAGTAGCGGCAATGGAAGAAGTTCAGATCCCGAAGGTAGTTGAAGAATTTCTAGACGTATTTCCTGAAGAACTTCCAGGTCTACCGCCTGTTAGAGATATTGAGTTCAGTATAGAATTGGCACCAGGAACTAAGCCGATATCAGATCGGGTTTACAGAATGGCGGATTCAGAGCAGGCTAAGGTATATCAACATATTGAGGAACTGAAGGAGAAGGAGTTTATCCAAGCTAGTGTATCACCGTGGGCAGCACCAGTGGTACTTGTGGGGAAGAAGGATGGGTCATCCAGATTATGCATTGACTACAGGAAACTTAATACGGCAACAGTGAAGAACAAGTACCCATTACCCAGGATAGATGACTTATTTGATCAGTTGAGCAAAGCTAGAGTTTTCTCCAAGATAGATCTTTGTTCAGGGTACCATCAAGTGAGGGTTCGGAAGGAAGATATTCCCAAGACAGCATTCAGGTCGAAATATGGGCATTATGAGTTCTTAGTAATGCCGTTTGGTTTGACCAATGCTCCAGCAATATTCATGGATTTGATGAACCGCATCTTTATGCCATACTTAGACCAGTTTGTTGTTGTGTTCCTTGACGACATTCTCATATACTCAGCTAGTGAAGAGGAGCATGAAGACCACCTCAGAAAAGTGTTGCAGGTTCTGAGAGAGAACCAGTTGTATGCCAAGCTCAGTAAGTGTGAGTTCTGGACGGATCATATTTCATTTTTGGGTCATATCATATCAGGAGCTGGAGTAGCAGTAGATCACAGAAAGATAGAAGCAGTAGAAAGTTGGCCAGTACCCAAGACCGTAGTAGATGTACGGAGTTTCTTGGGATTAGCAGGATATTACAGAAGGTTTGTGTCAGACTTTGCAAGGCTTTCAGCGCCCATGACCCGTTTGACCCGGAAGGATGTGCCATTTGATTGGTCGGCAGAATGTCAGGCATCATTCGAGACTTTGAAGCAGAAGTTGATATCAGCACCTATTCTTACATTGCCAGTTGGACCCGGAGGTTTTACAGTATATTGTGATGCATCAGGTAAAGGACTTGGATGTGTCCTTATGCAACATGGAAAGGTGATAGCGTATGCATCTAGGCAGCTTCGGGACCACGAGAAGAATTACCCAACTCATGATTTAGAGTTGGCGGCAGTAGTATTTGCTCTGAAGCTTTGGAGACATTACTTATATGGTGACCGGGTGGAGATGTACACAGACCATAAAAGTCTGAAGTACATCTTTACTCAGAAGGAACTAAACATGAGGCAGAGAAGATGGTTGGAGTTGATCAAGGATTATGACGTGGAGCTTCAGTATCACCCAGGCAAGGCTAATGTAGTAGCAGATGCTCTCAGCAGAAGAGGCGGCGCATTTATGTTGACAACACAGAGGCACATCTTAGAAGACCTTCAGGAGATGGGCATCGAAGTTATACTTCCTAGTGATGTAGGAGTTCTAACAAGTCTGCAAGTTCAATCCGACTTGGTAGGCAGGATCAAGGCAGCTCAGGCACAAGACCCAAGGATTCAGAAGCTTAGGGCAGAATGTGAGTCAGGGCTCAGAAAGGAGATGAGAATTCATGAAGATGGTACATTTAGGTTTGGATCACGTCTATGTGTGCCTAGTGGAGATATCAGACAGGAGGTTATGGCAGAAGCTCACAGTTCTCAGTATTCTATTCACCCTGGAGGGACCAAGATGTACCAAGATATCAAACAGCATTTCTGGTGGAACGGGATGAAGAGGAAAATAGCTAGATTTGTTTTTCGTTGCTTGATATGTCAGCAAGTGAAGGCAGAACAGCAGAGGCCAGCTGGGTTATTGCAACCGCTTCCTATTCCGGAATGGAAATGGGAGCATATTACTATGGACTTTGTGACCGATTTACCGAGATCACCAAGTGGTAAGGACGCCATTTGGGTGATAGTGGACCGACTTACGAAGGTAGCATACTTTCTTCCTTTCAGAGTAGGACAATCTACAGAAAAGTTGGCAGAGTTATATATGCAACAGATAGTCAGGCAGCATGGAGTCCCTGTCAGTATTGTGTCGAATCGGGATACCCGCTTTACATCACATTTCTGGAAGAGCTTACATCATAGTCTGGGTACCAAGTTAAGGTTTAGCACGGCCTACCATCCGCAGACGGATGGGCAATCAGAAAGGACGATTCAGACTTTAGAAGACATGTTGCGAGCTTGCACTCTAGATTTTGGAGGGTCTTGGGAAAGTCACCTGCACTTGGTCGAGTTCTTATACAACAACAGTTGTCAAGCCAGTATCCAGATGGCGCCATTCGAGGCACTATATGGTAAGAAGTGCAGGTCACCGCTTGCATGGGATGATATCGGAGAGAGGAAGATGTTAGGCCCGGAGATGGTGGTTCAGACGGTTGAAGTAGTTAAGGGAATTAGAGAGCGACTTAGAGTTGCGCAGGACCGGCATCGTCATTGGGCGGACCAGCATCGTAGGCCGTTAGAGTTCTCTGTTGGGGACCACGTATTTTTGCGGATCTCACCTACTCGTGGGGTCATTAGATTTGGCGTTCGCGGGAAATTGAGTCTGCGGTACGTGGGCCCATTCGTTATCCTTGATCGGATAGGCGATGTTGCTTATCGTTTATCCCTCCCGCCTTCGTTGCGAGAGGTACATGACGTGTTTCATGTATCTCAATTACGAAGGTATGTATCGTGTCACGCCCCGACTCGCCGAATCGGTCGCCATCGCCTTGACTCGATATAAATCGATCCCCACGGGTCGGGACGTGATGTCGTGCAAGTCTTTATTAGACTTGCACAAGGCAAGGATGTACGCTTGGAAATTCCTGTTTGACTCGACGCGTTGAAATTAAACAGTGCAGAGAGTTGAACAACATAGCATAGGAAGAAACTTAGCTTTTTATTCATAAACTTGCAAAATATGTGCAAGGTCATTTTTACATTACATATGCCGTTGCGGCTACATCTTTGAAACATAAAAGAAAACTATCGACAAGCTCGCCTTGAAATAATCCTCGACGTTCCATACATTCATGCCCTTTTATACATTTGAACAAAAGCCTTCGGTCTGAATTGGGCATCAAAATACTTCAAAATAGGAGAGCTTCGTGCCGCCTTCCGTTCTTCAGCTCCAGCTTAGTCTCGAGCTCCCGCAGCACGCTCGTTACCTGGGGAGTTGGGGATTAGCACACTTGCTAGTGGAAGGGACGAACCCACTCGTCTAAACCGACACTGCTTATTAAGGATTCAGGCATACGAAGTGATCTTTCTATTTAGAACTATATGAGTTGCAGTTCATATCGAAGGCACATTTTAAACGATAACAACATAACCCATTTAAAGGCATTCTTACCACGGCCATGCTCCTTTCCTGGACAAAATATACATGATACTTACCACCTGCACAAGACAATAGGTGAGCATGCAATCTATCCTATATGCGGTCATTGGTGATATCGACACTAAGAAGGACGATTACGTAGCCTTGCGATGCGCCCTCCAGTACAGGTAGCGAGCCTAACTGGAGGTCTCGCAATGCCTCGCGCCGAAGCACGATTTCCATAATTTCCTCCTAGGCCGATTCGGTCCCAGGGCCCCGGGTACCGTCTCGAGGAAAGCTCACCTTGTGCACAAGTCGTCCTTGACCATGCGAATGTATGAACAGTTTAATATGTATGAAGTAAATTGCATAGCGTAACCATTATCGAATCACATAATCATTCCTACTCGCGCAAGGGTCCCTTCCCCTGAAATCGTACGTTCTGATTTAGCATCCCGTAGGCACCAAATTCCCCGAGGCATGATGTACCGCCACCAAGGTTTTCATCGTTGTGTTTTGCATGGCATGAATATATTCTATCTCTTTCTCAGAACTTTATCTTTTCTCTACTTAGTGTAACTTATGGACTTAGAGTTAACTTCTCTAGGTTGATATATTATCCCAAGCTCTTTATCTTAGTGGCAAGCATACATCCCGTTAGCATCATCGATTTGAACGTTGAACTTTAAGAATTTAGTTGGCGGGAAGGAGTAGAAAAGAAGGGGCCGAAGAACCACCCACCTAAGGAGATTACGCCGAGAGTAGGAGAACGCTTCACGACGGTCAAGCGTCAGTTACACGAACTCCTGCAATGGCACGAGCATCGAATTAGAACCCTTCCTTCAATCCTTCCTTCGAAATTCCCAAAGGCGCATTCAGAAATCGACACGAAAGCACACTATCAAATCCACGCAATTCCCAAAGGCGCATTCAGAAATCGACGTGAAAGCACACTATCAAATCCACGCAATAATTCGTTCAGAAAGCCAAGAAAACCAATAAAACCAACGGCAGACGGGTTGCGTCGCTCCCTTTAGAGTTCCTTCGCCAAGACGCCGTCTACCGCATCTAGGACTTATTCCAACAGTAGTCGATCCATTAGTTGGAACGGTACTCATATCACTCGTCCAAATCGATTTTATTGATGCCATAGTTTTTGTATACCAAACTCGTCGCCGAGTCCGACTAGCCATCTATGTTCCCGACCATGTCTGACTTGGCACGAGCCTCTTACATAGTGCTTCGCCCCAACGGGAGCGGGGTACTACATAATATACCACTAAGAAAAAGTTTCGTCCCGAAACTTAAGAACAAGGGTCTGACCTTCGTCTGCGAAAAGTGAAGGGTACTTCTCCCTCATCTCCGCCTCTAGCTCCCACGTCGACTCCTCGACGGAATGGTTGCGCCAGAGTATGCGAACCAAGGACATCGATCGACTCCGTAGGATCTTTTTCTTACGGTCCAAAATTCGTACGGGCTCCTCCGAGTATGATAGATCGACGCGTAGCTCCAACTGATCAAAACTAACCACATGACTTGGGTCATGCACGTACTTCCGAAGTTGGGAGACATGGAAGACGTCGTGCACTTCGGCCAGGGCAGGAGGTAGCGCGATCCGGTAAGCAACGGTCGCCACTCTTTCGAGGATCTCGAAGGGCCCTACGAATCTCGGACTCAGCTTGCCTTTTACCCCGAATCGCATGACGCCCCGCATCGGCGTCACCTTCAGAAACACATGGTCCCCAACCAAGAACTCTAACGGTCGTCGACGAGTATCTGCATAACTCTTTTGTCGACTCTGAGCAATGCGAAGCCTATCTCGAATCATGCGAACCTTCTCGACGGCTTGTTCGACTAGTTCTGGCCCGAGCACCTGTCACTCCCCGACTTCGTCCCAGCAAATCGGAGATCGGCACTTCCTCCCGTAAAGCGCCTCGTAGGGGGCCATCTGGATGCTCGATTGGTAACTGTTGTTGTATGCGAACTCCGCGAGCGGCAAGTGCGTGTCCCAACTAGTCTTCAAATCTATCGCGCACAGACGTAGCATATCCTCCAGGATCTGATTTACTCTTTCTGTCTGGCCATCGGTTTGCGGATGGTACGCGGAGCTAAGGTTCAACTTAGTGTCCAGCGCCGCCTGTAGACTCGTCCAGAAACGTGATAAGAATCGCCCGTCCCTGTCCGAAATGATTGTGGCCGGTACCCCGTGCAGTCTGACGATCTCATCGAGATAAATCTGAGCTAACCGATCGACGCTCCATGATGTTTTAATAGCGAGGAAAATGAGCGGATTTGGTCAAACGATCGACAATGACCCAAATCGCATCATTCCCCCACGACGTCTTCGGAAGGCCCATGATGAAATCCATAAAGATGTCGTTCCATTTCCATACTGGGATGTCGAGGTTCTGTAGCTCCCCGCCTGGTCTTTGATGCTCGGCCTTCACCTGCTGACAGGCCATACACTGTGACACAAACGTCGCCACGTCTTTCTTCATGCCGTGCCACCAAAAGGTCGTGCGCAGGTCCTTATACATTTTGGTACTCCCGGGGTGCAACGAGTACTTCGTATAATGGGCCTCCGTCAGAATCTCCTTTGTAAGTTCAGCATAGTCCGGCACGCATATCCTCCCCTTCATCCGCGTCATTCTGTCCTCGTCCACCACAAAGTCGGTCGCCTTTCCCGTCGAAATCAGCTCGCGCATCTTCTTCAGGAATGGGTCGTCCTCCTGTGCGGTCTTTATTTTGTTGTGTAAGCTCGACTCAAGGTGCAATTGGGCCAATCGTGCTCCACGGTAACGGATTCGAAGTTCGATACCCATCTCCGCCAAGTCTCGCTGTATGTTACGGTTGATAGACAAGCACCCTGTAAACATTCTACTCAGCGCGTCTGCCACAACGTTCCCCTTACCTGGCGTGTACTCGATAGTCAGATCATAGTCTTTGATGAGTTCGAGCCAACGCCGCTGCCGTAAGTTCTGGTCCCGTTGAGTGAAGATGTATTTGAGGCTCTTGTGGTCCGTATAGATGCGGCAAGCTACACCATAAAGATAGTGCCGCCATAGCTTCAACGCGAACACAATAGCCGCTAACTCAAGATCATGCGTAGGATAATTTTTCTCGTGTTGCTTCAATTGTCTCAAAGCAAACGAAATCACCTTATCCCTTTGTATAAGCACGCATCCCAAACCCGTCCGTGATGCATCGCTAAATATCTGAAACCCTTCTGGCCCGTCCGAAAGTGCAAGGATCGGCGCTGAGACGAGCCGTTTTTTCTACTCTTGGAAGCTTGATTCGCAGGCGTCGTTCCACTCGAATGCGACTCTCTTCTGGGTGAGGCGAGTCAGAGGCGACGCAATTTTGGCAAAATCTTTCACGAATCTACGGTAGTAGCCTGCCAAGCCGAGGAAACTTCGAATGTCGCCTGCTGAGGTAGGCCGCTTCCATTCGACTATTGCTTCAATCTTCTTTGGGTCCATCGTGATGCCTTCAGCAGAGACAACGTGCCCAAGGAACGTCACGCTGTTCATCCAGAACTCGCACTTGCTTAGCTTGGCGTAGAGTTGATATTCGTGCAGAGTCTGTAGCACCATCTTCAAGTGTTCCACGTGCTCGTCCTTGCTCTTTGAATATATGAGAATGTCGTCGATGAATACAACGACAAATTTGTCTATGAACGGTCGGAACACCCGGTTCATTAGATCCATTAACGCGGCAGGAGCGTTGGTCAAGCCGAAAGGCATGACTAGAAATTCGTAGTGACCATATCGGGTTCGGAAGGCGGACTTCGGCACGTCTTCGGACTTGATCTTCAATTGATGGTAGCCTGAGCGAAGATCAATCTTGGAAAACACCGTCGCCCCTTGCAGCTGGTCAAACAGATCATCTATTCTCGGTAACGGGTACTTGTTTCGTACCGTGGCTTTGTTAAGTTCCCGATAATCGATGCACAGCCGCATCGATCCATCATTCTTTCTCACAAACAACACTGGGGCACCCCACGGGAAGACACTAGGGCGAATGTATCCGCGATCCAGTAACTCTTGTAGTTGTGCCTTCAGTTCCTTCAGCTCTGCCGGCGCCATTCGATAGGGTGCTTTGGATATCGGTCGGGTGTCCGGGAAGGTGTCGATGCTGAATTCTATCTCTCGGTCCGGCGGCATCCCTGGCAACTCGTCTGGGAACACATCAGGAAATTCTGCTATGACTTCAGTCTGGGCCGTACTTGCAATCTCCGTTCTCGTGTCTCGAACTGATGCTAGGTATCCGCTGCACCCGGAATGCAACATACGCCTTGCCGAAATTGTCGATATCACCATTGCCGACTTTGATGCTGCTCCGCACGAATAGGAGAACTCGGTTTCGCCCGGAAGGCGGAACACAACTCTCTTCTCCGCACACTCGATCGTTGCGTGGCATGCACCCAACCAATCCATGCTGAGGATTATATCGTACTCTTTGACGTCGAGGACGATAACTTCCAAGGATAGATTCCTCCCTCCGATGCATATGTAACCGTCCCTACAAATATGAGTGGCAGGCATATCTACTCCCGATGGAGTGCTAACGCTAAGATTCATATCTAAAAGTTGCATAGGTAATTCATTTTCTTTTACAAAGTCGGCAGATATGAAACTATGCATTGCACCCGAATTGAACAATACTCTAGCAGGCATATTTTTATAGAGTAGTATACCTATCACGACAGAGTAGGACGCATAGGCTTCGTCCCGCGTTAGTGCGTAGACTCGGCCTTGAGCCCCTTGGCGATTTTGTGGATTCACGGGCACCGCGTTTGCGCCATGGGCGGGAGGCGCCCTGTTCTGGTTCTGGACGTCCCTTGGTGGATATTGGTTCGCCCTCCCCATTCGACAATCTACCGCCTTGTGACCTAGCTGGCCACACTTGAAGCATCCCCCTCGGCTGTCGACCGCCAGATGTCCCATCTTGCCGCAACGATGGCAACGTACGCCTGGGTGAGGCCCCCGATACTCGGTCGTGTTCTGGCACTTTGGTGTACCAGATCCTCCCGCGTCGTTAGGACGCTTGTTGAAGTTGTTACGGATGCTTGATCTGCCCTTCTGCGACGTTCGACCGAAGACCCGCTCCATATCAAGAGCAGCGTTATATGATTCCCTGTACGTCTGGCATCTCTGGTTCATGACGTCCCGACACAAATCTTCGTTCAGGCCTTGCTGGAAGCGCTCGCACCACGCCTCTGGGTTCGACAGAAAAGCCCCGGCAAACTTCGCTAGCTTCGCGAACTTCGCATCGTAGTCTTCAACGGACAAGTTTCCTTGCTTCAAGGACATGAATTCCTCTTCCTTCTGTCGACGAAGGGCACGAGGAATATATTGCTCGAGGAAGGCCCGTTTGAACGTCTCCCACGAGATCTTGGCTCTGGGGTTGGACCCTTGGAGTTCATGTTTCTTTGCCTCCCACCCGTCGTAGGCCCTCAAGTTGAGCTGCAACGCTGCGCACCCGACTTTCTTGGACCCCTTGATGTTGAGGAGAGTGAACAGACTCTCAATCTTCACTAGCCACCTCATGACTTTGTCAGGCTCTGCTCGACCGTTGAAGTCCGGCGGGTTCATTTTCTTAAACTTGGTCATCTTGAGCAGGGAGGAGGAAGACACATGTTTTGTCTTTTTGGCTTGCACTTCTTCCTCGGACATGACGGTCGTCGAGTTCTGTTGCGTTGCTATGGTGCTTACGATCCTGGTCAGGGCGTCCATTTGCTTTTGTTGGGCGCTGACTTGGGCCTGGATCTGTTCCTGCAGTTGTCGTTGCTGCATCTCTGACTGACGTTGTTGGAGCTCCATGAGGCGTAGTAGTCGCTCCATGGCAGATTCGCTAGGCGTCGCACCTTCGGTGCTATCCGTGCTAATCAATGTGGGGACACCCAGTCTTTCCGTCATTCCTATAAAATTGAGCAAACCCGTTAGTATTTTCAAAATATCTACGGGCTTATATGTATAGAACGATTATTTCAGGCCGCATATGTCAAAAAGCATAGTTTTTGAAAAATTGCAACGGCATCATCTAAAGAAAGTATTTTTTGAAAGGTCCGAGGTGTGAACCGTGCTCTGATACCAACTTGTCACGTCCCGACTCGCCGAATCGGTCGCCATCGCCTTGACTCGATATAAATCGATCCCCACGGGTCGGAACGTGATGCCGTGCAAGTCTTTATTAGACTTGCACAAGGCAAGGATGTGCGCTTGGAAATTCCTGTTTGACTCGACGCGTTGAAATTAAACAGTGCAGAGAGTTAAACAACATAGCATAGGAAGAAACTTAGCTTTTCATTCATAAACTTGCAAAATATGTGCAAGATCATTTTTACATTACATATACCGTTGCGGCTACATCTTTAAAACATAAAAGAAAACTATCGACAAGCTCGCCTTGAAATAATCCTCGACGTTCCATTCATTCATGCCCCTTTATACATTTGAACAAAAGTCTTCGGTCTGAATTGGGCATCAAAATACTTCAAAATAAGAGAGCTTCGTGCCGCCTCCCATTCTTCAGCTCCAGCTTAGTCTCGAGCTCCCGCAGCACGCTCGTTACCTGGGGAGTTGGGGATTAGCACACTTTCTAGTGGATGGGACGAACCCACTCGTCTAAACCGATACTGCTTATTAAGAATTCAGGCATACGAAGTGATCTTTCTATTTAGAACTATATGAGTTGCAGTTCATATCGAAGGTACATTTTAAACGATAACAACATAACCCATTTAAAGGCATTCTTACCACGGCCGTGCTCTTTTCCTGCACAAAATATACATGATACTTACCACCTGCACAAGACAATAGGTGAGCATGCAATCTATCCTATATGCGGTCATTGGTGATATCGACACCAAGAAGGACGATTACGTAGCCTTGCGACGCGCCCTCCAGTACAGGTAGCGAGCCTAACTGGAGGTCTCGCAATGCCTCGCACCGAAGCACGATTTCCATAATTTCCTCCTAGGCCGATTCGGTCCCAGGGCCCCGGGTACCGTCTCGAGGAAAGCTCAACTTGTGCACAAGTCGTCCTTGACCATGCGAATGTATGAACAGTTTAATATGTATAAAGTAAATTGCATAGCGTAACCATTATCGAATCACATAATCATTCCTACTCGCGCAAGGGTCCCTTCCCCCGAAACCGTACGTTCTGATTTAGCATCCCGTAGGCACCAAATTCCCCGAGGCATGATGTACCGCCACCAAGGTTTTCATCGTTGTGTTTTGCATGGCATGAATATATTCTATCTCTTTCTCAGAACTTTATCTTTTCTCTACTTAGTGTAACTTATGGACTTAGAGTTAACTTCTCTAGGTTGATATATTATCCCAAGCTCTTTATCTTAGTGGCAAGCATACATCCCGTTAGCATCATCGATTTGAACGTTGAACTTTAAGAATTTAGTTGGCAAGAAGGAGTAGAAAAGAAGGGGCCGAAGAACTACCCAACTAAGGAGATTGCGCCGAGAGTAGGAGAACGCTTCGCGACGGTCAAGCGTCAGTTACACGAACTCCTGCAATGGCACGAGCATCGAATTAGAACCCTTCCTTCAATCCTTCCTTCGAAATTCCCAAAGGCGCATTCAGAAATCGACGCGAAAGCACACTATCAAATCCACGCAATAATTCGTTCAGAAAGCCAAAAAAACCAATAAAACCAACGGCAGACGGGTTGCGTCGCTCCCTTTAGAGTTCCTTCGCCAAGACGCCGCCTACCGCATCTAGGACTTATTCCAACAGTAGTCGATCCATTAGTTGGAACGGTACTCATATCACTCGTCCAAATCGTTTTTATTGATGCCATGGTTTTTGTATACCAAACTCGTCGCCGAGTCCGACTAGCCATCTATGTTCCCGACCATGTCTGACTTGGCATGAGCCTCTTACATAGTGCTTCGCCCCAACGGGAGCGGGGTACTACATATCGGACCCAAGTCATGTCCTCGATCATTCTGAGCTGGTTGTTGGTACCAACCTGTCTTACGAGGAACAGCCTGTGTCCATTCTGGACCGAAGAGAGAAGATACTCAAGAACCGAACAATTAGTCTTGTCCGTGTTGCTTGGGGTCATCACTCCTTGGGAGAGTCAACGTGGGAACGTGAGGATGATATCCGATCACGGTATCTACACCTGTTTGACTCACAAGGTATATCTTTTTCTGTATACCTTGATTGTTCTGATTCTTCATGCTTATCGCTTTATGGGTAGAGCTACTTGATATCGTGGATTGATGGATTTACATATATAGTACTTGCTTTTGATATGATAAAATGATTGCTTGCTCACTAGGATTGCTTGTATTAGTTTAGCCCCGATATTTCTGCCTGCTTGGATTTGAAATTCCGAGGACGAAATTTTTCTAAGGTGGGTAGAGATGTCACTCCCCGTTCCTGGAATGCGTTATTTAGTATTTATCATGTATTATTCTGTATTTAAATTCCTTTAAATTTTCATGTTAATTAATTATCTGCTCTTTAAATTCCATGTTAATCTATTTCCTGCAATTTTATTTCTGTAATTATATTTCTGCAATTTTATTACCTGTATTTTATTTGCTGCTTTAGTCTTATTGGGTTTCGGTTTGCTGGATCCCCTTAAACCCGGCCCATTAACCCCCACCTACCACTACCTTCCTATTTAAAGCCACCCTCTCCATTCTCTCTCCTCATTACTCATCCTTACCATTACTTCTTCTTCTTCCTCTCATTACTCTCCACCCACCAGCAGTAGCAGTAGGCAAGTACAAAACTTGCTTCTCCTTCATCCATTTTTATGGTTTATTTCTCTTCCTCTCATGATTCTGAGAGAGTTTAGTTCTTGGTATTTTGGATTTCTATGGCTGGTTTTTCCTAGATCTAAGTTGTTGTATTTCGGTTGTTCATGGGTTTTGGTCCACCAACTTAGCGTGTATTTCTGGCACTGGAACGAAGGCTCCATAGGACTTGGAGTTCGGGAGATGTTGCACGCACACGTTCTTACGTGTTCGCGTAAAACATCAGCCCAGTCCCGCACACGTCTCTACGTGTCTGCGTGGATTTTGAGACACGCTCATGTTCTTACATGTTAGCGTGTATTTTCAGTCACGCTCACGTTCTTATGAGCGTGCGTGTATTTTAGTCACGCACACGTCTCTACGTGTCTACGTGACTTTTCACGCTCACGTCTCTATATGGGTGCGTGGATTTTTAGTCACGCACACATCCATGAGTGCGTGGATTTTTGTCACACACACACATCTTTGCGTGTGTGAATTTCTTATCACGCTCACACTGTGCATAAGTGCGTGTATTTTTAGTCACGCTGTGCGTGCGTGCATTACTTCTCACGCTCGCTGTTCACGCCCATTTTCCACGCTCACCCCAGCTAGACTTAGCGTGACTTGTTGGTCTTAAGCATAGACTTCTTGCGTGACTTTTGGCCTTAGCATAGACTTGTTGGCGTGACTTCCTGACCTGGGTGTTTTTATTTATTCCTCAACCAATTCATTTAATGATGGCATGATAATTCTTCTATTATATCCTTACGCCTTTTTGCGTGAATTTCTTGATAAATCATGATATGTTAAATTTGTTAAAATGGATTGTTATGGTAAATGTGCCTTGTGTCCTGATTGATCCATGGATACCCAGTATGACTAGAACTTAATCCTGAGAGTTATAAACCCGACCCCATGTAATATTGATGGACTTTCATGCCTTGTCACCATTGATAATGATTATGACATGGACTAAATAATTGATCATGCGTTCCTAGTTGGAACTAAGAGACTGGCTAGTCGTCTTATTGAATTGAATGAATAAGACACGTTCATATAATGAACTATTGTACTCGATTAGCCAATCCCGAATATTGGCATACAGGCACATGCAGGCTTCAAATTATTTATTTATTTATTTATTTATTTAGTTAGTTATTATTTTCTTACAAAAATTAGCATGTGTACTTTATGGTCAAGGCATGATTACTCCGTGGTTAGATTTGATTGTTGCATCACGCTATTAAGACCTACAACATAGCCGCACGGGTATCGTTGTAGAGTTGCGCATATCGTACCCCGTACAAAAGTACTCATTTGAATGACCATGATCCACACATGGGATTTCGCTTAACGTAGAGACTATTAAGTTAAATAAAATAATGATGGCATGGAGAGAATGGATTCCCGAGTTCTTACATGGCAGCCCCCTTGGGACGAGTAGTACCCGACGGGCCGGCTGGTCCCCACAGATACTGTAAACCTGCCACACGGGCAGGGAGCAGTATCTGCTTTTATTATTATTGTATATTGTATATTGACGAGCGTCCTGCTAGGACTCATCTAATTCATGTATGGCGCACATGGTTAACTGGATAGACTAGCCTTGCTCGTACATAGTAAGAACTGAGGAATCCCTAATTGCATTATTCCAGGATAACTTGGGACTCACAATAGCAAGCCGTAGTAGTTGATTGGCCGTTCAAGAAGATTTGTTTGTGTACTGTACCTACTCTATTGCCTAACTGAGATGATCAGAATGTCAGGACATGACGGGCTAACTTCTGTCCTTGTTTGGTTGGGAGGTTGGTTCGAAGTGTCGTGATATTTTGTGACTCCTAGTGGAAAGCAGAGATCTATTACTATATTCTCTTACTTACTGGTTTAGTCCTTCATATCGTCCTTCCTTGTGGTACTTGCTATTAGAGGTCTAACCTCTCTGGTTTTGCATGGCCAGATTTAGAGCCGGTTCCCGAGGATCCAGCTTACTTCTACCTCCAAGATGGTCAATACTAGGGGAATGATCGCAGGAGGACTCGAGTGGGTTTCCTTACTTCACCGCTCGTTTTTGTCATTTACTTTATACTTAGCCGTTTGGCACCGACATGTTGGTCGGATCGTCTCGTACTTACCTTTGCATAATTGTAACTAAAGTCAGACTGCAGCTGATAACAATTGTGTATACCTTGCTATACCATCTGGCTATGTTTTGGTAAAGCCAGATCTCAAGAACATTTGGACTGAGCGTTTGGGACGCCTTACTGCTTTATCTTGCATGTTCTCTATTTCCTGTTTCTTATTTGAATGATTGAGACAATAGATGCAAAATGACCATAGTGAGACTTTTATGTAGTATGCACCCCCTCGTCTGGTTAGACAACATTGATCGTATTATACGGTATTCATCTACCCGTAATACGTAGCTGGCTGAGTCATTCCTCCGCTCTCCAGTATTCTGGTTCTGGGGCGTGACAAAACCAAATAAAGGTGTATATACCAATATGTACAGACTAAAAATCTAAAATATATGAGGGCCTATTTTACAAAACGTCACTGAATATCATTACTAATAATAGTTATAATATTTAAAATAAGAATATTTAGGAATACTCATTAGATCACTAAAATGGAATACGACACAGTCATATCAAAAATGTATCAACATGAATGTCATTAGACGTACCGCATGACTACATGGGCTTGGGCTCAGTTCGGGTCCAATCTGGACTAGTTTGGTACAACCGGGTTCTCTAAAACTCAATAATTCAATTAATAAATAAATAATCTTCGGTAAGGGTTAAGTCGCAACTTGGCCTGGTTTTCTTAGTTCGGATATCCTTATGGCTAGGTTTCCCCTGGCATGGCTAGTACACTAGTCAAGGCACACTGCTACGACACTCGTGCCACAATTCCTAATCGTTCTGGGCTCCATAACTCCACAAAGACTTAAGTCATCCACCGTAATAATTAACTAATTAATTATATACAAAATCTAAAAATCACCATATAAATAAAATAAATAAAATAAAATATTCCAAAAAATTTCGGGAAGGGGAGCTACAAATCTACCCACCTTAAAATAATTTCGTCCTCGAAATTCTAACTCATAAACATGCCTAAAAATTCAAAAAATAAAAAAAATAAATCCACTATTACCACAATCTTCTCAAGTTTAATTTCTCAAAAATAATTATACCCCTTCCTAGCCATTTCGTAATTCCGAATACTGGAACACTTCTACCCACCTTTGGTCACACTACTCCATCAAATCTTTTGTCGCTAAAGGCTTTATGATCTTCCGACTAGTTGCTAAAATTTCTACCCATAGGTATCTACTGTACATGGCATCTATAATCCTAAGCAACCCAAAATCTAACAAGCAACAATTTACATAAATAGCTAATAAATATTGGTAAATTCTAATAAGCATGACCTTTCATTATTTCGAAATAGGCAGGACAGGAAGATAAGGAAGAATAATCAAGAGCAACTACGAAGTTTCCAAAGCGGTAGACCGTATCCAATGATGTAGACAGTAAGAAAGTTTATAAGCCTAAAGTGCGCCTTCAGTGACTTGTGTGTTTAAGTAGCACAAGAGGCCTCTATCAAGTGGCATACTAGTGGTATGTGCGAAGTGGGCTTCGAGTAGACAACAACCATATATTGGGCCGATTGAGTTGAGTCAAGGTTGAGGCTCTGGTGGAAGTCGGAAGGTATACCGGGTAGGTATTATGGTGAAGGTTATAGCTAGTCCCTTTAACCTGAAAGTCGTAGCACAAGAATAGAGTACAAAGGGACGGGTTTGAGTGTCGGGTTTGAGTGGGACATGATATACCTAGATGAAGGTGGACTCGCCTAGGTCTTGCATATAAAATTTGTTGGAAGGTAAAAGCTGGTCTTGTGCTCCGAATATTAATGACACGGCCGGGGATACAAAATAATCTAAATAGAAAGTGGGAGTCCATAGGGCACTAACTATCATCATAATAAAAATTTATTCTAATCAATCGGTAATCCTCGTATATCCCAAAAATTTTAGGAAGCTTACAGTCTACCCACCTTAGAAGCTAAGACATAGTTTTAGGAATAACGAGGTTAGAAGGATTCCAAAGTCCGGATACTGTACCTCGACTCTTGCTAATAGAGGATAAGGCACTGCGTAACGGATTACGGTAGATATAAATCATGTCAAGGATCGTTCTTCAATAAATGGAGAACGAGTGTGTACAATGACACATGGTCGATAAAATAGGATGATCTACTCGTCCATAGTATACTAGAATTATCGACGGGATAACCAACTCTAAGGCACAAGATTTCTAACAACTGATTCGTGAATTTCTATTTGTGTCAACCTGCCAGACTATCGTCACAAGTGTTGTAGTGATCATGTATTGCTGTTGACAACTGTTAGATCATAATATGACATGGTATTTAAGCTATGGTATTGGCTAAGCTAGTGACTGAGGTGTTCCAACACTAGTTAGGTCTTAATAATAAAATTTACATAACTAGAGTAATATTTGTTGGAAACCAA
Organism: Iris pallida; assembly: GCA_029216955.1. NCBI lineage: Eukaryota > Viridiplantae > Streptophyta > Magnoliopsida > Asparagales > Iridaceae > Iris > Iris pallida. The sequence continues at coordinate 48,599,747 of JANAVB010030220.1, read as the reverse complement.
TCTCGGGATGAGTGTCACGGTAAATGATTACCCTATTGTCCACTCATCTCATGTCTAGCTGTGGCTTCGGTCGAGGAAGGGTTGATTCAAGGCTTAAAGGTTGCTAGTTAAGGCGAGCTTCCAGCAAATAATTAGAGACTCACAACATTTGGTTTCTTGAGAATAGAGAGTCTCCTAGGTTGGCATTCTGACTAAGGGTAAAACCCTAATCATTCTCAAATTCAGATGGCTTGAAAGTCTCAATAGTAGTTTGAGGGTCGATGGGAGAACAAGTAACTCAATCACATGACTGGCCGATGGTAGCTACACTTGTGCCTACCATTTTCATAGCCATGGGAATACTCTGTATCTCTCTACTATCACGAGCTTTCGTCTTTCCAAATCGGTGAAAGACAAAAATAATAAGGAATTCAAGGGAGATGTTACTGAATACAATTTTGTGATTCAAGGGCGAACATATAATTCAAGAGGAATTGTCAAAGCAGTCGTGGGTGATATCCTAGATACCTATATATCTCCATCCACGTAGTGTAATTAAACGAAGAGCGAACCAAATGCATCATGGTTGATCAGACCATAATACACTAATTCTGATTAGACAATAAGTTAGCAGGCGTCCCCACTAAACATATGCCTCAAATCAAGCTCGAGAACGGAGTGAGCTTACAAAACTAAGCTATGACAGCAGCGTTTGTTAAGATAGTCGAATACAAATATGCGAGATTTTTGAAAGAAGGCACAAGTGGTTCGAGTTTTGTGAGATTCAAACCTTACCCGGTGTTCTTGCTTATACAGTCTTCCTACTATCTTCTTATCCATAAGGACTTGGTCGACTAATGGGTTATGACCTCTAACTTCTGTATTCTAGGTAAACCTATTAGTGTCAATCAACATCCCCGTCAATAGATCACAAGGACCACGAAATGCTAGATCGGGAGACGTGCTACCCAACTTACAAAACTTCCACTAATATTAGCTTTGGATCTTATGGGACATGCATGGCATTGCCCTACCCTCTATGGTATCCCAAACTTGTAATCACATTTGAAGTCATTTTACCGCGGATTACGCCTCGCCCGTATACTCTGGTTGTTGTAAACCCTTGGTTTCGTAACTCAACATGATATAAAATCGAACGCTTCTTAACTATCTCCAATATTGGCTCAAGGGTATCTACGATCAAGAGATGACCACTAGCCATAGTTTTGGCAATATCCCATCACCTATATTTTCTTAAACTAATTTCACCTCTAGGGGTTGTGTCTCGCCAGTGCGCTGCTGGCTGCAGTGTATCCATAGTTTCCAAAAATTCAGTTAAATGGCGACAGTGCGCTGCTGTCCTGCCATTATGAGTTAACTAACATTCCTTTAACTATATCTGTAAGAATTCATGAGCTTCTAGAGATTCAAACATGCTGACTATGAAATAAAGCGTAAGTATCTATCAATCGCAACCCTACAATAAATGAAGGAAGTAACTGAAGTCAAGGAAATACAAATATTCTAATATCTATTCCATGTGTATTCAAATATTTGAGGAAAACTTTGATTCGAAACTAACTCGAGTTTCGTATATGGGTAACGTAATCAGAAATTATATAAAAATAATTCTTAGGGCAAAAAGGAACTAACAGGTAATTCGGGCTAAGATATGGTGGCAATATCTAAAGAGGCAAGAGAATGAATTGAATAATCTATCAATGTTAGATCATTAATTCTATGAAGCCCTGCCTTTCCAAGGAGATAATCTATCCAAATTAGATTTCATCGTCATATCAAGAGATAATAGTGTACCTATGGGGATCTGATAAACTATCAAAATTAATAACTCCTTATCTACATTGCATGGCCTAGACTACCCATCGGTAAATTTGTATAAGGGACTCCTAGTCCTAGTCATTCTCAGAAATTAAATTAATTTCTAATTCGTGAATGAGCATTTCTAGTCGCAGGCTCGCAAAAGTACGACTAACTTAAGTACTATCACGAGTTCGCATGATTTGCGAAGACTGACCTGCATGGGCCACCACAAAAACTTGTCACGACCCGCACCCGTTTTTTTTAAACGGATACGAGATGTGTCCAAGCCAGCCTACGCCGCAGTGTCGACGGTAGAACGCTGTCACGGCCATGAAGATCAAATCACAAATAATGCTCATACACAAAATTTAATTTAACTTACAATGATCACAAGTTTTACATTTGTAGAAAAATATAAACTTGTACAAATAAATGAATGACTACAACTCAACTATCAATCTAGTCTCTAGGCTTTTGTCTGTAAGTATTTCCGACACTCCCCAAGCTAAGTGAATCAACGGCTAACCTGAAAATGTTGGTTTCCAGTCAGGAATGGAACGAGCACAATTCACTGAATGCAATTTCAAATAAAGAAAATGACTATAAAACAAGGTTAGACATCAATCATGAGTTTTAAAAATAAACAGTAAATACGAAAAACCAATAATAAATAGACACAAAACACTTTCCCCAACTATTAGAAGTACCGTTGACATGTGATCGGTCTGGGGTACTACACCGCACGGTCTACGAGATCTACTTGCATGAAAGATAAACACTGTCTACGAGATCTACTTGCAGAAAAGTAAACGAGGTCTACGAGATCTACTGCATAAAAGTAAACGAGGTCTACGAGATCTACTGTATAAAAGTAAACAATGTCTATGAAATCTACTACATAAAAGTAAACAATGTCTACGAGATCTACTGCATAAAAGTAAACAATGTCTACGAGATCTACTGCATAAAAGTAAATAATGTCTACGAGATCTACTGCATAAAAGTAAACGAGGTCTACGGTCGGATCACACATCCTTGGTACTTCTCATTCCCGACTCAATAATTTATAATAGAGTATAGAAATCACATAACCAATGACTAATAATGAAATATAATAAAAATCAATATCGAAATACAGACAATAAACTGTACTCGCCTGTGGTCCTCTGCTGGTGAAACCGACAGTCTGAACTACTCAATGTGCCACAATAATCAAAACCCGTACAACAGTCCCCGGAAGCTGAAATAAACATTACCATTATTCTTAGAATAGTTAAATTAGCCAGGATTTCCTCTCCTTAAGTCCAATTCTGGATACAGGGGCAAAACGGTAATTTCGGGCCAAAACGGTGTCCGCCGTTGGACCCGTTTTGCACCGAAAAGCGTGCCAGAGTCAACGGTCTCTAAAGTCGTCAAACTATATGTCTACGGATCCAATTTTTCGATACGAACCCAACCGTATGTCCAAAGTTGGATTCCGGCGGGCCGTGCACAAAATCGTCCGTTGAGTGGGACCGTGGGGCCCGCAAAACGGTAATTTTATCAACGGTCTCAGAATCGGACCAAACTTGGCATACAGGACCAGAAAAATGATACGGTTCTGTTGGCGTAAGTTTCGTCTCGATCTGATAAGCATGCACAAAGTAATTGGAGAATTTACAAAGTACACGATACGGTGAATTTCGACGGATACGCATCAAATTCGTCGCGCACACGCGACCAATTTGAATTCCGTCAAAGCCCACACGACCACGAAGCCGTTACGCAGCTTTCGATGCTTATGGTGCGCGACTACGTCGCCCGGAATGGCGGAACGCACGTCGTATGGATCAATTTTCTAGTTTTTAAAACAGGTTTTTTGAAAACTTTGGGATTCGATTTCTCGACGCGTAGTCGATGATTTTTGAATCCACAAAAAGGGTTGTGAAGTCCTACAGGTTGTCTAAAAATGTGTTCAAATAGTTTTTCAAATGCTGTACAGGATCGATCAAAATCGGTCTCCGAACGTGGATGGTTGGACTGAAATATTGTTCTGTTTTGGGCTGGTTTAACGTCGACTTTGGTTCGATTTCTTTATCGAATCTCGTTATGTTCCGCCTGAACTATTAGACAGGTGTCGAGTGGGTTAGGTTGGTAGCATACCTGAATAAACGGCTTGACAAACCGTCGAGCGGTCGGGGAGGATTCTCCGCACGAAGTCGACCCTCAACCCGTCCCTGCTACTGCTGTGATCGGCTCAGCCCGCGCGTGCGAGGGCTTCCTGGCCGTGGCTTGGTGATCGACGGCGGCCGGCCCGCCGCGGGGCGCGCGCGCGACCACCTGGTTGGGTCGGCACTGGTGGTTGTTAGGGTTTCGTTCGTTCCTCTCTGTTCTCTCCCTCTCTTATATATACACGATATATATAACCTTCTGTTGCTAAAACATTAAGGCTCGACTTTGTTTGGGGAAACCGCTGCGGGTTCGGGCTGATGGGCTCGAATCCTTGGAGGTTCGGTTTGTATTAAGCAGGGTGGGGAAAACTCAGCCGAGCGCTGAGCTAACCGAGAAATCGCTCGGTTTGGGAAGAGCCTGGGGCTCTGCTGTTATTGCTCGATTTTGGAGGGGTGTTGATGCTCGGGTAGGGTTCAGCGTCTGTAGGCTGGATCCATGGGCCGGACTGCTATTTCTTTAAGTTTGGTTTTTATTTGTTATTATCCAAAGCTTATATATATATATATATATATATATATATATATATATATATATATATATATATATATATATATATATACGTTCACGTATACACATATACATACACGTATACTTACCAATATATATATTTATATAATACACTCATATATCTATATATTTATATATATACACATATACATATATACGAATATTTATATAGACATATACATATCTACAAATATTCATATATAGGCATATATATATTCACACTCATACACAATATATATTTATAAATACACATATATACCTTGTATATAAATACCATATTCAATCTAAAATATTTAAAATCAATATAAAATATATTTCCAAATAAAATATTAATATATTTATTTCTATATATAATATATCTATTTAAATGTGTACATATACCTATATACTCGTACACATACCTATATAATATATATCCATAAAACCTAATTAAAAACCCAATATTATATATTCCTAGAGTAAGGTCTATTCTTATAAATATGAATATATATATATTAAAACACATTTATTTGATAACCAAATAAATATAACCAATAATTATAATAATATTATTATATAATAATGACCTCAATAATAATGATAATAAAAATAATAATAATACTAATAATAACAAAATTCAATAAACCAAATAAAGGTGTATATACCAATATGTACAGACTAAAAATCCAAAATATACGAGGGCCTATTTTACAAAACGTCACTGAATATCATTAATAATAATAGTTATAATATTTAAAATAAAAATATTTAGGAATACTCATTAGATCACTAAAATGGAATACGACACAATCATACCAAAAATATATCAACACGAATGTCATTAGACGTACTGCATGACTACATGGGCTTGGGCTCAGTTCGGGTCCAATCTGGACTAGTTTGGTACAACCGGGTTCTCTAAAACTCAATAATTCAATTAATAAATAAATAATCTTCGGTAAGGGTTAAGTCGCAACTTGGCCTGGTTTTCTTAGTTCGGATATCCTTATGGCTAGTTTTCCCCTGGCATGGCTAGTACACTAATCAAGGCACACTGCTACGACACTCGTGCCACAATTCCTAATCGTTCTGGGCTCTATAACTCCACAAAGACTTAAGTCATCCACTGTAATAATTAACTAATTAATTATTTACAAAATCTAAAAATCACCATTTAAATAAAATAAATAAAATAAAATATTCCAAAAATTTTCGGGAAGGGGAGCTACACAGATAGCGTGCCAGTTGGCGCGCAGTTTGCGAGCGATGCGCACGAGCGCGTATGGCGCAGGTGCACAAGTGCGCGCGGGCGCAATTGTCGCAGGGGCGTGTTTCGCGCATAACGTGGCTAAATTGTTTCGTAACGTGCGATAACGGATCCGATTTTTTCAAATCTGACTTTCATTTCGTTGCGCACGTTCCTGATCTGGGCAGTTACAGGGAGGCACTATACATAGAGATTGGGATTTATCCAGGTGACATAGTCACCGCCATATACTTGTCTTTATCTGTGCTTGGTGTCCGTTACACGGGGGTTGGTTATTTCAGGTGGGTTGGCCTAAGTTTCCGCTGCGGCAACGTCTCAGACACGGTATTGGAGCGCAGGAGGACGTATCCAATTCCCAACATCTGTAATCAGAGCTTTGGAGGTTCTGGCAACCATGTCTACGGAGCAGATGAACACTCGTATGATCACCCTCACAGGAGAAAACTGGACGATTTGGAAACCAAGGATGGAGGATCTACTCTGGTGCAAGGACTTGCATGGTCCGTTGGAGGGCGACAACGCAAAGCCAATGGACAAAGCTGCTGAAGACTGGAAACGAATGGATCGGAAGGCCGTTGGATTCATCCGCCAATGGTTGGATGATTCGGTGTTTCACCACGTGTCCATGGAGAGTTCAGCAAAAGTATTGTAGGAGAAGCTGCATTCGCTGCACAGAAAGAAGACGGCTGGCAATAAGGCAATTCTTATTCGCCAACTCGTCAACTAGAAGTACACGCAGGGTGCCCCTGTGGAACAATACCTGAACGAGGTTCAGGGTATCATCAATCAGCTGTCTACGATAAAGATGATGATTGATGATGAGCTTCAGGCCCTACTGTTCTTGAGTTCTCTGCCGAAAAGTTGGGAGACGTTGGTGGTGTCGGTAAGCAACTCCACGCCTGATGGAGTTGTCATGATGGAGACAGTCAAAAGTAGCTTCTTGAATGAGGAGGTCCGACGCAAGCAAGTGGAATCGTCGCAGGAGTCCGCTCTGGGAATTTTCTACGGGATGGGAAGACCCAATTCACAGGCGAGGACAGGAGGAGTTCTCGAAATTTTGCGATTGTGGACCGCAATGAGGGCTACTATCACTGTGGTGAAAGGGGTAATATCAAGAGGAACTGCATGAAGCTCAAAGCAGAGAAGGCAAAATGCAAGGACGATCATGAGGATCTCACATCAATAGGAGATATCATCATCGCAGCAATCGATGCAGAGAAACCTTATGGCATGTGGCATAACGACGACTGGGTCATGGACACGGGGGCGTCATATCATGCCACTCCATATAGGAGGATCTTCACGTCATACCACGACGGCATGTTTGGACGTGTGAAGATGGGTGACAAGGGAACGACTGCAATTGTAGGCATCGGTAATGTGCACTTGACAACGGAGCTCGATGAGAAGCTCGTTCTCGAGGATGTGCGACATGTACCGAGTTTGCACTACAACTTGGTTTTGGTAGGAAGGCTGGTAGATGATGGATGTCGCAGTCTGTTTGGAGACAAAGATTGGATGCTTGCGAAGGGTTTCCAACAGCTGGCTCGAAAAGATTTGTGTTGTGGTATGTACGGGCTCAAGCCGCTGAGCTGTACAGGTAGGCCACAGATACCGGATGGAGGCTCGAGGGGTGCTCGACAGGAGGTGGATCGTCGAAAACTTGCTGAGGAGGGGCTTCTAGGTGCTTTGAGGGATACGGAGGATTCGGTTCGTCGAGACAAAGTAACGGATGGTGGTGAGTCAAAGATTGAGGGTCAGTCTGTCGGTCCCATGACAGCTGGTCGGTCTCCAGGTGGGGGTTGCTCTACGGATCCGATTTTAGCGACGGGTGGTTTGCCAAAGCTTCACGGAGCGACATTGGTTTCAGAAGTTCGAAGCCAGGAAGTAGATCAAGGTTTGCAGCAAACTCAATCTGAGGCGGGAGCATCATCATTCACACAGTTCAGGGGGAGCTGTGGGTCATTGACGACATGCACAGTGTGTGATGTTCTGCTCGAGGACGCATGTATATGGGAGAGGTTCAAGTTCAGACACGAAGGTGGGCAGGTTCAGTAGTTCGATCTCAGGAGGACCGCACCGTCTGCTTGGATGGGCCAGCCAAGGATGAAGAAGCTCGTTGGAACATTAACACTTTCCAGTGGAAGACAGAAGTCGGAAACAGGCAGCCGAGACTTGCGGTGAGGCTGATCATCAGGGACTTCAGTCTTGATCGTGTTATTGATATCGGCAGGATCCCAGTAGTGCAAGAGGTGCCACGCATGGTAGCTAGCATCGACGTGACGGTCGAGGAGCTGGAGACGAAAGAAGATGCAAAGCAGCTCGGGGGATCGAAGATCAGTGGCATGGGGGAGCAGGAACTCTGTCGCATGACGACAGGCATGGAGTCCAATTGAGGAGCCATAGGGTCAACATCCTCTCATCAGACTGGAGGGGGAGATTGTTGGAGTCCAGTCTGGATTTGATAATAGCATATTTATGGAGTCCAAATCTGGTTAAATATTTGATTTAATTTGATTTGGATGTCCATAATTAGTGCTGGACTATTTTAAATATAATAGGATTCTTATTTGAGGGTTTCCTATTTAAGAGATCATATTATAATCTAAAATAGGATGTTGATGGGCTATTTTAGGTGTAGTAGGATTCTTATATGAGGGCTTCATATTTAAGAAATCCTATTATGACCTAAAATGTGATTTTTTTTTCATCCTATATATATGGGGTGAGGGTGGAGGCACAAAGCACAACACAAGAGTAAAGATTCGAGGTGCTCGTCCACAGAAAATCTAAGAGAAAATTTCGCACTTGCTCTTAGGACTTCGTCATCCAAGACAGAAGGAAGAAGCGATCTAATCGAGGGGTCGTCAACTTCGGTTAGGGAGATTGCTACGGGTTGGTGAGCGATTTCAATTGTAATCTTTCTTTTTTTTCTTGAGTGTGGTGAGGGGGTTGAGCCTATTAGGACAACATTAGTTTTTGTCAATCTTGTAATTTCATCTGAGTTATAGAGATTGAAATTTATGCAGGTGACGTAGTCACCGTCATATACTTGTCTTTATCTGTACTTAGTATCCGTTGACGGGGTTTGTTATTTCAGGTGGGTTGGCCTAAGTTTTCGCTGCGGCAACGTCTCAGACACGGTATCGGAGCGCAGAAGGACGTATTCGATTCCCAACACATATTGACAGAGCGTTTCCGAGTTCCTTTGAACTTGTTGGTTCCTGGAAGCTGACCGTGTGGACGGATCTAGCTTTGAATATCGGTGTTCTAAACACCCCAGCAGACTTTCTTCTCTTACGAATTTTTTTTAGATTATTCGTTTGTCGTTTTTCACGAAAATCTTTTTAGATTTTTCGTTCACAGAATCCTCCTAGAATTTTTGTCTTGCACCTTCCTTTGAAGTACTGCAATCATCTCGCACAAGAGTTTTTATCTGAAATTACGTCTAGGGACAAACACTTTGACCCGTAATCGCTCAAAACTTCTGATGTTGATACTCGTAAGAAGACACTGGGACAGAAAATTGGGTAACAATTAAAGAGGGGGAAGATACCTCTTGCTGAAAACACAAATATCTGATTCCAATTTTAACAAATACTAGAAGTAGAAACTGTAAAACCAAAAATTAAGGTAAGTCCAATTCTGAGGGTTCTTTTTCTTGAATTCAAAACCTTCACAAACGCAAATATAGTGATACTGTTGACTCGGAGTGAAGCACTATGCTGCACACTCGGAGTGAAACTCCATGGACAAGTATATGTCTATGGCTTGATATCATGCACGTAGTATTGGGACTAGTTTATATTACAGTTATGTTTCATCCATCCAGCACCAAATAGTTCGGCTCTCTAAGGCCTTTGGCACGAAACGGACCTAACTGCAATCCAATTTAGCCATTAATTGTTAGTAAAACACATGCCACCTTCTGTGTAGTTTTTCCGTTGTTGGTATCGATTCTTTCTGCAATTGGGAATCGGAGAGAAATTTTAGCTACTCATGATTTGTTTTCTTATTTCGTACATAGCCATCCACCGACTCGGTGTCTGGCTTGAATTGAACCCCTCGTGTCCTGATATCCAACTGTTTTGACGCTCTTCCTCATTCGGGATCCATTTTATGTCTCTTCCCCGAAGGACGACAAGCAGCATCCCCATGCGAGCATGACCCTTGTTAGCAATCGCCCGAATAAAACTCGTATTATACACGAATTTTTCTGTATCTTTATAAACGTATAATACTTGCATACTTTTGACAGATCCAAATCAGTACATAAATTTTAAGCATGCAAAGTTTTAAGCGTGTTCAGTATAAATTATTGAAAATTTGGCGAAAAAAATATGCTGGGAACATATTTAATTAACCATACTGACAACATATTTAAAAATGTAAAATTTCTAACCTCAATATTTTTATTTTTCAAATATTTAACCGAATTTTTGAACGTATTTTATTTACACTGAGCCGATTTATACTCGTAATTTTGTCGTCCTGAGTGTTTTATGTTTGCCGATTGCTAACAAGGACCATGACAAGAATTTCGTTGCTTGCACGTCCAAGTAGTATCCATTCTTTGACCTAGCTAGCTAGACTCTCATCGGCACCGTCCAAACTTTATCATCAATATAAGTAAACTAACGAAAGCACTATAAAATTTCACTAAGGCCAACTGGAGTTCTCTATATATAGTGCATCACCCGTACGAATATTTCCACCCAACTATAAACTTGCATGATAACATTAATTACTTACTGATCACCAGTCTCAATTTTAGAAGAAGAATGAGTATCATCAACGTTCGAGCTCTTCTGATGATCTATGTCGTTCTCGCCGCGACTGTCCATCCATTGCTATGCCAGGGAGCTACGGCGTCCACCCGTGCCGATACTAAGTATTGACGGTAAGACAAATGAT